>CM053783.1:874409132-875009132 GCA_028749045.1 Cupressus sempervirens | reverse complement strand
TTAATACCACAAACACACAACAAAAATGGAGAAACAATTTTTTTTAAAGAGAAAAATATATGGGCTTCTTGTTATCTCCATAATTGTGGAATTACAAAATTTTGAATTACAATATACAAACCCACATGGGAGTCTTCATTTACAACAATTTGCAAAGACAGAGATGTGACTATTGGCTAGACCTTCCCTAGACAACCTTTGAGCCTTCCCTATATAGTCATTTTCCACCATTTGGGAAGGCTATAAACCCAAATTCCTAACTCTTGAGGTTGACCAACCTCATACTATATTATTTTATTACACTTTATTACATAGGATTGACTCAAGAAAATTTACAAATTACAATTTTGGATGGCCCACTTCTAGAGACCATAATTAACAAACCATTGACCTATTGGGTTATTATAACCCCATTCCAAAATCCTTGTTTAAATTTATAATTTGAATGATTGGGAAAGCATCTATCAATTGAGGTTTTCCCTCATTTTAGAGAAATTTAGACCTTCATCACTGAGCCTAAATTTTGGATAGCCAAATTTCATACCAAAAATCTGCACTAATACATACAATATGACAATGAAAGTCATTTGGCATGATGAAATGTCTAAGATGAACCTCTACACATGCGATTAGAATAATTTGAGAACATAAGATCAACTTACTATATTAGAAAAATTCTACAAATAGAAAATCTACACAACAACAACCATTGAAAACAAAAAGTAGGAAATAGAAATATTTTTGGGTGATGCAAGATTGCCCTTACACCTTGTAGACACCTAAAATTGTCCAAATCCCTTTTCAAGACCAATTATATAAATATTTATTATTTATTTAATTCCCTTGCCTTTAATTAAATAAATTTACATTTATTTAATTATATTTGCCTTTCCTTGATTTAAATAAACTAAGGTTTATTTAAATCCTAGCCTTTCCACTTGCATCCTAACCCATTCACTTTAATTAAGTACTTCATTTACTTAATTAATCTCTTTCCTAATCCCACTTGGAATTATATATTACATTTAATCCTATTTGAGCACATGGCTCCTAACTTTAACCCTCACCTAACCTCACTATCCTAATCTAACCCATGCTTCTAAACCTATCCACCATTTAATCTTGCTTACTTTTCCTAATCACCTTGCTAATCCACTTTTAATCCTAAGTGTGTGCTCACACATGTGTGAGGAATCCTCACATATGTGTGAAGAACACTCACACTTCCCACATTCCTCATGCTTTTCACACCTCTTGTACACTTGTCCTCTTGCATGGAAATCAAGTTGTCTCACACATGTGTGAGAGACCATGCTTCTCACACCAGTTGCCCCTATCATTGCCTGTCACATCAAAAGTTGCTCACACATGTGTGAGCATCTTGTCCCCTTTGAATGGTCAAAAAACCTAATCCACATGGAGTCTACTTGGCCTCCACCTCACTAACACCTCATCGATCCTAAGAAATCCTAGCCCTTCATCTTGCATTGAATCTCAACCTCTATTTTCCTATAAAAGGAGAGCCCTCTCCTCATCTTTTCATATGAAGCACTATCTACCTCATTGTTATGCTATAGGAATTGTGAGCAACCACATCCCATAAGCAAGGAAATAATCAACCACTTGGTGATTTCATGAGGTTTGCATTGGTGTTATTTTGAATGGTTTAATGCTCTTTTTATTTCATGTCATTCTTTTTTACACGTTATCTTGCATATTTTGAGGTTTGCATGAACTTGTAGGAATAGGCATTAGTTGCTTAGTGTTTATTTAGTTTATTACATTTTTATGCAATACACACCCAAGATGATCTTGCATCAAAAAGTATGAAAGGAAAACAAGTAGAAAGCCTTAATAAAATATTTGTTAGAGATAGAGCACTTGCAAGTACTAAACTGTGGGTTGAAAAGACAAAATACCCATTTGCGAATAAGATTGGAACAATGCCAAGTACTAAACCCCCCACACCAACTTGAACAACCACTTTATAAGCTTAGAAAAAGGGATATTCACTAGATATTGATTAAATCCCTTGATGGAAGAATTAAGTTCCACATAGCTAGTAGTAGCTTAAAATGAGTAAGATGGTGCTATGATTTAGAGTGCAAAAGAAGTTATGATAATATGTGAAGTTGTAGATGAATTTAAGTCTACTTGATTTGATATCATCTTTTTTCTTGTGCGTACTTACACAATTAATGAAGATGTAAATTTGTAAGGATTTAAGGGTTTAAATCAAGTTAATTGATTACCATTTGAACAATTGAAGATTGTGAAAGCTTAGCAGACTAAATTAAAGATGATTTGGAATATTTTTTAAGTGATTTGAAATTTTTTTTTCAAGCCCTAATTTGTGATTTAAATTTATTTATCCAATTTTTGAGGTTATAATTTGAAGTGAAATTGAGCAAATGTATACTCTAGTTGTTAATGATATAATTGAGAAACCTAGATGCAAGTTTAAGAGAAACCTATTTTGACCATTGGAAGATGACCCCATTGGGGCATTTTTGTAAGTGCCTGAAGGAGTTTTATGCATTAAGGATTTGAGGGCATACATTCATAGTAAATTTGAAACCATAGGAGACATGGGCATACTCAGAGAATTTGATAATGTTTACAACACTAACAAGACTTTTGAGGAAGGTTAGGAACACCTAGGGCATCGAAACATTTCATAGTTCATATTTTGTGAGGAATTTACAAATGAAGAATGGTATAGAATAATTTTGAGCATAATTCATGATGATGTATTTTGGGTAGGAGATGTACCAGTCAAATCAGAAGTGACATAATTCACGAAGTGACAAGATTGTATAAAGAAGGGACGATTCGTATCTATGAAAAGAATGTGAAGAAATTAGTTCATCTGAACACTAAAACTTAGTTGGAATGACAAAAGTAGGATGTTAGGCAAGGTTAAGAAAAATTATGTTAGATTCATTAGAAAAATTATGGGATACAAAATGAAATATAGTTCAAGGGAAGATGAGGTATCAACTAGATTCATCCATGCTACATGAAAAATATGTGTTAACAAAGTGAAAGTCAACGTATGTGAAATCGTGAATCAACAACTACTTGAAAACATTGGAAGAATTAAGAGGGGCAAGTATACATTCTTTATATTTGAATCTTTGATTACATGTCTTTTCTTTCATGTGGTAAAGGGATGTCCATATATGTGTACTTTTGAATAAAATTCAAAAAAATGTACTATGGAGTTGATAACACACTGATTTAAAATATTTCTATGTGAGAAGATAAATGAAAAAATTAGTTTAATGATAAAATCATTTCAAATAGACATGAAGCAAAGAGTAAGGATTCCAAAATCTATGGTAGTGAAGTACAAAGATGACATCTATTTTATGATCTAAACTAAAAATAAATGTATTGAGGTTGTAGAACCTAGAGTTATATATGTTGAACCACTTAGTTATGAGATAATTAAAAGAGATGATAGATGAATATGTCAAATAAATTATTGAATCTAACAAAGATGAGAAATGTGATAGATGGGGAACATATGAAGAGAAAATGATTGAAGTTGAGTAGTAGTTAACTAACAAAGTGAAAAGAAAAAAGTGGATGGAGTAATGAGTCATATCTTGGAGGATTATAAGATGAGAAAGAAAGAATGAGAAGATGTTAGCCAAGAAGATTTTGATATGAAGGATAGTGGACAATCAAACATCATGTTGGTTAAGTCATTGTTTATAGATGCTACACCTAGCACCCCTATAGATTCAAATAGATCACCTATTGCACCATCACCAACATATGATACACCTTTGGTAGAATAAGTTAAGACACCATTAGAGGATTATGTGAAGATTAGTAATGTTAGATATTCACTTGCAACACGTACAAGGAGATTCAGTAGGACCACGACATTAGTTATTCAGACAACATCTTTACAAGAAGAGATCAAATAGGAGAAAGATGAAGAAGTTCCTAAAAGGTATATGAGAGTTAAGGAAATGGTAGTTGGACCCAGACCTGAGAAAAAACCAAAGATAGTAGTTTCTTACTAATGAAATAAAAAGGACCAAGAAGAAGCACTAATTAAGAAGATGCAAGGGAAAATTTCATTTCCTCAAGACCAACCAAAGAAAGACTAGCCAGAGCAAGGCCATCGTACAAGAGGAAGAAATGGAAGCCAAAAATTGGTAAGATGAATGAAAAGATTATGAATGATGGTAACTTGGAAAATTTAAGGAAATCTTATGAAAATTATGATGTCAACCAAAAGAGAAATCTAGAGGTACATGTTATTAAATATATGATCAAGTTTAGGACACCTCTTGTTAGTCTTCAAGGGACATTTTGTTAGCCCTCACTGATAATGTAATTGATGATGCTATTAATGAATAAAAAAGAGTCATATTAGTTATTATGTTGTTATTACTGTCAAGTACTATTTGGCTAGACATTATGCTAATTTAGTAGAGTGTTGTATCATTTGATTGATGAAGAGGATTTGAAGAAATTATGTTGAAGACATAGTTGATAAGTTTGGTATTTAATGAGCACTTGAAAGAGTTGGAAAATGATAATGTAATGTTGGTTTGATTGTTTTACAATCAAGTAATATTATAATGTAATGTGCTACACAAGCTACACTCGATGACAAGGTTAAAGAAATAAGACAATATTGATCGAGTGATATTTTACTTGAGTGAAATGTTATGTTCAGTGAGTAACAACAAGAAGATCAATATTGTGGAGATGGAATATGAGGCCAAATTTTGTTGGAATTCAAGAATGTTCAAGATGTATAAAGGCACAAGTCAAAGTTTTTTACAAGATCAATGAATCAGAAAATACAATGAAGATATGATGATGTAAATTGAAGAAGGATAAGGATGAGCACAAATTTCTATGAGAGTTCTATTTTTTAAGTGACTAAACACATTGTATCTGAGATTGACGATTGTGATTAAGTGACAATAGTTGGATGAATCTGGAGACACATATACAACTATTTAAGGAGTTGAATAAAGTTTTTGGTTGCTAGATGGATGTTGAAGGTGATCAAAGGAGAAGATAAAATTGTGAAGTTGTTGAAATTGAAAGAAGCTAAGGTGAACAAAGTAGAGAAGGAAAAATATGAAGCATATTTGAAGGAGTGTGAAAAAGTTAAGGTGTGAGTCAGCTAGTAAAGATATCATACGATAGAGATGACAAAAAAGACCAAATAGAAAGGAGATTTGAACAAGCAAGGTAGTGCTATACCTAACAGATCATTTTTATTGTTACTTTCTAATCATTGTAGCAAAAAAATCTCTTAATTGAGTGGACCTAACAAATCTGTGAAATACTATATGGAAACATTGATTAGTGGCAATTATAAGTCCTATAGACTAGGCCACTCTTTAGACAAGATCAAGGAGTGATAAAGTCTAGATTATCTTTTGGTGTAAATCCTCTAACATGGTCACATTGACAATGTGTATGTACAAATTTAATAAGGTTTTATCCTAGCATAGCTCACTTCAGAAGAATGAAAATTTTGGGTTGTCGACCCCACGTGTTTTATTCCCTTTATAGGGTTTCCATGTAAAAAATATTGGTGTCAAATGTGTGAATTTTGTTATGTTGTAAGTTAATTTTCATGTTATTTACATTTTACTACAAGTCAGTGAAAACTAAGTTAATGTTCGGTACTAACTAAGTTTTATTAATTTCAATCAGTTATAACAGACATAAAGATATAAGTTTGGTTTAAATTGATTGAGTGAGTTAATTGTGAAGTTGAATGAATACATTGAGTGAATGTTTATGATGTTTATGAAGTTTTTTTGGTAGTGAAATTATTTGAAGGGACTGTTTTCCAGATGACATGTATGAGAGATTAAACAAGTCAAGGCTTAGATCATTAAAATAAGAGAAGTTAAGAGAGCTTTCTATTCATAAATGTTATGTTGTTGATAATTATGAGTAGTTAGAGAAAATTAAGAAGAAATTTAATCCACTCCTGAGAGACAAAATGAGATCAATAAGATTAATGGGCGGACTATATGAACGAGTGAAGGAAGAAATGGAGAGAACAGTTTATCAAGTGTTAAGTGAACCTAGTATTTTTCTACCACTAGCAAAAATAGAAGAGTAGTCACAACAAGATACCACTATTATGGATACAGAGAAAAAACCATTTCTATAGATAAGGTGGAAAATACTTCAATATATATAGATGGTGTAAAAATTACCATTGGCACAATAGTGGACCCTTTTAAAGACTACTTAGAATTTTCAATTGTCAATTTGATCAATTATAATGTTGAAGGCTACTCTAGTGATGAAGGAGAAAAAGTATCTTGAAGTGAAATAAAGTATAGGTCATTAGGACCTAAGTATTTAGCATATTGAGGAGACATCTAAGGGACTATTTTTGAATTGGCCCTATCCAAGTTTGACATCTTCATCACCTAGCACTAAGAGTGCATACATTAGTTCAAAAGAAGAAAAGGAAAAAGAGGAGAATGAAGAAGAGAAATAGAAAAAAAGAAACAAGAAAATAAATAAATGATGCATGTGAAACAAACCATAGTTGAGAAAAGTCATACACAAAATTAGATAACTAAGGCTAAAACATAAATACTTGAAGAAATAAAAAAGGAAATACAAATTATAGTGCTAGAGACAACTCTTAAGGCAACTAATTAGATTTTAGCTAGTACTTCAAAATAACCCTTTGAAGCACTAATTTTATATTTTATAGAAGATATCACAAATATGTTTTCTAGGAACATGGAAATTCATAAATATATTCAACTATCAAATTTCTTTATTGGGAAGATAGCAAAGGATTTAGGAAAATTGAGTAAGAATGCATAGAGATTTCTTGAATTTGTTAGCATGAATGCTAATGATATTACTTTGGGGGAGTATCATAAGAACTGGAGAGCATGTAGCATGATTGAAATGCTGCATTCATGACTATGTTTATCATTCATGATAACATAGTATGGTTTCTATGAAGACTAGCAAAGTAGCATATAGAGATTGTGGTCATATAGAAATATTTTTGATGTTTAGGTGAAGTGTGGCTAAGGACATGTTCTATACTATGTCCTGATGATGAGGTTAAGTGTGCATCAAGTAAATCAAAGATGTATATAAGATATGTTTGATTTACAGAGAGCATACACAGATAGAGCGAACTTGATAAGTATTTTTTGATGATTGGATTGTATCTCCTATCAATGATAGAATTATGATATGTGAAGTTATACAGTGACAAAATATAGTTTGGTGATGATGTCAGTGAGTGTGCAAGGCCTAGAGTTGTACCTATGATAAGTTGTATAGACTGTGAGCCAATAGTGTTGTGGGATTGCGAATTAATTAATTATGTTAATGTGGTCCTATTATAATTAATTGGAAAATCCTCAAGGTTGACCCAAGGAATTGTTTTGAGGACTTGGTATAAAGGAAAGTATTTTCTTTGATTGAAGAAGTATGAAATGTGCAAAGTGTGTGAACAAGAGTAGAGTATTTGGTAAATGTGAGTAAGCAATCCAAGGGATTATTGGATGTGAATTTTTTGATCTAATATTGATATTAGCAGTAGAAGTCCAGTTGACATGATAGAGAAAGAGGAAGTTCAAGTACAATTCATTTCTATTATTTTGCAAGGAATAATACAATGATCATTTGAACAATGGGTTCATTGGTCTTTCCTCTGAAGCTATTTGGATAGTTGGTCCATGTGCCTTCTACAACTCCTAACAAGGTTGGCACAACTCCTAATAGGGTTGGAATCTCCTAACAAAGACTCAAAGTCTCCTAATAGAGACTAATATATAGTGAATGTTTTTATTCACTATTAACAAGATCCATCCTCTAACAAGAAATATTTATATTAGTACATCATCTTGTGGGTACCATCCCCAATGATGCTTTTCCTTTGATCAAGGGTTTCCTTAGTTAACATATATGGTGTTATTGTGTATGAGTATCTTGTTATGGTTACTGATTATATTGCTCATATGGTTAAAGATTAATAAGGTTGATAATAGTTGTAATAGTTGGATAACTGATTCACCCTACCACTCAATTATACTGGTGGAATTTATATTCTAACAACTTTGGAAGATCAATGGTGAGTCACTTTAGAAAAGATAGTCCTAAGTTTGATGGGTTTAACTATGACAATTGGAAAAAAAAGTTGAAGACTCATCTTATATGTATGGGTCTAGGATATTGGCTTTTGACAAAGAATGATAAAGATATTCTAAAAAAAGAGAAGCTTGAAGAATGCAAAGAAGTAGAAAGAGATCTGTTTATGTGTAATATGAGAGCTAGATAAGCCTTGTTAACAACTCTTCTTGAGAATGCATACAATTAGGTAAATTCACTACAAACATCTTACTATTTGGAAAGCATTAGAATCTATTTTTGAAGGATATAAACATACAAAAAGAGTAAGATTATAGAATGTGATATGCTTATTTCAAGATGCTAAAATATTGGAAGATGAATCTATAAGAAGCTATGTTGGTAGGATATCTAAGATTGTTGTAGAAATAAAATCACATGGTGGATCCAAAGAGGAAGATGAGATTCTGTGGAAGATTTTGAAAACTTTGACACCACCATTCAAGCAAGTAGCACAAATGATTGAGCTATTAATACCCTACACTAAGAAGTTCACTAGGGAAACTTTTCTTGGAAGATTGGAAGCAATATAAGAAAGTTTGAGAGAGTATGGAGAATTTACAAGAGTAGAAACCACTTTTAGTGCCTTGAGTGTTCATCCATGCTAATCCAAAAGTGCAACTACTCATGGAGATTATACTAGCAGCAATAGAACTAGGTCTAAAGAGGACAAAAATATTGAAGAAGGTATAGCCTTGCTTATGAGAAGAGAACCAAATGATAAGAAAATATTTAAATGTTGGACTTGTAATGAATTTGGTCATTATGCATCTAAGTGTCCTAAAAGAGAGAAACAAAATAAAAGAATTTTCAAGTCTAGAAAATGCAAATGAAGATGATGAATCTGAGGAAAGAGTTTAGAGTGAAAGTGATGATGAGCTAAGATTTGTAGCCATAAAAGAAGATGATCTTGATAAAGAAATTAGAGAAGAGAAAGCTATAGTTTCTCAAGTTGAATAGAAATATGATTGGATTATAGACAGTAGATGTTCACATCATATGAGTGGTGATATGAACAAGTTTGTTAAATTCAAAAATCATGATGGAGGTATTATTAGAGTTGGAAACAATGCAACCTATCACATCACATGGATAGGATCTATTAATCTTGATGGAAACACTAATACTGATGATGTTTACTTTGTTGATGGGTTAAAACATAACTTGTTGAGTGTTAGACAACTAGTGGATAAAAGTTATCAATTGCAGTTTACAAAGAAGACTTGTACCATCAAAGATAAGGATGGTAAGCTAATTCAAACTAGTATAAGATCCAAAGGTAATGTATTTCAATTGAATCCTAGTGAGATGACATGTTTGGTTGCAAAAGTGGATAATAGTTGGTTATGGCATAGAAGGTTTTGTCATATAAATTTTGATAACATTGTGAAGGTAGATAGTGTTAGAAATAGATAATACTAAGAGGAGGGGGGGTGGTGGGGGGTGAATCAATATTCTACAAACTCTTTCCCACAATTTGATATTATTAATTACTTTTCAACATGCATATGAAAGTAAACCAATAATGCTAAACAATAAATAAAACCATACACACAGAGAATTCATAACACCATAATTTTTTAACTAGGAAAACCCTAGCCAAGGGAAAACCCTAGTGGGGATGACACCCATAAAATGATCCACTAATTAAAAGAATCTTGTTAGGATATTGACCCTATTAGGAGTATATGAATTACATATAGTGTCTTAGTCCTTGTTAGAGGACAAGGCCCTGTTAAAAGCCTTAACCATATTAGGAGTTGGTAATATAATTACAACTATATGCAAGAAGAGCCCACTTCCCTCACATGCAATTATACAATATAGTGCCTTTATACAAAATGAGATAGATACAAAAACCTCTTTATCGTTGACTATTGTACTTCATATAGCTCTAATCTGACATCACAATTTGCATCAAAAATATCTTATACAAGATTTCATATCATAGACATAGTTTGAATACTCATCATATACTTCACATTCATATTATATCACATTTAACACACATCACACACTTTACATGAAATAATTGTTTACTTATACTCTTTTCTTCCACAAAAACTCTTGTGCAATGGTCTTGATGCAATCACACATTATGCTAAGTTATGGTAAAAATCTAGGATGCCATCCCTACATAAATAAGTAATTATTTTGCGACCAAAATATTTTTTAACACATTATTCCTCTATTTCTATTGTACTATGTTTTGTTGTACATACTACCTTTACTAGTGTTTGACTTGTAAGTTTGTTTGTATTGTCCATACTAATTTGTGCACTTAGGAATGTCATAATGAAAATTTGTTATACCTATCCTTAACTTTACACATGCCAAATATCTTTGTACCTTTTGAAATACTAGAAACCATATCTGCACTACTAGTCAGACTATCTAACACTTCAATATTTTTCTATCTTTGACTATATAATCTTCAATTGTATATCCTACCATCTCATCCTGAGATATATGTTGCCATAAATGACAAACCTAACTCATCCTACCCAGCCATATTTCCAAAAATACCCCCCTTTGGCATTGATGGAAACATATGGGAAAATTGGCCAAGTCCCAAAATGTTATACGAAAAGAACTTTTCAAAACTGGGCTTCAAAACTTTACAAAATTTCAAAAAATTACAAAATTATGTGGATCATTACACTTATAATGATCTTCCCTATAACTCCTAATACAATATAATACTAAGTGAAATTACCCCCCCTTAGTATATAATTATTTCTATACATATTGTTTTCTATACATATTGTTACTCTATATAACTCTATACAATTTTCTTTCTACTCCCCCTTTGACATTAATGACAAAGGTGTCAAAAACTTATTTACATGTCACAATTGTGATTCCATACCTCTTCTTAGATTGACAAGAGAGAAATAAAGTCACACAAACTGACTGCAAGACTCTTCATATTCTTCTCCCATGAGTCCTTGACTCCTTTTGAAATGTTGACAAGAGTGCACAATCAATAGGATGCTATCTCCACTACATTAAGATTTGAGCACACAAAACTATCAAAAGATGTCTTGATTGACATACATTCCTACAACTAATGCTCAATTGTGATTAATTTCATAGATAGGTGTTCTCTTAGAAGTGAGAACCTCTTTGTTATCCTTGATTTCCTATCTTCTAGTAGACCTAACCTATGCTTCAATTTATTCAATCTGCACACCAGGTTGACTTAACTAAATGGCTAATGCTTCTACCTTTTCTTACTTCCCTTTAAGCTCACCATCAATGTGTTTTGTGATATTAAAATACATCACACATTTTGAATATAGAGCTTTTTGTTAAAGCTCACATATCCTTAATGTTTTGATGCATACATCAAGAGTCAAAAGTCATTTATGATGTTCTAATAGATAGTGTCAAACATCTATGCATCATACTGGGTTTGATCCTGTGCTATCGTAACCTCTAAAAAACTTATGAATTTAGCATCAAATTCTTGAATCACATCTTTGGCTCTGTCCTTAGGGTTTGGATCAAGTGATTTCACAATCACAACTCCTTGCAATTTGTTAATTACCATCATAAGATTTTTCTATAAACTCTTGACCTGTTTGTTCTTGCTGATAATCTTACTAAGGGATGATATCAACTTTGATTGATCATCATCATCTAAAATAGTAAGTGCACCTAAGATGAGAGATGTGCTGGGTGCACTTTCCTTCTCAACCTCTTCTTCTTTATTCTTCCTCTGATCTTCATCTTCTCTTTTCCTCATCCTCATTCTTCTTTTCATCTTCCTTTCTTCTTCTTCTTCTTCTCTTTGTTTCTTCTTCCTCTCTTCTTCTCTCTTTTCATTTTCTTTTCTCTTCTTTTCATCTTCCTCATTCTTTCTCTCCTCCTCCTTATCTAAGTTGGAGTAATCAATGATATTGCCAACAATGTTTGGCCCAAGATGCTTGAAAGGATCTTATGTGATGTTTTGATGTAGGAGCATCCTACATGTAAGAGCAATCTTGCATCACCCAAAAATAATTTATTTTCAATCTTTTCTATTTTAATAATGACTAGTAGATAGTGTGGTTACTATTTATGGGAACTTGATATTTTTAGTAAGTTTTTCATATTAGCTTGGAATATTCTGATTTTCTATAGGAAGGTTCATTTTAGAGTTATAAGCCTATCATAAAAATCTCATTGCTCTAGTTTAAGTATCAAAGAAGTTATTGTAGATTTTTGGTGGAAAAATTTACAAAAAAATCTTTAGGCTCACCATTGGAGGCCTTAGAGTTCGGATGAGGTCTGAAAACTTGACAAAAGGGTGCTTGCACCATTCCAAACCTATAGATTAGGAGTTGGAATTTCCAAAAAGTGGTTATAATAGCCAATTAGAGCAACGATTTGAGAGTTATGGCCTTCCAAAGTTGAGCTATTTTAAATATCTAAAATAATTGTCAAAGATGTATTTAGCTGATTCTACATGTATTGCTAGGGTCTGTTAGCCCTAGATATTGAGTTTCATTGTCTAGAACCTTCCCATGTGGCATAAAATTGCCTATTTAAGAAAGGCCTAAACATTGTCTAGGGGAGCTCTATGGGATAGTTCATAGCTTGTCTTGCAAATGATTGTAATGAAGGTGCTTATGTGGGTTAGCATATAGTACTTGTGAAATTTGTAATACTGCATTTGCAGGGCAAATAAGAAGTCCATTTTTTTTCTCACATTTTCTATTGTTTCTTTGTTTCTATTATGAGTTTATGGTATTAAGGGGAGCGCCCTTCATCACATTTACTTCCTCACTTGTAGTGCTAACTTGCATAGTATCCATTCCAATGGAGATATGCAAAGATAGACATGCCATCTAAGTGTCCTTATCTTTTTCTACTACTATTGCTAGAGTATTATGTTTAAATAGACATAGGGATTGCTCCCCCTAACTTTTTGCTCACTTCTTTGGGTACATAAGTCATGCAATTAACAATGGATTCTTTTGTCTCTTTGTTTATCTCTTCATAATTTCCTCCCATCAAAACAATAGATCTTCTTTTATTTCTTGGTAAGGGATCAATACCCTTCATTATATCTTACATGTCTTTATTACTATTGACTTCACAGAGCTTCTTGATCATGTTTTCTCTTATTTTCTTATCTTCATTTACAACTCTTCTTCTCCTATTTAACAACCTATTATATAGTCCTTTGGTATATCTCTTTGTACATCTTCAAATATTTTATTCTCCAAGATCATATTTCTTACTATTGCATTCTATAACTAAATTCTATCCATATTGCTATACATGCTATAAAGTTTATTCAATTTAATGAAATTGTTGCCATTAATGATTTACATATTCAATTTTTCTACCTTTGGGTTCCAAGGCTTCTTTCTAGTGGTTTTCCTTGCTTCAACAACTACCTATTATGTAGGTCTACCCTCTTTATCTTTAGATTCATTAGATTCATTTGATTCAACCATCTGCAATGTATTTCTTCTCTTTCTAGTGTCACTTGACAGTTGCTTGGTCCTTTTCTTGCTAGGTGACTCAACCTCTTGTTTCACCTTAGTGAGTCTTTCTGATTTCCTTTTGGCTAGAGGAGTAGATGACTTAATTTATACTATCTATATATCCTCTTCATCAATCTTCTTTAGTGATTGAGCAATAGTGGGTTGCACTTGGGCTACTGCGGCATAGGGAGAAGTAGGTATCTACGAAGTAGATCTTGCTACTATTACTCCCTTTGAGAGTCATGCTATATAAATAAGAGTAGCTACCAATACCTTAGTTTGACCACTAGCATTCTTCTCCAAGGCTATATCTTTTACCTCAGTGAATTCTTCTCTTGTCATTCTTGATTTTTTGAGAATTGATTCAATTTTCTTCTCAACATTCTTCTTTTTATCCTTCTGCAGAGTTTTCTTTCTACTTCTCTAATCTTCTCTACATAAGTTCCCCATCTAGAATTGTCTTTATCCTCCTTAGATTCAAGTATGATCTTTGCATACCCTTCAATTATTTCTTCACTTAACTTATAGCCCATAGGGTCTATGAACTTAACTCTTAGCACAATTACCTCCATGCATGTTACTTCTATTTCAACCATGAAACACATGTCCTCCTTTTAATTTTCCACAAGTGAGGGTGGTATCCTATATCTCTACTTCATTGCAATTTGAAATTCTTTCATCATTCTACCGATGTCTTCAACGATATTCTCCTCAGACTATTTTCTATAATGATTTGTCACCAACCTTATGGTGCACTAATTCTTGTTGTCCTATTCCCTATCAGGAATACTAGGGAATTGGCTTATCACTTGGAAGAATAGGTGTATTAGTAGAGATTCAAACTTGAACATCACACTTCTTGTCTTCTTAAGTTTCTCTATGTTGTCTAACAATTGATGCCTCAGAATGTCACACATAGTAACCTTTTCTTTTTCAGATGTCATTATGTATGTTGCATGTAGGAAACTAGCAGGTACTAAGGTTAATCTTGAAATATGATTCATCTTATATCCAATGATCTTGCTTATCACTCTCACATTTTTCTACTTTATGAGGTCAATCCTCATATTCTTGCCATTTGATTTGGTCTTCAAATTAATCTCCACTAAATTCTTCACATTATTTTCATTAACTGGGTTTTTGCCCTCATTGCATAAACTAGTTAACCATTGTATCATGTCATTTTCAATCATGATAGGCACATCTACAAACCAAAACATTCCTTCATGAATGTGTCTTAGAATAATTTTTCTCCATTCATGGTTGTCAAAGTCCATATAGAATATATGACTAACTATGTTCAACTCCTTTAGGTGTGTGAACTCTTGTTTCAATGACAAGTCTCCTTAGCATTCTAGGTCTAGGTCCTTATGAATTTCATTGTCTCTAATGTTCTCATATTTGTAGTGAATGTATGATCTGATATCATCTACATGAAGAACATTCTCTAGAACTTGCAAAAGTGCTCCTAAGGGATCATCAACTTGAGATATGAATAGGTGCTTCTTAACACATATCTCGACCTCTCACTAACATCACCAAGAGTAGGATTCTCCATTTTAGCTGATTCAAAAACTTCAAAAGCTTCTTAAAATACATGAATTTTGTGAAACTAGGGATTTTTCCACTTCACACTATGAATGCTTCAAATTTTCCTTTACTTGTTGTCAAATCACTCTGAATCACTCCTTAAATCTTCACACGATCGAATGGTACCCAAAATATTGTTCACATTCCTTAAATATTTCAAATTAAACTTTGTATTAATTGTGTATCTACCAAAATTTGTAAAGTTGATACTCTTTTAACTAGTAAACTTGGTTGTCTTTGTTCTCCTTCATTTGGTCACCAAATAACTTGTGCTCTTAACTAGAGCTTCCCTAGGGTCTTTACTACCTTTTTATAACTTTGCAACACTCAAATTGACTTCTAAGTTTTGTTCCATCTTTCTGGTGCTTAATTCAAATAAGTTGAATTACACACCATGGCTGATTTCATTATTACTTCAGGTACATAGAAAATTTATTCTTCTAAAACTGTATTTGAACTTTTTGGATCATTTTCTCTTACAAATACTTCCTTTAATTCTTTAAGATTCTCTTTAAGTGCTTCCTTTTGATTGTTAGTGCTACCATTATCATTTCTTCTATTGCTCCTTCTATAGTTATGATTCCTATTGAAATTTTTTCTATCCATTCTACAAATTCTCACTATATGTCCAAAGTTATTGCATAACTGACATATAGGTACATTTCTTCTCTGATTGGTTCCATGCTGATTATCTAGTGCTCTATAATTCCTTGCAATGTGTCCAAGGTTATTACATTTGTAACATAAAATCTGGTTCCTTACTTCATTAGGTCTTTCTCTATCATTCAATCTACTTTGTGATCTCCTTCTTTCATTACTTGTAGGGTTAGTATCCCTAAACATTGTACTATTTCCATTATTACTATCAAACTTAGGTTTCTTACAATCTACCACTTTATGTCCAAAACCATGACAATTATAACAATAGAAATTAGTGATAGGTTTAAAAGACTTACCTATGAAATTTCTCTTCATATGACCAACTTTAGTGCATATAAAATATCTACCTCTAAATTCATATCTAGCCTCCTTAGGTAGTTCAACTTGCTTTGTTTATTTTTTTCATCACAATCCTGAGGTTGATTAACTTGCTCGACTTCTTTAGATACTTCTGTAGATATGTTTGTGATAGTGTAAATAATTAATTATTATTACACTTTACTTATGTTTACTTAGGATAATGTATTTTTATATTAGTTGTCATGTAGACACTTAGGAATATGCATAGTCATATGAGTTCACTTAAGCATTTGAGGTCATTTTGTGACCAAAAATTGCGACCAAAAATTGTGACCAAGTTTTTTAAATGGGCAAATTTTTGTTTTTTTTTAATAACTAGCCCGTGTTGGTCACAATTGCAACCAATTAGTTTTTTCGGAATTGTGACACACAGGGAAGCATAAAACAAAAAAAAAAGGGTAAAACATTTCATTTGGCTTTTACGCGAGGTTCATTTGGCTTTGGCGCGAGTGAGGGTCTCCATCAACATTGGCTCTGCTACAGATCATTTTCATTTGGCTTTGGTGTGAGGGTCTCCATCAACATTGGCGTGAGGTTCATCAACATTGGCGCGAGGGTCTCCATCAACATTGGCACGAGGGCACATCTTGGCGCGATGGCACATCTTATCTAGTGCGTTTGATTGTAGAAATTTTGAGGGCACATCTAAAATTTTGAGGAGTTCCATGTGATTTCCACTTCCACACTTTTACTTGAACTCACATTGAATGCATACCTCACCTGACCTCTTGATTTCCTTCTCTTCCTTTCACACTGAGATACTTGTGTTGGTAATAATGGCAGTGCAGCAAATGCTACACACTTCAATTTCACTGCATTTACCAAAGACATTGGTTGTTCCTCTCTACTTTATTATACTCAATTCAATATCTCTTGCATTTTGACATTTATATATAAAATTAAATGGGCCATACTGAAATAAATGAAATCTAAATGGTTTCAAAATTCAGCTTCATTTCGTGCAGATATACATTGAATCTTATCTTAGATGTGGGTCCATTTTAAGACACATGTCTATACATTGGCAAAGATTTGGAATGCCTTGGCACATTCCTCTGAATTATTGTGTAGTGGATAAGATGGACTAAGCTATTGAAAGAGATTGATGGTAAATTTTGTGGACTCTAATTTGCATGAAACAACTGCGTATTACAAGTGGCTTCTACAATGGAGGACAAACTGTTTTTGACTCTTGTAAAACAACTGGCTTCTATCATGGAAATTGGGGAAGCTAAATTTTAGGGGCTTCAAATGAAGCCAAATATTTGAATGAAGGTCCCAAGGGGCTTCACTCGAAGCCTCCATGCTGATATTGGTGTGGGGGCTTTGAATGAATCTTAGGGCTTCATTCGAATCTGACATGCAAACCTCGTTCATACTCCTAATAATCGATCGAAAAAGATTTTAAATCCAACATTTTTTCTTTTTTGTCCCATGGTTTCATGTATGAGTTGGTGGACTAGGGTGCTAAGAGGGAAGTTAGTAACATCATACCTTGCATCAACATCTCCGTCTATGGTGCAGGAGCACCTAACTCTTATGAAGTACAACTCAGCAACTGTTTGACAAGCTTTAATAGTTAACATGTAATGGTTGATTGGTGTCAAGCTACTGTGTATGCATTAATCCCGATCTTGAATGCAAAAGAAACCGTGAATTCACTAAATAGGGTCAAACTTATTTTTGTTGATTTAATAGATTTGATTTGAGAATGATGGTCTAATGATTTGAGAGAAAGAGTTGAGAGACAAATGGAGAGAGAGATATTACAAGTGATATAAAGACTCCTAGATAATATTCTTGAGGAAAATGTGTATTATAGTCCTTACCATGTTTTCCTTTGATCTACCAAAAGGATGGTGGCATCCTGCAAATGGCATGGCTCTTTCTACCACTTGTATTATCTCTCTCTCCATCTGTCTGTCCATTCTTTCTCTCAGATCATCTGACCAACATTCCCAAATCAAATCTTGACCCTATTTAGTGGATCCACAACATAAACTTCAAATGCTTCTCCTATCAAATATGTAGATTTCACAATAGCTAAGAAACATAATTGTAGGCATCATGGTCACAATTTTTTGGAAACGTAATTGGGTTGTGTACCCAAGCAATGCAAAGAACCTTCCACACCTTCAATTCCAAGTTGAATTCATCTATAAGAATGATTGCTTGCCAAAATTTGCTGAATACATCTATAGCTCATGAATACAAGGTCCTCCAACAAATGTATTCAACAACTGTTGGCAAGCGATCATTCCTAGCTCATGAATACAAGGTCCTCCAAAAAATCTATTTAACAGATATTGGCAAGCGATCATTCCTAGTTGCTTTTGTTTTATAAGGTTTTTCTCAATCCCAACAGGTTGTAGTTTCATTTTCTAGATGCACTTCGTCGCTTGGGTATACAACTCAATTACATTGATTCCAAAAAAATGTGACCATGATGCTTACAATTATATTTCTTAGTTGTTGTGTCCTAAGATCCCTTATGAACCTTTACGACCATTTACGATCCCTAAGAATAAATCTTAGAGCTCTTAAAATATCGTAAAGGGTCATAAGAGACTCCTAGGAGGGGCCATGATGAGCTTCCACCTTCACGTGGTTCCCTGTTAAGTAGAGAATGCTATAGTTTTCACAAAACAAAGAGAAGCTCAATAATTTAAGGTCTTAGTCCATAGACAAATTAAATTAGACTTATTATCTAAAACACATAAAAAACATGCACATAAACATGGTAGGCACTAAATAGAGACAGTTGGAAGGGAATTAAAAAAAAGATTAAGGATTATGTTATTTTAAGAAATATTTAAATAGCAATTATAAATTGAGTTAAATCAATAAGTATTCGTTTCTACCTTTTCCAATATAAATTTAAATATTGAATGGTCTCTCCTTTATATCTTAATCCTTCAATACTCATAACTCTTTATTGCATTTTTTTTGATCATTCACTAAACTTAATTAAATTATAATTATATTACATGTTATTTTAGTTTTTTTATATTTTTACTTTTTATTTTTATTATTGAATGTCATGTCAAAAAGGGGACATTATAGTGAGATGCATTACAATATAGCATAATAACAAGAACATTATTGAAACAAATTGATACAACATTCAGATTATAAAATCAGACTGCTGCAACAACACACATTAACCTAATAGAAAGCATAGAATAATATTCCCACAATGACCTAACATTTACCCACTGAAGTACACCTCTTCTAAATAATGTAAGATGCTGATAACACGTTGATACTGCCATCACACATGTCAAATTAGAGTGATACACACTAAAAGCCACCCCATTCAGTTGTAGCTAACATCTGGATGCACACTTATAATTGATGTCAATCAGAATATTGAAGGTCTGGAATAGGGCATAGTGGCTATTGATACAGTAGGTACAAACTCGTAGAAAGCTTACCAGATTCACAAAAGTCTACATAACTAAGACTTAGCATCAAAGGTTCTCCCTAGGCACCTCGAAACCACCGAATATTGGCCCCAAAATAGGAGCCCTTCATCTTCAAGCTCTCACATACTTGCTCCACTTGGTACAACACCCCATAAAGGTCATCTATTCACTTTCAACTTGGATAGCCTATAATATGGTCTTTGTATACAATTCATTTTTTGTCGTTTCATTATATGGTTTGAACAAGTGTGGAAAAAAATCAGATTTTTATTATGAATTTTCTGTTCACCAATCTATGTTAAACTAATCAGCAAGGTCACTTTCATAATACTTTATGAACTGGATGCTATTCACAAGGTCAGTTTCCTAATACTCACTATAGTACTTGCTATTCAATTGAGATAGACACGGCTCATTAGTTTGTTTATATTCTCTTTGGATTTTGTTAAAGAAGACAACTGAATGCTATATGATGAACTAAAATTTCTGTGGTGTCAACAGGCTTGTGCATCTCTTGAGCCAAATTACCAGCCCCAGTGACATTTGTTTTTGTTCAAAAGAGGAACCATACTAGACTATTTGCAAACAACCATGCAGATAGGCATTCTATAGATAGACTTGGGAACATCTTGCCAAGTCTTCAGTACATAATAAAGCAACTAAATTTCATAAATTTTTTTTTGATAGTCGATTTGTTTAAATATTTCCCATCAAAAATTACTTAGTACATCTCATCTTTTTTTTGCACAGGAGCTTGCAGTTCTGAAGAATCTAATAGCGAAGAATTTGAAGAAGATATTGTAGCAAAGGTATATTTGGTGTTCTTTTTAAAGTGAAAATGTGATTGGAAATTTTGTATATTGTCATATTTCACTTGCAGAAAGGTCAAATTGTAAATAGAGGTGAAGTTGTATGGATTTAAGTTTCTTCTTCATTATTTATAATGCTCTCGATTCCTCCTTTGTAGCTGTAAAAATACTTGTTTATTTTCACCTTTCTAGATACCCTTTACCAGGTTCTTCAAGATTCCAAAATATCTTGGGCTGACCCCACTCCAGCATGTCCTAACTCCTACTTGGTTCAGAGACCTAACTCCTTTTTATATGTGTCTTCCTCTTACTACTCCATCTGCAGGTTGCAAACAAATCATCCTTCTTCCGCCAACGAGTCATTCCATTCAAGAAAGACCATGTCTGACGATATCAATGCACAAAAAAATAGGGAGGCAATTGCTAGACTGCGGTCTAACTTAAAAAGAAAAGGTGATGGAAAATGTTATTGTCCTTGCAAAATGTGTAAGGGCTTAAAGACTCGAAGATATCTAATCACAATAGCTGAGCAACATTGTAGGCAACATGGTCACATTGAAGGGGGAAACACGTATCGCCCATTGGTATGTATTTTAATAGTTTATAAATTACATGAGACATGATTTGATGATGACATCATGGTCATGGTTAATATAAGGTCATCATTTTCATATAGGTCAACATCCCTGAGTTTCATGTTATGGACCATGACAATTCGAAGAATGCAGTTTTCCAAACGAGGGAACATGGAGTTGTGAATATTGAAGTAGAAGGTAATGATACCATGAAAGAAGATCAGGATGATGAAGATCATGATGATCAAAATGATCACGATGATCAAAATGATCACAATGATCAAGATGATAATGATGATGATGATGATGGTGATGATGACACAGAGTTTGATGTACCTTTACTTGAGAAGGTAGAGCAGCCCCTATATGAAGGCTCCAAAACAACTCTTCTTGCCGCTGTATTGCTATTGGTGAACTTGAAGGTAATGAATGGTTTATCCAATGTAGCAATGACACGTATGTTAAGGTATGCCATCTTCTTTCATTATTTTACTCGTAGTTCCCTTACAATTAACATTGGGTTCGTGTAGCAATTAATATTCTTTAAATTAAGAAATTATATTTTTGGTCGTAGGTTGATAGGTGAGTGTTTGTTACCACCATCAAACATTCTACCTCGCTCTTACCGAGAATTATCTGCCATCATGAAAGATATTGGAATGGAGTATCAAACAATAGATGCATGTCTGAACGATCATATTATATATTATAAACAACATGAATTTGCAACACAATTCCCTACTTGTCATATTAGTAGATATCAATAAGATTGATTAACAAAAAAGGTGCCTCGCAAGGTTCTTTGGCATATTCCCATTATTCCACGTCTGCAACGATTATTCAAGTGCAATAGCTTGGTACAATTTATGGATTACCATGCACGCAATAGAAATCAAGATGACATTATGCGAATGCTTGCAGATGGTTCAACATTTAAGGAAATAGAGGAAAAATGGCCACACTTTAAAGAAGAACCTCGTAATCTCAAGCTTTCATTGGCAGTAGATGGTGTCAATCCTTATGGAGAGATGAGATCTACTTACTCAGTGTGGCCTGTTTTTGTTATCAACAATAACATACCTCCTTGGTTGTCCATAAAGAGAGAGCACATAATGTTGACATTGATTGTTCCAGGTATTTTTTGATTTAGTGGTCATCTAAATTAATTTATTATTACTAATCCATCAAATGGTCAAAATAATTAAGTAATGTTTTTGCTCATTCAACTAGGTAAGTACCAAGTCAAAGATATCAATGTATATATTGAACCCCTTATCGATGAGTTGGTGGTGTTATGGAATGGGGTTACTATGTATGACATTTGTAGACCAATAGGACAAAGACAATTAAAATTTCATGCAATGCTTCTATGGGCAATACACGATGCCCCTGGGCTAACACATTTTTGCGGTATGTTCTCTTCTTGACACCTCTTTTTTGGTATGTCAAAGTTAACACATTTAATCCAATTATACACGATCTTGTAGGTCTTCAGACAAAGGGTAAATTTGCATGTCCAGTTTGTGGTCCAAAGACAAAATCTCATGATTCAAAAAGTTTAAGAAAGCAGGTGTTTGATGAGAATAGACACTTTCTGCACAGAAATCATAAGTACCAAATTACCGAAAAACATCTTTTCAATGGTCTAGAAGAGACTACATCAAAGCCATAGAGAATGAAACCTCACCTATGGAAGTTGGCATACAATAAAATAAATCGTCGAGGTCATGTCATTCCATTTGATGCTTTTTGTTTCATATTTATATTTTGATATTGTGTTTTGTTTACTGATGATGTGATTGATGGTTGTGAAGGTCATCAAGACATCAATGTCCAACTTCCAAAAGGACTAAAAATTTATCCTACACAATTTACTAGGTTGGCATACTACAAGAAACTCCCAATTGTGCATTTGTTTGATCCTATGCATATTGGAAAGAATGCAACAGAGACATTATGGAAAATATTGGATGGAAGGCGTGACAAAGATCAAATTGTCAAAACTTGTAGTGACATTGAAGAATCCAACCATGCAATGAAAAATGGTATTCGACCAAATAACAATGGAGATCAGATTGATACAAGTGCCCTTAGTTGGTTATTGTCAAAGCAGCAGAGCAATGCTATAAAAGAAGTCATAAAAAAAATACAATTTCCCATAGGATTTGCTGCAAACATAAACAATGTCATATCAAATAAAAGTGAATTTGGGCCAGGGTTGAAAACACACGATTGGCATACATTTATTAAGGTAATTCATGTTATTTTGTATTCACTATATATTTACATACTGCATGTAGTTTAAATTGCATTCTTTTATAAAATATTGAAAAGATCATTTTACAAATATTGCAGTACATTCTAGCTCTATCTCTCCCACACCACTTTGCCAACAATGTCAAACAGGTTATATATGATCTTGGAAAATACATGAGGTGGTTGTCATCTAAAGAAATCAATAAAGAAGATATAAAATATTGGAAGAGAAAAATTCCTCTTCTGATGTGTGAAATGCAAAAGTGTCTACCTCCAAGTTTTTTCAATGTACAAGAACACTACCTCATACATCAAGTTGAGGAGATTGAATTGTGTGGACCTGTACCAACCAGGTCAATGTGGATGGTTGAGAGGCACTTGAAATTTTTGAAAGGCTTGGTTTGACAGAGAGCACATCTCGAGGGTTCTATGGTGGAGGAATATATGGTATACCAGACCATGGTGTACATTACTGAATATCTTCCTAATTTTGTAGCAAACATCCATGTAGATCGTATTTGGGATCCCAACTCAATTAACAAATTCAAAGGGGAGTACTTGATGGGAAAAGGTAGATCGAGGAAAGTGAGAGGTAAATCTAAGATTTTATTGTAGTTAATTAATTCATATAAATCTTCAATATAAGTTATTTTTAATTGGCGTATTTATTTGAAATAGGTGGTTGAGAGTGGGATGCAATACATTTGTATATTGCGAACAATCTTGATTGGATGATGGAATGGATTGAACGATGTCAACAAAATGGTTGCTCATTAACATGGGAAGGTGTTGCTTCATTGGTTACAGAAGCTCATCATAATGGAGATTCCAATGTTATGCCGATGGTAGTTGATCTAGTAAATGGTTTAAGAGGTGGAGAGGTACGTAGAAATTTATTAATGATCATAACTCGACGTATGTTTCGTATCAACTCACGATGCAAATAATTTACACAGACTTCAAAAATTGCAGGTCAAGCACCACAAAGCTATGTACTATCATGGCCACAAATTCCGCATAAAAAGGTTGGATGACACAAAGAAAACTTGTGATTCTTGGATAACTACAATTTTCAAGGTCATCAATATATCATCTAGAAGCGACATACATCCTCAACAATCTCAAAATCAATACTATGGCATCTTGGATGATATAATTGAGTGTGAATTTAACACCTTCAAAGTAGTTCTATTCGTCGTCAAATGGTACAGGTTATGACTAAATCAAAATGATCTAGATAGAACGGTTATTCAACATGATAATGGATTTACAATGATCAATACAAGGTTGTTTGAGCCAGTTGGAGATGAGCCCTATGTTCTTCCAAGCCAATGTGAGCAAGTGTTTTACTCAGAGGTTCCAAATAAGCAGGGTTGGTCATTTTTTGTTAGACATGATCCAAGAGGAAGGCTAATAAAGTATAATGTTATGGAAGAAGAAGATATTGAAGATGATGAAGAAGCAGATGATGAAGATCAAGATGATGGTGATGACAATGGTGATGATGATGATGATGATGATGGTGATGATGATGATGATGGCGATGGTGATGATGGTGATGATGATGGTGATGATGGCGATGATGATGGCGATGACGATGGCGATGATGATGGTGATGATGGCGATGATGATGATGATGATGATGATGATGATGATGAAGAAGAAGAAGATAATCAATGACTACAAACATCATCACCCCTTCTATTGACAATCTTGCATTCCATATATAAGGTAAATTTGTTCATGTTTATGATGTTGCATATTGTTCATGTTGTCTTCTAAGTTATTTGTAGCATACACGTATCATGTAATTTTTAGCGAACTTAAGATAAATTATTAACATATGCAGGAAATTTGACTATATATTTATTGTGTTCATTTCTAATGATTACAACATATGTTATTTATAGTTACCAATGTTTATGTTGTGTCTAATTATGACCCTTTTTGCAAACAGTCAATTGACTACAGGTACATCATCACCCCTTCTGTTGACATGTTTGCGATGTTGCCTATTGTTCATGTTGTCTTCTAAGTTATTTGTAGCAAACGTGTATCATGTAATTTTTAGCTAACTTAAGGTAAATGATTAACATATTCAGGAAATTTGATTACATATTTATTGTGTTCATTTCTAATGATTACAACATAGGTTATTTATAATTACCAATGTTTATATTGTGTCTGATTGTCACCCTTTTTGCAAATAGTCAATTGACTACAGGAGATTTGACCCGTTTGGCGTGGATTATGCACAGTGACATGGATCAACAGGTATAAGTCAATAAATAGACATAATTTTCTTATATTCTTCTTGTTTATCATTGAGCACATATGTTATAAATAAACATTATATAATCATATAATGTATATAAAGACAAAGAAGGTCTGTATAGAAATATAATTGTATAATCAATTTCAACTTACTACATTTTATATATGTCACTTTCACTTTCCATTTGATGGATTGCAGGACCCACCAAATAGGTACTTGTCAGATCTATCTACATCGAATGAGGGAAATGAGGAAATGGTAGATGAAAGCTCTACATGTAGTACAGCTAAAAGAGGGAGATCAACTAGAGGTCAAAAGAATAGAAAAAAATTTGATAAACGCATGCAATTTTTCCTTGCTAATGGGGGGTCATGTTCTTATGATGATAAGACCAAAGGTGACATCAAGGTGCCCTTTCAGTACTCACACATTGAGAAAGAATGGATACCCAATGAGCTACCTCCAATTAACACAAATTTTTGTGTTAATGAGAGGATATATCGCATTGCTCCATCCTCATTACATGGTTTGGGCCTATTTTCCATGGATGGGATAAAGGTATGTTACAAAAAATTTGTCGAATTGTTCAAGTATGTTGGTCCATGTTACAATTACAATGATTGGATGCGGATTGTTCGATATAAAAAAAGTATGCGTAGGTATGGGGTATCAGCTAATTATATACAATGGAAAGAAAATGATCAAAATAAAAGATTTTCTATGTACATTGATGGGAGACCAAAAGCAATAGGTAATATTGTAGGTTTTATAAATAGTACGTGACCTGCTTCAACTAGTAAGCAACCCAATTGCATATTTGAGGCACATGAGGGGAATGAAGTTTTTGTTTGTGCAATAAAATCAATAAGTGCAGGGGAAGAACTGCTAATTGATTAAGATTTAAATCGCATAGATACAAACAATGTTACTATCATGAGGGCTGTAAGTACTATTTACCATTTTGTTAATAAATTTTTTTTTTGCTGTCTATTGCTTTCAGTTAGCTGAATTTTTTATGTTTAATCTTTGTGATAGGATGATATGGATCTGACAGATGATAGAGGTTAGCAGGATGCTACTCCCACCCCTTCTTCAGTGAGGGTAAACCTTTTTGAAATTGTACAAATTAGATAGTTGAAAAATGTTATATTATTATGTTATTTTATTTATGGTTTTTGAGTTTTTATGATAGTTTTACTGATATTCCTCTCACAATTTGATGTTCAAGATAAGGGTAAAGTAGTAGCAGTGACCACCAAGCCACTAGCTATGCATTCTGATGAGGCCAATATTGCTGATACTCCCAATTTTATAAAAATGTTGAAAAAAAAATTAGGCAAATTAATTTAGAAGCAATGAAAATTTTGGATGAGGCAAATATGGAACCCGAGGAGATGAGGAAGAGGCTATCAAAATTGAAAGCGCAAGCTCAGTGTTATGAAGTAAGCTCCAATGAATATTTAGTTATAACAAAAGTTCAATAAAGATTTATATTTTATAATCTTTTATGTTGTGAAGTAAAATATGTAATATGTGCAAAAATACTTTATTGATGCAATTTTTTTAAAGAGTTGTAAGAAACTTTAACTACTAAATTCTTGTTATACAGGAATTTTTGGGAATCGATCCAGAACGTGGTCAAGGACAATGCGGTGAGGGCGGTAGTAGCAGAGTTCTAGCTACCACTGGTAAAATAATCTTTTAGTTGACAAGTTAGAATGAATTTTTTATTTCGAACATTCAAAAATTCTTAACTCTTACTTTTATTATTTTAGAATGTCTTTGCTAACAATGTATTGTTCAAGTCATCTAGTGCAGGAGACTCCTACGAGGTTGACGGATGCCCGTATGAGATTGCCGGCTGCAATGTCAGCAACAAGGGGACATCCAGCTGGTAAATCCTTGTTTTGCTATATTTGATTTTGTGTTAATTATGAGTTGATAATATGTACTTTAATCTTGGGATGCATCACATAGTGTATTGTTTTTTTTATGGTAGGAGATGCACCGTCTGGTACACCACCAAATGTGGATCATAGTACATCTATTGGTGATAATTCACCGTCATTTCTTGGAGCTACTCGTGTTTCTAGCACGAGATCTATGGAGACATCGTTGTTGATTGACCATAATAAATTAATGCCTTTGAAATGTCCTAAGCTTCCAAGTACTTTAAATAATTATTTTTTATATTGTAATAAGGATTTTCTTGCAAGATGTAAACATGATAGGAAGTGGTGAATGCAAGGGATTTTGATGTGGAGTGATGCCTCATGACCTTTAGTGTTTCGTATTGTGCAAGTTGTTTAATTATTTTGGAATTAATTTTTATTAGGGGTTTGGTAGGATCATTTGAATTATCAATGACCTTTTGTCTATACCAGTAATTCTCTAGTTTAGTAATTTGGTACATTGCAATTTCATGCTTTGAGTAGAAGATACTAACTAATTTTTCTACAGAGAACCAAAAGTGGAGTCTTCTTTCATATGATTCATTTTAATGGTTTTTACTATTAATTATCCCATGCCATTTTTGCATGACATTTTTTGCAAGAAACGATACATTTTATAGGAGGCTTTATGACCACACGCTGCAAAGATTCAGGCCCACCATACGTACTAGGTTGCTGTACATCATAACTGAACTAATTTTATCCCACTATTTTTTTTCATATCATTAATTGGTGCAACATTTTTCCTTTCATTCGAGTCTTTTCTTATACTAGCTATATCTAACAATTTTGTGTTTTTTCTTAAAAGGTGGAACTACCAATCTCAAAAATTAAAAGATGAGCTCATCAAAGATATAGAGCATGAGTTTGGTAGTAATATTTTTGATTGTAAGAAATTGTTACAAAAAGCTGCCAGACATCTCAAGGTTGTGAGGGACACATATAGAAAGAGCCTCGTCCACAACCCGAAGTATGAGCGTCCTCCCTTTGTTTCAGTGAGGGACTGGAATGAGTTCATTTTGGATGCAAAGGAGAAAGGGCAACATCTGCCAAAAGAAAGTGCACCAGCAAATCCAAAAAGGTATGCAATAGTATTAACTACTAGTACATTAATGAGAAAATTTAGGGTTCAACTTCAGTATCAACAATTTCAACTAGCTCAATTTAATCTATCTATTGATGAAAGGTATGTAAGTCATATGCTGACACGATTGCTTATTAATCTCAATCTCAATCTGGGCATAAATCCTACATAAGATATATTGACAAAATGAAGCCCTTTATTCATATTTAGTGACAAATTTTAGAGCCTATGCCTCCTATGGGTTCTTTTCTCAAATTTTATCTTCGCTGAACTCAAACTCTAATTCAACTAAGCAATTCCTACTCAAAGTTGTGACAACCGAATCTTGTGATATGATGTACCATGTTAGATTTTGAGTCATAAAAATAGGCAACGCCTTGACCACTATACTTGTTGACTTTCCCTTTCTTTTACAATAATTGCTCGCTATCTTGAGTTTCCTATCCCCTATTTTCTTTTGGGTCATGTGTGCATCAAATCTGCACTTAATCTGCATGTAAATCCTGATGAAATCCATCATTGAAGATATCAAATCCCATATTCTGTAGTATTCTGTTAACTATGATAACAGTATATAATGTTGTCATTAGTGATTGTTATTTTATACTGTCATCAATTCCATTTTGTGCTTTGTTGCATATCAAAAAAGAAGTGCATATACACTATACATCAGATTTAAGTGTGAAGCATCACAAAATCTAATCTCTATCTTCAGATAACAATGTAGTCTGAGAATCCTAAAGAATTTAAAGCTAAGCATTTCCACCACATCTAAAATCCATTCTTCTTTTTTAGTATTTTTCATTGCTGCTGAAGCTTTGATCACATGGATTATGTGTCTATACCCAACCAATAGATTATCCTTTTTAGGGAATCCTTGCTTTTTCTCCTATGGAAACTGTAAAGATGGAAACTCATTAAGAGATTTTTCCTGATATCACCCTGCTTCCAATCTTTCTCTTCCATTCCTTAGCTCTTTGAAAGCTCACAAAAGGCGTATAAGCTTTGGTAACATGTTAATTATTTGTGTGTAGACTAATTCAAACACATATATCAGTGAAGTAAAGAGACAAAGTACCAAGCTTAACACATCTACCTTGGGGGAGCACTCTTAAAATACAACATAATGTACAACAAAATTCACAGTGTGTACAAATGACTTTTCATGTGATTTGAACCTTCACCTGCACCTCTTGTTCCTTCACATTCTCATCCTTTTGAATTCAATATTTCTCGCTATGCTATTTTGTCAAAATCCCTAAAATAGGAGTTATTTCTCCAACATACTACCATGCATAATCCTCAATTTTGGTATTTAAATTTTTTTATTGTAAATATGAAAGGTATGTAATTCATATGCTGACACAATTGCTTATAAATCTCAATCTCAATCTGGGCATAAATCCTACATAAGATATATTGACAAATGAAGATATATTGACAAATGAAGCTTCTAATATGTTCTCTTTGTGACCAAAGGCACTCACCCTTATAAAACCTTCTCCTGCGGGTCCAAACCCACTTCCTGGAGTTGTAACTATATGTGCTTTCTCAAGGATCTCAGTAAAAATATCCCATGAATTTTGACCAGGAAATCGAACCCATACATATGGCACATTTTTTCCTCCAAAGACATCAAAACCAAGTGAAGTAAATGTTTCCACAATGATTCTAGTATTCTCTTTATATCATCTAACATATTTCAAACTTTTCATAGGTTGCAGGACACATCAAAGGCAACAAAGGTGAGGCTGCAAAAGGTTGGGCAGCACAAACTTGGCTCTGGGGGATATTCGAAAATCAAAGCACACATTGTAAGTAGCAATAAATGAATTGCAAAGAAAAATTATTTATAAAATGAAAATAATTTTGTTAATTAATAAAAAAATGTAGGGCGTTGATTTTAATCTGGAGGCCACAGAAGAACACAAAAAAATTGCCTTCAAGCAAGGCTATGTAGTGGTGGCTGAACGCCTATGGCAAGCTTCCATTGCCCCAACCGAATAGTCTCCTGCATCATGTGCACAGGTAAATATGCCAAAAAATATATTAGAAATTGAATACTTGAGCAACAATTTATTTGATAATAATGTGCATGACATTGCAATGCAGCCTATTAATCCTGACACAAATCATACGCAGCATCATGAAGCCCCTTATGTGCATCGTACCGTCGATGGAGGTGCTCATTTGTTATTTAAAACTAATTATGTAATTATTAATACAATTTAACATCTTTAATTGAACTTGGTGTAACCTTTTTGTGTTGAGGATATGTTAGCGCTCAAAATTGTAGCCCTAATTTTGAGCACCGTTGAAAAAATCATGCCCTAAAGTGCCTTTTATGCATATGTGGTTAGTTGTCAGTTTGAGGCCTAGATGGTGTTTAAGTGGCTTACCACCTTCCATTTGACATGTGCATGTGATCCACAATGTTATTTTGCCATCCCGAATCATTCTGTGAAGTTCCATTTTGAGCTAGTGTCAAAATTTGCAATTCTGCCTAAGTGTCAAATAGCGACCAGAGGCCCAACTTGCATTTGAATATCTTTTACCCAAGAATGTGTCATGACTAGCCACTTTGGGAGTGTTTAATTTCCATAACAAAGAATCTTTTTTTCCATTTTCAAGTCATTTTGAATTCATTGGCTAGGTTTTGAACCCCTCAAATTTGGTCATTTACTATTTTGTACATTTGTGTAGTTGTTCACAATTCTGGGAAGCCCTGTTCGACCAATGATATCTTTGACCCAGTTGATCCAAATGAGGAAATAATTTTTGCATTGTGTTCTAGGGGTCAGACACTTCATATGTTCCAATTTTGAGATCCTGACGAATCCATTTGATAAGTTTTCTAGCATGGTAAAAAACCTAGTTTACATTGTTTTGTTATGACTAAGGTATCTAGGTTGATTTGTACCCCTGTTCGGCACATTATAACTTTGATCCTGTGATTGGTGAGCCTAAATGGATTATATCATTGTGTTGTCTCCTAAAAATCCTTGAAGAATGCCAGTTCTCGAGTCATGAAAAATCCATTTGCATACTTTGATATGTCCGTCCATTTACCAAAAACTACTTTTTGACATATTTGCCAATTTAAAATTTCTAAGTGCCTGTTTTCAAAAATTCGCTGAATGTGCCCTATGATTCATCATGAGCCCAAAACATGGAATTATATTCTCTTCACGGAAAAGAACTTGTATCCTAGTTTTTAGAAGCCCAAGTGATCAATAACCCAGTTTATAATGTCGAACCTGAGCCCAGTTTATGTTTTTTTAACATTGTTTGCCTGCAGGGTAATTGAAGTATGGATGTTCGACAATTAAAATCTTTTGATTGGAGATTCTTTGTGGGCTAAAAATTTGCAGTGTGGTAAAGTATACAAGATTGAACACTCATGCCAATTTTTACGGCCTGGTTACTTGATTAAGTTAGTTTTTACGGCCACCAGGCAGGCCTCTCGACACAATTTTCACAATGGTGCGGAAATGATTAAAAAGGAGTTGTAATGTTCTTGTGATTGTTTTTAATTCCAGTCATTGCAAGTGGAGATCATGCATTGTGATGATTAAAACTTCAAAATGTGATAGACCATTAAAGGGAGAGTACATATTCAGGACTGAAGGAGATGTAAAGGTTGTTCAAGGTTTGATTTCTTTGTATAATGAAGATGGGAATGCCTCATTGACTGAGGGCATGAGTAATATTGGTGCAACATCTTTAGTTAAAATTTATCTTCTTAGTCTTCCTGAGCCAATTATTCCATTTTGATTTATATGACAACATCAAAGCTGCCAAAGGGAACCACAGACAACTTAAGGAATTTCCACATGCAGATAAGAGAATCATGAGTCTTGCAAAGCTATGTGGGATGAAACCATAATGATTTTATAATCCTTGGATCATGAAGTTTTTAGCGATTGAGAGCTCTATAAAAATCTATAGCATGACTTTGGTAAGGCACGTGCAAAGTTGATGTAGAAGTTAATCAAGAAAGAATTACATGCTTGGCCTCTTTCAAAAATAAATGCTGATGCTGACACAGGAAAAGATGATGATTGGGAGCATTAAGAAATATTTACAGATGATGATGAAGCAGTTGGAAGTGACGCTGAAGATGAAGGAGCAAGGAATTGGAATGCAGCTGGTCAAAGAGGCCGAGAGCATGAATTCTTTTATCCGCAAGAAATAAAAGGAAGAGTTTGCAATTGTAATAAGAAGCAGACTAACGTATTTAAAAGCACCTTGTAGCATGAGCTCATGCCATTGGAACATAACAGTTCACGCCAACATCATCCACTTGTATGTCTGGACACTCACCAACCAACTGAAGCACTGCTCACATTTTTGAAATAAAATAAGAGGCCAAGTATTTTTCAACACTTAACTGATGGCTTGGCCAAATTCTTAAGACAGAGCTCATGGATGGATAGTGGTCAAGTGCTGGTCAATGCAAGTTCATATGGACGCATGCACTATGTCCATTGTTTATGTTAATGAAATTGTAAGCAGTTTTGCTGTGATTCCCACATAGAAAGTTTAAGAAAATTAACTTGCAGTTTCTAGAATAAAGGGGGAAGGCCATTGCATTTTGAAGGATATTCAATGTATGAATAGCCGGGGACTTTGGAAGCTGTTGCTGTAGCAAGAAAAAGGGCAAATGTGTGAAAGAAGAGACAATCCACGCTGATAGGCAACAACCCCACACCAATAGATAGAGTAACTGCAGCATTAAACCAAAGGAGCTTCAATCACTATAAAACGCATCAACAACAACAGAATGCATCATCAGCAAAAGGCATGAGTCTAAAGCATGAAATATAGTGCAGAGCATCAGGAGAACATCATGTAAATGGAAAGGAGGCTGCCCAGCAGTAAAGAAGCCACAGTAAGAATAGGGGAAGCATCTGAAAAGGCAACGACATGAATTTCAAAGGGAGCTCAGAGCACGAAAAAAATCAAAGAGGACATTAGTCCCACATTTCCCTTATATAGAAATCTTTTGTTATTTAAATATAACAACAGTCAAAAGTCAATATGAATTTAATACATGTGGCTTTTGTGAAAGCCAAGTTCATGCCCTGCGCCCATGTGGTCAATGTGGAAGTGACGTCAGCTAGAGAGGACTAAGCATAATTTTAAACAAAAATGCGAGAACGCTGATGTGGCATCGTTGAACCAGATGCTGCCACATGTCAAAAATTGATGAACGATGCTTCCCCGCAAAAAGAGTTGCGCGAAGGTTAAAAAATGCGGGGATGTGCATGGGTGCCACGTGGTAGAAAGCTGGTCAAATCAAGTTGACCCTGAAATCAGAGGAGGGAAGAGAAATTCAGAAAAGAAAAATAATAAAAAATATTATTTTTTATTATTCTCTTTCAAGTTGGATGTGCAAATTCTTTTTAAATTTAAAAGATTTTAAATTAAAAAGTTCTGACTTTAGAGATTGTTTTAAATTTTAAAAAAATCTAAAGGATGTGCAGACCTGATGTTCCTAGCAGGGGATTCATTTTCGAAATGACTTTCAGGGGGTTTTCGATAAGCTAGATATGCACTCCAATATACCATTGAAACCGGGAGAAGACAAACTATCCGATTTTGGAGTCAATTTTTGTACAGGTAGTGGCTAGTTCAAGCTATAGGAGGTGTTCTTTCAGGTACCTGAATTGCAACCGTTTTCAGACCAAGAAGTTCAGTTGTGATTTTTGGCAAGTTAATAGCTTGAATATGCATAAAAGACAAGGATATTTCAGCTGGGGGCATCTCTAAGTCAGTTAAAGCAAGTTTTATCAACATTTTGATGCAAATCAGATTTTTAGCAAATAGGGGATTTCATCATTCAGGAGGGGATATTTTGCAAATTAGTTACAAGGCAATGATGAAATCAAATCAGATCAAATGGTAGAGAGATGAAAGAGGTTTTCAGTTGCACAAGATGGGATTCCAAATGGACACTTGTCGTCTTCAGTTTCAATTCGAGAATTCATCTCCTTGCTATATCATTCTTTCTTTCTGTCATTTAGGGGGTTCCAATTTTTTGTTACTAGGAGACCATTGTTGGTAGGAAAGTTGCACTCATTCTGTGAGACCATTTCTTTGGATCCAGAACTGTAATTCCACCTTCATACTTCAACAAATTTCTCATGTAATGAACAACAAGAAATAAGAATACAGATAGTCTGATCTGTTAGGTAGCTTTGCTTTTAAATTCCATGCATCCTATTGTCATTTGTCTTAAAGAAATGAATGATAAGGCAGTAGCAAGTCAATCTTCATTCTGATATCTTGTCGCCTATTCATGTTGTTTGTGATCTTCTGTGTTTTGTAAACAAAGAATATGAAACTCAGTTGTAACCTATTGGTTCTATATGTTGATTTATTTTGCTTATGACTCAAAGAGTTATGTAAATGCTTGATTCTTCATCATAGGATTGCAAATTTCATGAAGGGATAAGTCGAGTACGAGGTTCAGAAGGATGCAGATGTCTAATTCACAAAGTGGATAGATAGATCAAGAAGTCCTGATGTATGACATATGTCAGTGATTTTCAGGGATTTGTGTTAGGTTTTTGTGTGAATTGCCTAATAGATAAGGCACTGATCATTTATAGGATCACTTGTTATACTGCTGCATATTTGAGGTTTTGCTGAGATCAACATCAATAATCAAATGTTTTTCCCCTTTCATGTTGAAGAGCTATAATAGAATGCCCTCAGTTAGCTTCTGAGATTCTTAGATGTGCATTTAGCTACTGTAGATTGATGTTATTTCATGAGTTATCAGGAGAAATAAGGGTTTTATCTTCTTCATAATAGATTCAGTGTATGCTTTGACAACTGGTACCATATAAAGAATCTGTAGGTCCACCCGCCTAGGTTTTGCAGAGCCTGAAGAAGAAGAAGGGTCATGCCTTATAGTTGGCCTGGTGTCTGAATGGATGTGTTGATAATAGGAGTTAGTTGCCCCTAGATATGTTTTGTTCTCATTAGGGTAATTGGAAATGGGTAACGTTTTCAAACACCAACAGGATATAGAATCATGTCGTGCTAAACGAGTGCTAGAGGATGTTCAGACTGATCAGCAGGTAGATCATGTGGCACATTCAGGTAAAGAAAATCTATGTTTTGTTCTTTTAAATTAATTTTTTGATTTATAGTTCTTTTACTTAAATAAAAACTTGTAATTCACTAATATAAAATGGTGGGAATTTAACCTCATGAAGTACTTGTTATTGCAGCGGACCCCCCTTTGGTGCAGCGGTCTCATGGTGTTCTTGAACGGATGAGGAGGAGACATGTGTTAGAACTAGTAGAGGAGGGGGATCCTAACAAGGACATTGATATTCCTCTTATAAATTTTATGAAAAAAAGAAACAGCAAGAAAGCAAAAAAGAGATGATTATTCATGAATGACTTACTCTTGAATATTGTTAATGAATATTGTGTTAATGAATTATTCATGAATGACTTACTCTTGAATGTTGCGTGTTAATGAATTATTCATGAATGTTGTGTGTTTATGAATTTTATGTGTTAATGAATGTTATCATGTGATTATAATGATTGAATGTTCTATTTCAAAAATGGATGAATTGAATGTTATTAAATGTTAATGGGGAATTTAGAGTGATGTTAGGTGGGGGGGGGGGAGGGGCCAAATGAGCTTCCACCTTCACGTGGTTGGCCCTGTTAAGTAGAGAATATTTAACTATTCTTGAAACCAAGTGAAGCTCAAACTTTAAAGATAAGCTTATAGTTAATAGTGACAACCAATTAGCAAGTTGAAATGAAGTTCTTCGTTACAGGTACCTTTTTAGTTTTTAAAGCATGATATCATGTTTTAATATTGTATAGTTTTTTTTCTTAAGTTAAAGTATTCTTTTACTATAACAACATAATTTATGACCATTTTAGTAACTATTCTAACATCGCTTTATGACAAATCCTATTTCTCAGATGTTGAGCATGGCTGCAATTGTGCAATTGGCGTTTCAGAGTATTGGTGTGGTTTATGGGGACATAGGAACATCACCACTTTATGTGTATGCGAGTACTTTTCCTGATGGCATCAAACATCCTGATGACGTTCTTGGGGCTTTGTCTTTGATCATATATTCTCTCACTCTTTTGCCCCTCATCAAATACATCCTCATTGTATTGTGCGCCAATGATAATGGAGATGGTAAGATTATAACAGCTCTAGTTTCACTTTGTTTTTAGGTCAAAGTTTGATCATTTTGATGTGAAAACATGTGTTCTAAGTTTAAAGGGACAGTTTCTTTTGCAAGTGGAACATTTTCTCTTTATTCTTTGATCTGTTGCCATGCAAATGTCAGCATGACACCCAATCACCAGGAAGAAGACAGGAAACTCTCCTCATATACACTTGAAGTTGCAGGTAGACAACCCAATAGAGCCATTAGGATAAAGGAAGCTCTTGAACAAAGTAACTTTGCCAAGAGATGTTTGTTAATACTAGCCCTTGTGGGGACTTGTATGGTTATAGGAGACGGCGTCCTCACCCCTTGCATCTCTGGTACATATTATTGTTTTTACAATATGTAATGCTTTTTGTTGTTATTTTTCAATATATTGTATGCTTGTTATATCAATGTTTCAATAGTGTGATCTATTATCATATGTTAGAAATCAAATGATCTTGAAGTCTACTTAATTCACAATAAATCCCTTAGATTGTACAAAATTTGTTAACTTTTCCCTTTTATTTGTTCAAGTAGTTTCACTAACACTTAATTTGTTGATATATTTTAGTTCTTTCAATAGTGGAGGGAATCAAAAGGGTGGACAAGTTGCTCAACCAAGGTGAGTTTTCAACATTTTCTCACATTATAATATTTGAGATGGGTAGAAAGGTTATGGTGAGAAGAAAACATGAACACGAAATTAGATTGATAAACTAATGACATTTCATTCTTTGTCCTATTCCTCAATTTCATGCTTGGGTTTTATAACCCCAATTGATCTTCCTTAAAACATTATTCCATTTCTTTTATGAATTCTGAAGTCAAGAATCTTTGAAATTGTAATGACTTTGCAAGGTATCCCAACAAATCTCAAATTCACATTCTTTTTTTTCTATCTTAAAGTCTTGCCTGTAGGAAATTGTGATCTTGTGTTGAATACACATGTTAACCTACGAATTTATCTGAATTTCTCTTTGGACCTGCTTTTGGTTTAATCTTAGAACCTGTGAAATGCCTATGTTTGGAAAGCTGTTTGGTTTTTATCTTGATTGATGAATAGTTTGCTGTCATTATGCGGATAATGGCTTCGATTACGGGCATCTTATTTTTCCAAAAGCTGTCATACCTAATGACTTGAGAACATCCTAAAATTTTGATGTGTTATATCTGATTTGGAGGAGGAAGAAGTAAAAATGATTCAAAAGGTTGTCTAGAATGAGAGAGTAGTGTGCTTCCATAGTTTTCATCTGTCTTATTTTTGTATATTGGAATGAATTGAATATTTTTAAATCCAGGAAGAACTATGCCAAAAAGAACATAAAAATTGAGATGAATTTCGAAGATTGCTAGAGGATCATAAAGCAACTGGCTTGCTTACAGCAAAGACACACTTTATTTCAAGTAGGCTCTAGAACTGGAGGATCATAACGCAAAGAGCCTACTTCAAATACATCTAGTTCACCACCCAAGGATTTGTTTGAAGATGTTGCAGAAGGGATGAAAGAGTAGGTAAGAAAGTTGCATATATTTTAATGATTTGATTGTAGGATTTAATTGCACTTTCACAATCAGGCTTGCAATCATTATTACTCAAGGCAATGTATGTTTGATTCCTTTGATGTAACCATTTTTTGAATATGTATCTTTGGCAGTACCAAGAGGACAAATCAAACATAAAAGATGCTATGGAGTCAAGAAAGGTGTGCCTTTTGTGCTTTAAGATTTTCCATTGGATGTAAAATATATTGTAATCTTTTTGATGTAATGATTGTAGCTCGTAGTAACATCAGCATGGACTCTTGACAAGTTCAAAGCCTCCATTGGGGAACTATATGATTTGGCTGCTGCATCTGAAACAAATCTTAAGGTTTGTTCTAGTTACATTTCTAGATTTTTTGTCTCAGCTACAAAAGACTTCACAATAAAAGTATTTGGTATTTTCCTTTGAACAATGTTGTCACATATTGTTATGTTCCTAGTAACTACTATTTATACAAACAAGGATCTTATCCTTATGTTCCATATGACTCTGGTTCCTAACTGATTCGATCATTGCATCAGCTATATTATGTTTTGACTCATTTGCACTGGTAAGTAGTTGCTGGGAGTGAATCGCTATCACAAATGCATTAGTCTGTTCTCATTAGTGGATAATGGATTTTTATTAGGTTAAACTGAAACAATTGCAAATGTTGAAAGTAATGCAAGTTGTTTTGGGATATATGATTTTGTTAGGTCTTACTGACATCCTGTGTATTTCTTGCAACTTGTGTTTGAAGAAGCTATTGAACAAGTAAAGGAAAATGAAGAGAAAGAAGCAAAAAGGAGGGAAAGACTGGCAAATGATTTCACAGCTTTGCTTTATTCTCTGAAGGTTTATATTATTCATTTTGGAAAAAATCCTTCTAATGCAGTCTCTTTTTCCTCTACTACTTTTACACCTGGAGTAAAATTTCACAGAGTTTTGTACATTAAAAATCCTGAATATGAATGAATTTCTATTCTTATCATAAATGAATTTCTATCTATGTAACGATAAATTAGTTATATATTGTTTTTCCATTTCAAGAAATTGTTGCTTCCTCAGAATGGGAGGATTGCATACCTTTTCTCAAAGATGCGGAAGCATATAGGTAAAAGAGCCACTATCAGGAATTAATCTTATTGTGAGTAATTAAAGGTAGTTATCATGTACCTTACACTAGTAGTAGCTATAAATATATTGGATATGAATATTCAAGGCAATTAGTGATGAAAGCTTCTGTTAGGAGATATTTGATAAGTACATTGCAAATCTTCACGAAAAGGTTAAGGAAAACAAGCGCAAATGAGATGAAGAAGAGGTACATGACCTAATTATCATTTCATATCTAATTTTGTCAAGATCTAATTGTTTTTTAAATACCTTTTGAAAGCATATTTGGGTGAGTGTTGTACTAAGAATGCAAATTAGACCTCCTTATGAAGATAATTGTATTACTAACAAGTTATTTTAACTACTTTTACAAACTAGCTATTAGAAGTTAAATTGTTGCAAACTAGCCTTTATCAAGATCTGATATGACCTAGATGAGATGAGTTAGGGTTAGTAGACTAACCAACATGAAAGGTCATTCCATGTCGAACTAGAAAAAAATAATTTTAAAATTTAATATGAGAGGCACCCACCAGATAAGATTTGGATGTTGTCTACAAGCACAACTCTTAACTATGAAATTGTTATAATATAGTGTGTTAAGATTTGGATGCCTTAGTTCAATTTCCTCTTGGTAGAGTTTCAAACATTAGCTCAATGCAATCCTTTTGGTTTAAAATTTGACAAAAAAAGTTTCATAAAATTCTTATAAATGAAAAAAAGTTTGTAAAAGAAGCCCTCATATTTCCATACAGTGAAATTTCTTTTTAATTACAAATTAGATTAATTGAAACTATGAACTTCACTGTACTATGACCATTTCTGCCACTTAGGATAGCCCATACATTGCGACCAGTCTTTTTCTTGTATTTGCAGCTTAAGTAGTTCACCGCCAACAATTTTTCTCTTCAGTTTTGCTACTATTAAGTTAATCCATACGACTAATTTCTTTTTATCCGAGCTTCTCTTCAAGGCTCTCATACATGAAAAAAATGGGGCAAAATTAGTGCCTTGGCTATATTGATGTTTTCACATATTGTTCACCAGACTTGATTAGAACTAACCTATGAGAACTTTCTGCCGCAGCAACTTTAGTAAGCACATTATTTGTGGAGTAGATACAAGGTTCTGTCTCTAGCATTGAATGCCTCGTAGATGGAGAAGAAGTCTAGTGCCAAAGTTTGTACATTCCATAGATATTTTTGCTGTCTTGATCATATGGCACCATCATTTTTTGGTTTGAGGTATAATACAAAATGGCGACGTACAAAATGTATGGTTGCTTAATCAAATTATATTAAGTTCCTCATTTGCAGGAATAATTTAAACAGTTAATACTACAATATATTGCATTATTATTGATTAGTTTCGGAGGATGATGAAAGATTTTTAGGATAAGCAATCTATGGTTTAGAACATTTTGTTGTGCCGTCATAAAAAAATCAACTCTTCAATGGGCAAGTGAACTGCAACAGTTGTCATCCTGACTATAATGATTACAAATATATGTATACATTATGGTTAACTTCAAAAAAAGTCATTCTATTAGCACAAGATTCACATACATCGGCCATTTGTGAAGCAAATATTAGCCCAAAACAGTTGGAACACAGTCATCAATGTTAAAGCCAAAAGAAATACAAAAGTTGTCAACAACACTCTTGACATTCTCTATGTATATCCTAAACAAATGTGCTATCATCAAATGCACTTAATGATGATGTCAGCCATTCCAATATGCATGCATCTTTAATGTTAAATGAAGATAATTCTAATGTAACAATCAATCATTCTAGTGATTCTTTTGGCCACAACTTCTTCCAGGCTAAAATCTCTTCCTTTGTAATTAACTTCCGAATGCCTCCATAAAATCCTTCAACTTCACCTCCTGCTTCATGATGATGTTTCCTATTAGTTGGAGCATGTCTCCATCAAGAACCAGAGGTATATTGATGAAGAGATATTGAATCTTATTAATATAACAACTAACTTGATAGCATTAATATACATTATGGATGAAGAGATATTGAATCTTATTATGGACCTTATCCTTGGTAACAACATCTAACTTGATAGCATTAATTTTGAAGTTTCTAACTGAATGCCCTAAGGCATTGGAGCATTATTAAAGAAAACATCAAGGGATAATATTTGAATTGTGGATATTTGTAAATTATTTTGGTTTTAGAAAGTTATAGTTATAGTTATATATGCGCTCTTATGATGATGTGATTAGGACTGTAAGTTTTTTTGTCACGTTTATCTGTTTGAAAAATAGATGAAATTATTGGCTTTCATTCTTGATAAATAATTATTTCCTAATTTTATTCTTCCCTGCAAGAACCAAAATTTAGACGCACTGTGCCAATTATTGCAAAGCCTTTTCTCTCATAGGAGCCTTCTAAACTCCACAAAATTTGAGTTGTAAAGCATAATTGCTCGGTGGAAACAGGATATTGTGCACATTTCTTCCTCCTTCCCATTGTTTTGTATAAAATAAATCATTTGACGAACGAAACAATGGTGTGGAGGAAGAAATGTGCATGATACCTTGACTCTCATGCATCAAGCAATTACGCTTTATAATCAAGTTTTGTGCGGTTTTGAACGCTCCTATGAGAGAAAAGCTGCTTCAAAAAAAATGGGACAACGCGTCTCAATTGTGACATATTTTGGTCTCAATTACGACTAATCTTCGTCGCAATTAAGACACCAAATTGGCACCATTTACATCGTGAGTATGGCTCTGGTGTCGAAAGCTAATGGTTTTTCATCGAAATTCCAACTCAAAATTGGGCAAGTTTATGTCAAAATTGGGAAAATAGCAATTTAGGCTGGATAGAGAAATGGATGAAATTTGTGTCGGTAAATTGACCTTTATGTAGTCAAAATTTTGACGCGCAATGAATGTGGCAGAAAATTGACCCAATTTGTCCGACGATGACTTTGGTGGCTTTAGCAACCAACTTGTGTCAAAATTGAGACCTTTTCGCATCACAAATTAGGCCTAAATTTACTAGTGGTTGTATTGTTGACAATACACGAGTTAGCAACTTATTAGAGCACATGGTGTCTACAAAATCTCTTTATGAGATACACCTATGTAAACTTATCTTGTCATCATTTCAAAAACTCTTGTGCTCAATGGAGGATAATCCACCTTTGGTGGACATGTGCTCAGTTGTAATCCTTATCTCTTTACTTACTTCTAGTCATATCAGTTGCCTTTATATACAAGGCACTTCTAGTGTGTATTCATCTCACATCAAATCATCTCATATCCAAACATCAGATATCCATTATCATCTTGATCATTATTGAGATTCTCAGTTGATCATCATTAGTCTTTCTTGTGCTATCTATTGAGCTTCTTGATCTTGGTGTTGAATTATTGCCTTAGGCAAATTCTTACATGGTATCAGAGCTATACCAAATTCTTACATGGTGTCAAAGCCATACCAAATTATTACATGGTATTAAAGCCATGGGAGCTTTATTGCATAGCCATTGAAGAGATTTTTTTTTTGTAGGTTAAGATTGGAGCTTGTTAGTGCAAATCAGATATTGGTATCACATTAGAAGGTCAAAAAACCCTCAAATTGACTTTTGTTTCATCAAAATTGGACATCTAAGGTGAAATCTAGAGTCATTTGATTTTTGGAGGTGTGATAGCGGTGATTCTTGAAAAATAATTACAAAGGTAATTTTCAAACAGTGATATCTCCCTCATACGAACTCCCTTTTTTGAGCAATTTTTTTTTGTTTTGGGGTAGAATTTCATGATCTACACATTGGTGTAGGATGTTTGAAATCTTTTTTCTTGAATTTTTTTGCAAATCGCAAATCTCAATTTTTGCAACTTCAAAGGGTTAGTTCGGGCTCATCTAGACACATATTTAGGTGCCATTTTTTGAGAGTGCATGATTTTTTGTGTACTTTCCAGATCTGATATTAATTTGGAGTAATTTTGAGTAGACATAGCATTTTAAAATTTTCATCTCATTTTGGCCTATTGGCACTTGTAATTAATTAGATCCTTGAGAGGTCTTGTGTCTTATCTTTTTGAGTCTGATATAACTTCATATTTGTTGTTTTAACCATCAAAATCAGAAGTCCATTTATGCCCTAAATTGGCAAGTGGCCATTGTAATTGCAAGAAATATAAAGTGCAAAATCATGCATTAAGGGGGGGGGGGGGGTTTCTTTGATGTTTTTTTGTATTTTGGGGGTGCATACATTATTTGATCTCATGGAGTCATGTCAAAAGTGTCACTTTGGTTTAAGATTCAAATTGACAAAAAGGAACTATTAGAAATGGAGTGCTTTGATGATTGATCATCTAAGAGAATATAATGAAGTGATTTCTTATCTATATTTGAAGATATTTCCACTTAATACTAATTGGGGACATCTTTCTCTTCTTCTTCACTTTATGTATAATAGTAAGAAATTTTTTGCTTCTCTTAGCAAGGCAAGTAGTCCTCATGACATTTGGATGTGTCTTTGCGAAGCATATGGAGATCCACGAGTCCCTCCATTATCAGAGAACATTCTACCTCCAGTCACTACAATTGTGGTACCTAAAACTCTAGTTGAGATCATACCTTCTGATGCTCTTATTGCTTCTACTAATCCAGTTCTAGCTATAGATGCTCCTGATTCAGTGCAATAGAAAATACCATGTCTTCCTATTTTAACGTCATGAGATGACCTCCTTCCAGAAATCACAGTGTTGTTTGTGGAGCCTTACATTGAAGATGTGGGAGACATTATTGATGACATCCATATTCTCTTCATTGAGGAGAATTGTTCTTCACTTGTTGTGAGGGAACACTCTAACCCTCAACCACTTGACCTTTCTTTTGAGAATGACATGATTGTGGACACTTCTTTTCAGTAGTTGGAGGAGGACTCTTTTACTTCAAAGTAGACATATCAGTCTTTGGAGATTGTATTCCAATTTTCTCAAACATCATATCTTTTGAGGATTCTTCCTACTAGTTGGGGAGCATTCTCTACTACACCTATGGCACCACTTCTTCCTAAAAGGAGGAACATCATTCAATTTTTATGGTGTAACTTCTTCAATAATCAAAGAGCTTCTTTTATGGGTGTGTATTTGTCATTGAGTGGAGGATACATTGATTCTCTTCCCATGTCTTCCTATAAGGATGATTCCTTGTCTTACAAGTTTGATTCACTTTCATACATGGACATTCTACCTTGTTTGCCACCTTCTTTTGGGCATCCACCAGATTGTCTTGTGGCATCTACATTCATTAAGGACTTATCAACATATGAGCAAACTTTAGAGGCAACATCCATAGCATACTACATATAGATTCCTCATCCATCTTCCTATCCATAATGGGAAGTATAGTTGCACCTATACTTGGTGTATCTTCTTCCTAAAGGGAGAAATTTCATTTGTAGGCATTGGATACTTTTTTGTCTTCATGATCTTGTAGGAGATTATTTGATATGGGGGGATACCATCATGTATTTTTTCTTATGGGGAATATATGCTTGTACATGCATGATGTATGGGGGGTCTTGATTACTCCACCCTTGCATGCATCTTGTACTACTTCATCTCTATTTTTGGAGGAGGTTTTTCCCATGAGGTTTTCTCTATTTCTCTATTTTTAGAGAGATTACATTGCATAGCATTGTATGTAGATCATTGCATTTGTACATGGGTACCTAACACAGTTTAGTAGCCAAGACCCACATTGCATCTTGCATTATCATTTGGATTTGTGAGCTTAAATTCATTCCCCTAAGTTGCACTTAAGGAGGGGTGTTAGTGTAAATAATTAATTATCATTATACTTTACTTAGGTTTACTTAGGATAATTCATTTTTACATTAGTTTTCATGTAGACACTTAGGAATATGCATAGTCATATGAGTTGTCTTGTTGACAACACTAGTTAGCAACTTATTAGAGAACATGGTGTCTACAACATCTCTTTATGAGATACACCTATGTAAACTTATCCTCTCATCATTACACAAACTCCTATGCTCAATAGAGGATAATCCACATCTGCTAAGTTGTAATCCTTATCTCTTTGTTGACTCCTAGTCATATTAGTTGCCTTTATATACAAGGTACTTCTAGCTTGTATTCATCTAATATCAAATCATCTCATATCCAATCATCATATATCCATTATCATCTTGATCATTATTGAGATTCTCATTTGATCATCATTAGTCTCTCTTGTGCTATCTATTGAGCTTTTTGATCTTGGTGTTGAATTATTGCCTTAGGAAATTTTTTACATGGTATCAAAGCTATACCAAATTCTTACATTTTGGTTCAATCCTATTTTGATCAATTTCTTTAGGCTTAGGGGTTTTAGCAATTGGATTTGGTTCCTTCCTAACTTCAATTTTCTTGGTTGATTTCTCTCCAATCATATATCCAAGATCTATCTTATCATATGGAGATCTCTAGAAAAATAGTTGTTCATCAATTTTCTCACTACTGGAACAAATATTCTCTAACTTTTGCTTATCTTGAGTTAGCTCTCCTTTCACAATGGTATTGTACTTCTCTAACTCTACATGCTCTAATATGATAGAATCTAATTCAGATGTTACTTGGGTCAGATGGGATCTTAGGTCTCTATTCTCAGATTTCAAATCTAGTTCAAGCTTACTATCATCCTTCGTCAAACTTAACTTAAGTTCGACAATTTTCAACTCATGTTTCAAAATCTCATTTTCTTTCATAAGGGTTACTACTTCTTCATTGTCATTAGTCTTCTCTTTGATTCTTTTCTATATTTGAGATGATCTATCTTGTCTTTTAGTTTACCATTGTAATCTTTTGCATCTTCATACCTTTCTTTCAGATTGTCCCTTTCTTTTGTAAGAAGATTAATTTTCTCTAGGGATTCTTTGAGATTCTTCTTTAACTATTCCATATCCATAAGGATCTTACTCAAGTTGTTAAGTGGCTTTTGAGTAACTAAGATCTAATACAAATTGTTAAAAATAGATAATACTAAGAGGGGGGTTTGAATTAGTATTCTACAAACTTTTGCCCACAACTGGATATTATTCATTAATTTGAAACATGCATATGAAAGTAAGCCAATAATGTTGAATAGTAAATAAAATCATAGACAAGGAGAACTCATAACATAATAAATTTTTAACTAGGAAAACTCTGGCCAAGGGAAAATCTCAGTGGGGATGGCACCTTGACACAGGAAAAGGATGAATAACTAGGGCCAAAGGCTCACCTAGCTACCCAAACCACCCTACAAGAGTTAACATAATGGAAGCAAATGCAAGGAACAACAACCAAAGGAGGAAGAAGAGAGAAATACTTTTATTGATTTATTAAAACATCTTCATACATACCTAGCTATAAGGCCTTCTAGATTATGACCAATTACAAATGTATTCCCATTCAAAGATCCAACTACAAATTCACACATTCTGTCTACTCTTAGAATTCCTCTTCTAAAAACTTCCCTCACTCTAAGCCTAAACACTCTATATATACTTGCCAAAATGGTTTACAAATTATTCTAGAACATTAGATAAGAGGAGGGCCAACCCAACAATGGTTTGGATACATCCCAAGAAAAGATCTTAACATAAATTTCATGATCAAAAATAAATCTCACAAGTTGGCTCATAGATTCACATCCAAATGCTGACACTCAACATACACTAGGTAACTCGACACATGAAGAAACACTCGACATACATTGGGTAACTTGGCACATGAAGAGTCACTTGACATACACTGGGTAACTTGGCACATGAAGGAATTGCTATAGTAGCTCGGCACATGAAGGATTGCTAGGCACATGAAGGACTGCTACACACATGAAGGAACTACTAGGCACATGAAGGACTACTAAGCACATGAAGGAACTTCTAGGTACATGAAGGACTGCTAAGCACATGAAGGAACTACTAGGCACATGAAGGAATTTCTAAGCACATGGAGGACTGCTAAGCACATGAAAGAACTACTAGGCACATAAAGAAATACTAGGCACATCAAGGAAATACTAGGCACATGAAGGACTGCTAGGCACAAACTTGTAGAATGAACAAAAATGAGCAGGATAACAAGAGAACCAAGGATACTCTCTCATTAGACAATTGAGGTTGAAAGAAATGATTCTTCTGAATCATTAAGATGTCACAACCTAAGTTGAATCCAATTCAAATTGAGAAATCCATGAAGCATCTTCAATAGGTTTGTTCTTCTACTTCACCTAATATTCATAGTAATCTTTTCCTCTTATGCTCTTGCCAACTCTCTGATCTACTATCTTTTCAACTTCTTCAATCTACTTCTTAGGATAATCATCTAATATGGGAACTTCATCCTCTGACTCATGATACTTATACAAATGAGTAATATTGAATATAGGATACATATCCATTTCATCAAGTAACTCAACTTCATAAGCATTACCATAGTCAAACTTCTTCAAGATCTTACAAAGTCTAAATTTTTTCATCTTTAGCTTAATGTATGTTCCAACTGGGAATCTTCCTTTCTTTAGATGAACCATCACCTCATCACCAACTTGAAAATAATGGTGTCTTCTAGAATGATCAACATTCTTCTTATACTTCTGATTACTTTGTTCCAACCTCAAATTCACTTCCTTATGCAAAGACTTCAAAAAATCAACAAATTCTTCTCTTGCAGTGCTTCTCTTTTCTTTACTAGTGACATCTCTCAAATATGATAGATACCTCTAGGATGCATTCCAGTAACAATCTCAAAAGGTGTCTTCCCTATACTCCCTTTCACAAAATTGTTTTATGCAAATTCACCTTGAGCTAATACCATCTCCCAATTACTTGGCTTATTCCCATCTAAACATCTCAACAAATTACCCTAGCTTCTATTCACAACCTCTGTCTATCCATCTATCTATGGATGGAATGTAGAACTAAACTTCAGCTCAGTACCCATCTTCTTCCACAAAGTCTTCCAAAAGTAGCCAACAAACTTATATTCTCTATCAAAAATAATACTTCTTGGTAATCCATGAAATCTCACAATCTCTTTAAGAAACGTTCAGCAACATGCTCAACATCTAATGTCTTCTTACATGGTATGAAATGAGCCATCTTATAAAATTTGTCCACTACAACAAATATGGAATTATACCCTTTTACTATTTTAGAAAATCCAAGAACAAAATCCATACTAATGTAAGTCCAAGGTTTCTTAGGAATAGAAATAGGTGTATATAAAGTAATATTTTGACTCACTCCCTTTGCAACTTGACAAACTCCACAACTCTTTACAAATTTTTGAACATCCTTATAAATTTGTGGCCAATAATACTTCCCTTTCAGCAAACTCAATGTCTTATCAATTCTAAAATGTCTAGACAATCCACCACTATGCTTTTCCTTAATTAGAATCAACCTCATAGAACATTTAGGAATACACAATTGAATGCCTTTGAAAAACATACCTTCTTGAATGAAATATCCATCATACTTACTTATGTGATCTATCAGATTTGGTGCTCAGCACTCACTCTAATCAGGATCAACATCATACAACTCTTTCATTTCATCAAAACCAAGAACTTAAACCTTCATTTTAGTTACCAAAGAATGTCTTCTACTCAATGCATTAACAACTCTATTAGTAACTCCACTCTTATACTCAATAACAAATGTGAAACTCTACAAGTACTCAACCCACTTCATATGTCTTTGATTCAATTTATGTTGACTTCCCAAGTATTGTAAAGCTTTATGATCAATATAAAACACAAACTCCTTAGGAATCAAATAATGTCTCCACTTCTTCAAAGCTTGAACAATAGCATGAATTTTTTTATCATACACAGAGTACTTCCTTTTAGCATCATTCAAATTTTTACTAAAGAAAGCAATAGGTTTACCTTCTTGACTTAATACAACTCCAATTGCATTACCACTTGCATCACATTTAATTTGAAATACTTTGTTGAAATCAAGTAAAGCCAATACAGGTAATTCAACAACCTTTTGTTTCAAAGTCTCAAAACTCTTATCAGCTCCTTGTGTCCACTTGGATTCCTTTTATCTCCCCTCATTGTCTCAGTCATATCATTACAAACAACACTGAAATTCTTTATAAACTTTCTATAAAAACTAGACAAACAATTAAATGATCTTACCTCACCCACATTCTCAAGTGTAGGCCATTCCAAAATTGGTTTAACCTTCTCAGGATCCATCTTCAATCTATCAACTAAAATCACAAATCCCAAATACACAATCTCCTCTTGCATAAAAAAACACTTTTTTAGATTAATTAGTAACTTTTCCTCTTTCAACCTCTACAATACTTGTCTAATATGCTCAAGATGTTCTTTCATAGTCTTACTCAATATCAAAATATCATCCAAATAAACAATCACAAACTTACCAAAATCTTTTCAAAACTTCATTCATCAACCTCATGAAAATACTAGGCATATTAGTCAAATCAAAACGCATAACAAACTATTCATACAAACCATCTTTTGTCTTGAAAGCAGTTTTGCATTCATCACCTTCTCTAATTCTGATATGATGATAGCCACTCTTCAAATCAATCTTGGTAAAATACTTTTCTCCACTCAAACAATCTATTATGTCATCCATCCTCTGTTGGAAATATTCAAGATAAGATAGGTTATTGAGAGAGGAGGGGTGAATCAATAATTTATAAAAATTTTAAACAATTCAGCATTTTAACCATTCATCATTCATTCATCTAATCTACTGCATAAATGAAAGATCAAACATTCATTGCACATGTACACAGAGATTTGGTGACCCAGAAACCTTCCAAATAGAAAGTAAAATTGGGGTGAGGATAATGCCCAAAACACTTCAATACTACAACATAAAGTTGGCTTGTTAAGGCTTACGATGATCACTTCTGGTGATTTTCTCTATTAGGAGCAAGTAGGACTACTAGATCCACCTTGTTAGAGGATTTACAAACATACAGTGAAGTATGCACTCTGTTAGGAGATTTACAAAAAGACTGTTAAGTCTACCCTGTTAAAGGGTTTATAAACTAATTCACCTATTGGGATGAAGCAGTGGATCTACTTACAATTATTTTCTGATAAGATCCATTTTGCATTGATCACCTAATGTGATAGATATAACTTTTCTGCTCCTATGTTGACCTTTTTGTATTCCTTTTACTCTACTGCTGATTCGCTTTCACTTTTCTCAAAATATAGCAATACCTTCTTCACATGCGAACATCACTCTCTTCTTATTTTCCAATATACTGCAAATGATACCATACATTACATATATACCATTCCAATATTTACAATTGCAAGGTCGGCGAAAACCCAAGTGAACAAAACATTACTAAGTCGGCCCAATAGTAAATAACTCGGGTTCATTGAACTAACTTGATGAACTTCTGATACTCAACATCCACTTCATTTCTTGACATCATCATGCACTCAATAGGAGTAGAGGCTCGGTTCATACTAGCCACACAAAATTTCTTGGAACTCGGTAACCATTGGTGACTCAGTAGATATAGTATCACTTGGTAGAAACTAACTTCTTCGTTTACCTTTCTTTACTCGGTAAAAACTGAGTCCTTCATTTACCTTTTTCACTCAGTAAACACTGAGTCCTTCATTTACCTTTTTCAATCGATAAACACTGAGTCCTTTGTTTACCTTTTCCACTCGGTAAACACTGCTGATCTTCTCATTCACTCGATATCCTCTCGAATGCTCGGTGAGAATTGTTTATCTGCTGAACTTATAAGGTAACCACTAAATTCTTGGTATACACTATAGACTAAGTGATGAGCTAGGTAAGTATTCAAAATTGAATAAGTGTTTGCACTAATGACAAATATATCATAATTCCAACAATCTCCCCCTTTGGCATTAGTGACAAAAACACTTATGAGCCAAAACTTATGTACGAAATTTGATGTACTGATTTACATATATCTCCCCCATACAATATGCACAGAGTATTTACAAATATCTCTATCTTTACACATGGCTTCCTTATTTACATATATCTCCCCCTTTTTGACAATTATGCCAAATTACACAATATGTATTTACACAGAGACACCAAAATAGGAAATAAAATTAGAGTGTACCTTGAGAATAAGAGCCCAAGTCTTATCCCAATTTTCTTGCAAAATTTTGCAGGTGGAAAGTGCTATTTGAACTTCAGCTGAAAGTTCAATCATATGATTTGCAACTGAGAAATTGTTGTCATGGATCAATGCTTTGGAGTAGACAATGTGTTTCTACATTGTGTCCATGATAGGAAGGATCATATTCTAAACGTCAATCAAGGTAGACCTGATCCTTGCTTCCTCTCTCAACAATTTTGCCTGCTTTTTTGACAAAAATCTGATTCTAAAATGATGGGATGAACTTGAATTGGGGTCAAGTTGTAGCATTTGGGCATTGACCTTCATATCCTCATCAATTTTATTCAATTTTTCTTTGATCTCCTTGGTGTACTCGGTAACATCACAAAGTTTGGAAAAAAGTGAAGTTACATTATTAAAGGAATTTTCAAGATTGGCCAAAATTGTGGACAATTCTACTTGTTTTATTGCAATGTGCTGAGCAATGTGCTCAAGCGCATTATTATCAAATTTCCTTTCAGCCTTCTCAATCAATTTTTCTTGACCAGAGGTGTCCTCATTGAATTTATTTACAGCCTCTTCTAACTGAATCAAAATGTGTTGAGTAGAATCTACTTCAACATCTATAGCATCTGTAATTATATTCTTAGCGTTCTCAATTATTCTGTATTCCTTATCCCTTTCAGACCTTAACTGCTTTTGCATAGCTTTCATCTCTATTAGTTGACTAGAAAACCTCATCTCTTCAATGGTAGCATTTTCATAGTCAATCTTTGGAATCACTATCTCTGTGTCTAAGTCAATATCTTCTGGAATTTCCTTTCCAATGATCAAAAGTCTTAATGGATGCTTTTGTTTGACTTTTATGATGACTGGTTTGATCTTAGGAATAGACACAATAGTGGTGATGGAAGGACTAGCAATAAAAACTGGGATAGGACTTGAGGATTGAATGCTAATAGAAGTATTTATCAGATAAAAAATTGGAATACTTCCCAAAAATGATGATACACTTGGTATAGTAGTATGTGAACTAATTGGATTTGAAGTAGATGCATATAATGCTAAAAAAATTGTAGAACAAGCTGGAACTGACAAAATTGTGGAACTTACTATTATACTGATTGATGATGATGGAGTTGAGGAGGCTGGCTCGGTAGCTGAAGAAGAAGGCTGTAGCTTGGTAGATGAAGTGGTAGACACTTCCATTGATGATACCTAGAGCTGTGATGTGGCAGGTGTAGATGATAAATCTGATGTAGATGCTATCAAACCTGCTAAAGCTGACTCTAACCTTGATGATGTGATAGTTTTAGGTGGAGAGTGAGGAAGGGATGCAATAACTGCTACTACAATTTTTACTGGATCATCTTCCTCCTTATCTTCCTCTTCAGCTTCTTCCTTCATTCCTTGTTCCTCCTTGTCTTCTTCCATTAGTGCATGCAACTCTCCTGGTGAGACTGTGATGGATGGAGTGCCATTAATATCATCACTATCACTGCTATCATCATCCTTGATTTCTATTGGGTCTTCATCGGGCTTATGCAAATGATAGATGTTTTCCACATGTTTTTTGCATCATTTACAACATGCTCAATGTCTTTGATTAAAATCAAATAGGTGTGAAATATGATCATCATTTTATCTTCATGGTTTTTCATTTCAGTCTTTATTTTGGCTCTAGTGAGACTTGGTTGAAGATTCTTTAGAGATTTCTCATAGATGTCTTTTAGCATTTGGGTGGCTGACTCCCATCTCGGTTGCAATCTCTCCAGTATTTCTTTGGAGATTTGAGAGGCAAGCTGGTTTGGGGAGTATTTCCATTTACCCATCTTGGAGAGTACCAATTCCTCAATTTGCATTTTCTCAACATTTGTTCTTGTTTCAAATTTCAATACCTTGAAATTTGTGATGCCTGCTCCTTCTTCCAATTGTTTAAGCCTTTCCTCAAACGTGGGTGGAGGCTTGACCAGTATAGGTTCCTGCTTGCCTTTTCTAGTTCTTCTGGTGAATACTATAGTAGACTTCTTCTGAGGTTTGGTAATTATTGCCTTACCTTTCTTCTTTGGAGGTTCTTCCTCAGATTCTTGTTCTTCTTTTTCTTCTTCTCCTCCTTCTTCTTCATCATCTTCTTCATCTTTTCCTTTTCCTTCTGTTAGCATGAGAGGACCGGTTGCAATTTTCAATTTGGCTATCTTCCTCTTGCCTTTTCTTATGGCTTGTGTTAGCTTGATTTCAAGCTCAATTCTAGCCTTTGCTTCATCATAAGTTCCAAAGGTAGGGATGTTAGAAATAGCTAGTTCATTCACCAGTGCCTCAATGATGTCTGCTTCATCAATATTTAATTCATAAGGCAATGGTTTTACCCATGCCACTCGGGGTATGACTACTTGTATGTACACTTTATCATAGTCAACCATGAAACATATATCATCTTTATAGTCCTCAACAAGCTTAGGAGGAATTTTGAACCTGTTATTCATCCTTTCCTTGAAGTCTTCAACATAGTTATCCTCAACTTTGTCAAAATTTTTTCCCATTTCTACTATAAACTCATTAATCTGATATAGAATTGGAATGTCTTTTCTCCGTACTACTATTCCTTTTGGTGGAAAGAATTTTTGTACATAAAAGAAAAAGAAAATTAACAATGAGCCAAATTTACAAGGGTTATTCTTTGAAGTCCTAATACTTTCCATATTCTTGTTTAACTATTTCAACAGTAAGTTTGCCAAGTCATATTCCAAATTTTTCTTTACTACCTTAAATGCTAAATCCACAGCCTCACACAATACACTATTCAATCTTCTAGAACTATATAGTTTATATGGAATTACATGAATGCCAAACTTGAGTTCCATGTTAGATATATCATTAAGCTTTAGTCCTCTTTCATCCCATTTTGCTAGGGTTTTCTTCTGTAACTCATCCCGACCTAGGGTTTTAGTGGTTTTGGCTTTGTTGAACATAGGAAAACCTATGATTTTATGAATCATCTTCTTGGTTATCAATATGGGTTTCTCCAACCATAACTGACCATTGTGTACATGGCCCAGAACATATCTCACCCATTTAACTTGGAAATTCCTTGGTAGGTGCAGAATGTGGGTCAAGCCTTTTTCTTCTAAGTGTTTATGCTCAGGTTTTAGGGCTCCATCAACACATAATTTTCCTAGGGCATTGTCCATATCTAATGTACCAATTTCTTGAATAGTGCATTTGAAATGAGTGCAAATATCATTAATAAGAAGTACCTTAGGTGGAATTTGTGATTGAGCTCTGTGTGGGTCAAGTGATTCAGCAATTGTGGGCACTAGTTTGAATTTTGGGGCTTTCCATTTGACTCCTTTCACTAGCATTTTAGAACCCCTCTTCGCCTTGCTGCTGCTAGTGCTTGTAAATGCCATTACTGCTTGGTGGGTGATAAAGTCTTCAAACAAATTCTTCGAAGAAAATTTTCTTCAAATTGCTTGGAATCACTGGTGTGCAATTGAAAATCTTTTAGCTCTAAGTATTCTTAAGTCATGGTGAAAAATGAAATTGAATTCTACCCTTTTGATAGAAATACTATTATTAATGCTCGGTATGAAGGTAGCTGAGATGACATAGTGCTTGCCAGTCTGTCATTGATTTAATTGATAAAACCTTGCAACTTAGTGGTCGAACAAAATCTTTGATACTCTTGACCTAGCTCGGTAAGGTCTTTAGCCAACCTTGCTCGGCAGATGCAACACAGTGAATGATGACTTTTCTTTGATCCTTGTATCTGAAATACTAATTTTATCCATTTGCACTCTTTCACTCTAGAACTATTTGAGATATGGCTTAGAAGATGGAGTTCCTAATTCTTCTTAGATCTAATTGGAAATGGTAGAGTCACCCACTTCTTGAGTGACATGACCATTATTTGAACTGTCTTGCTTGGTAGATTTAGGAATCCACTATTGTCTCATCTGCTTCTGAATGTTATCAACTTTAGCTTTCTTTTCATCTTCAATTCTTCCAATCTTCATGCAATTCTTGGCTATATGACCAAGTTTAGTAAATGTGTAACATCTTATGGTTCTATCCTTCTTTCTTAGGTGATGTCTTGTACAGTTTATCCCAATGTGTCCATATTCTCCACAATAGTGACACCTGTACCAAGTATTGTAGTCCCAACAAAATATTGCTTTGATAATTTGTTCTGTTGGATTGAATGTTTTTGATTTGCATTTAGATGCCTTGTGACCTTGTTTCTTGCATTTGTGACATTTGCCTTCAAATTTTGGTTTTTCTTTGCATTCATTAGCTTTGTGACCATGCTGATTGTAGTTGAAGCATTTACCATTGAATTTTTCCTTTTCATTACTCCAAAATTTGTTTGATGTATGACCTATCTTTCCATAGTGATTGCAAGTGGGTCTTTGATTCCTTTGGGCACCTTGTTTGGAGGTTTCACCTTCTTCCTTATATCCAAGACCAGCTTTACCTTTTTGTCTAAGAAGATTTTGCTCATTTTTTTGATTCAATTGATTCATGTCTATTTGAGATTTCATCATTCTTTCATTGTCTTGCCTTTCAGTGATCAAGTCATTTTCCAAACTTTCATTGATTTTTCTTTCAAATCTCAGATCACTTTGTAAGCTTGCATTGATTTGTCTTTCAGTGATTGAATCATTTCTCAAACTTTCATTCTTAGATCTTAGATTCATAATCTCTTCATTTGCATTAGATAGTTGACCTACAAGATCTTCATGCTGAAGGGATTGATTATTTCTTGCCTCTAAGTCTTCATTTGCCTTGTTTATCTATTCCACAACTTCACATAGCCTGATTGATTGGATTTCTTGTTCTCTTTTAAGCTTTCTTACTTCTTCTTGCAGAGAACCATTCTTTGCTAGGAGTTCCTTGATTGCTTCATTAGCTTCATTTGAATTGCTTTATGGTAAAAGGTCTTCAATCTTTTCTTCAACATACTAATGATCATTCATTTGTCTTGCAAGTTCCTTCCTTCTTTTTAGAGATTGAGAAAGATGCTTCTTTGCTTCTTTGAGTTGAGCCATGGCCATTTCTAGATCTAGCTTTTCATTTTCAATAGATTTGTCAAGTCTAAATATCTCCATTGACCTTGATCTTTGCTCAAGTTGTCAAAATTTATCCTAAGAACCACAAAGATCTGATACCAATTGTTGAAAATATTCAGGATAAGATAGGTTACTAAGAGGGGAGGGGTGAATCAGAAACTTATAAAATTTTTAAACAATTCAACATTTTAACCATTCATCATTCATTCATCTAATCTACTGCATAAATGAAAGATCAAACATTCATTGCACATGTACAAAGAGATTTGGTGACCCAGAAACTTTCCAAATAGAAAATAAAACTGGGGTGGGGATGATGCCCACAAAACTTCAATACTGCAGCATAAAGTTGGCCTGTTAAGGCTTACAATGATCACTTTTGGTGATCTGCCTTGTTAGGAGCAAGTAGGACTGCTAGATCCACCTTGTTAGAGGATTTATAAACATACAATGAAGTATGTACTCTATTAGGAGATTTACAAAAAGACCATTAAGTCTACCCTATTAAAGGATTTATAAACTAATTCACCTATTAGTATGAAGTAGTGGATCTACTTACAAATTTTTGCTAATAAGATCCATTTTGCATTGATCACCTGATGTGATAGATATAACTTTTTTGCTTCTATGTTGACCTTGCTGTATTCCTTTTACTCTGCTGCTAATTCACTATCACTTTTCTCAAAATATAGCAATACCTTCTTCACATGTGAACATCACTCTCTTCATATTTTCATACACATCATATTGCAAATGATACCATACATTACATATATACCATTCCAATATTTACAATTGCAAGGTCGGCCAAAACACAAGTGAACAAAACATTACTGAGTTGGCCCAATAGTAAATAACTCGGGTTCACTGAATTGACTTGGTGACCTTTTGATACTCGGCATCCACTTCATTTCTCGGCATCCTCATGCACTTGGTAGGAGTGGAGGCTCAGTTTATACTAGCCACACAACATTTCTTGGAACTCGGTAACCATTGGCGACTCGGTAGATATAGTGTGACTCGGTAGAAACTAACTTCTTTGTTTACCTTGCTTTACTCGGTAAACACTGAGTCCTTCATTTACCTTTGTCACTCAATAAACATTGAGTCCTTCATTTACCTTTTTCACTCAGTAAACACTGAGTCCTTCATTTACCTTTTTCACTCGGTAAACACTACTGAACTTCTCATTCACTCGGTATCCTCTAGAATGCTCAGTGAGAACTATTTATCTGCTGAACTTATAAAGTAACCACTAAATGCTTGGTATACACTGTAGACTAAGTGATGAGCTAGATAAGCATTCATAATTGAATAAGTGTTTGCACGAATGACAAATATATCATAGTTCCAACAATCTCCCCCTTTGGCATTAGTGACAAAAACATTTATGAGCCAAAACTTATGTACAAAATTTGACATACTAATTTACATATATCTCCCCCATTCAATATGCACAGAGTATTTACAAATATCTCTATCTTTACACATGGCTTCCTTATTTACATATATCTCCCCCTTTTTGAAAATAATGCCAAATTACACAATATGTATTTACACAGAGACACCAAAATAGGAGATAAACTCAGAGTGTACCTTGAGAATAAGAGCCAAAGTCTTATCCCAATTTTCTTGCAAAATTTTGCAGGTGGAGAGTGCTCTTTGAAGTTTAGCTGAAAGTTCAATCATATGATCTACAACTGAGAAATTGTTGTCATGGATCAATGCTTTGGAGTAGACAATGTGTTTCTGCATTGTGTCCATGATAGGAAGGATCATGTTCTGAATGTCAATCAAGGTAGACCTGATCCTTGCTTCCTCTCTCAACAATTCTGTCTACTTTTCTGACAAAAATTTGATTATGAAATGATGGGATGAGCTTGAATTGGGGTCAAGTTGAAGCATTTGGGCACTGACCTTCATATCCTCATCAATTTTATTCAATTTTTCTTTGATCTCCTTGGTGTACTCAGTAACATCACAAAGTTTGGCAAAAAGTGAAGTTACATTATTAAAGGAATTTTCAAGATTGGCCAAAATTGTGGACAATTCTACTTGTTTTATTGCAATGTGCTCAAGCACCTTATTATCAAATTTCCTTTCAGCCTTTTCAATCAAATTTTCTTGACCAGAGGTGTCCTCATTGAATTCCTAAAAGCTTGCAACAATTTAACACAAAGGTCAACCTTGGTTTCTGCATTAATCTGATCCAGATTAATGAACATAACATCACATCTTGTATTGGTACAATCTACTAAATTGGTCATGACCTTGACTCGACATTTCATTCTTGATGAAAGGGTAGTTAAGAGCATGACCGGAGAAGTGTTCTTAGATATACATCCTAAGAACATTGAGTCTTCCATCTTCCAGAAGCCAATTAGTTCATTTGACTCTCCTGTGAAGTAGCTAAAAGATGGTATAAAGATCATCACCAAGAGGCCATCAACATCATACATTCCTTGTACTTCATTGAGAAGCCAGCTCAAGGAAAGACAATCAGCAAAGTGGATATGACTCGGGGATACATGAAGGATGATATCAGATACTCTATTATTCTCCTAAGAAGAGTCATGGGCTTACCTACAGTAGGTCATCTCGCTCCATTCATGGTCAACTTCATTGAGACCATTAGTCATGCAAAGATACCACTGCATTGGGCCACCACACTTAGTGAAAACTTGTGTGAGTAGCTAAGGATGGTAAAGGACAAGAATAAGTTCTATATGACTTTTTATTTGGTTTACCTACTTGTAGCAAGGGTAATGAGCTATCCTAGGTTATACAAGAAAGACAGTATGTAGGACCCTAATGATTGGCCATAGATAGTCTATGCCTTCATCTTTTCCATCATTCAATTCACCGAGGGGGACTATGGGAAGAGATTGTTCGAGGAATCCAAGGCATAGATGATAGCTCTCAGAGTATATTTCACCCAATTCTGGACATTTACATATATTCAAGTAGGTGGTGCATCTATCAATCTGAAGAATCTCCCAAGCTACCCAAGTGATAAGTTGGTCCTAATGGAAATATCTTGGTAGATTGAGTCAGCTTATGAGAGGATAAAAAAAACTAGAGACCTTGTTGGGATTGGCCTTTTGTCATAGGAGCATATCAAGTGAAGAGAAAAAAATATAATTTGACATTTGAGTAGGAATGGGAGAACTATCCACTCTCCTCGGCCATATTTTGATAATGTGGAAAAAGTGGAAAACTTGGCTCAAAAGGATTTCTATCATGAGGATGCCATTAAAGATCATTGGATGAATGCCACAAATGACTACAATGTCTGCATCAGAGACTATTATAGGATAACTTTGTATTTAGTAGAAAAGGCTCTCCATTTGACCATCCCTAATGAGATAAGGCTACAAGACTCCAAGGAACTATTGGATCCCCTATTCAATGTAGATAAAGTTTGTGAGAGGCCCATTCTAAATGTAGAAGTTGATAGAGAGGAAGGAGATCATATTAATCATCAAGCGAGACATGTCATTTGAATGATAAAGAGTTGGATTAAAAAACCCTTTCCACTTGATCCAGTTCTTGATACTATAATCTTCCATGCATAAGCTAACCCAGAAAGGGGTAAGGGAAGGAAATTCACAGTTCCTATCTTTGCGCTCCAGTCTCCTATTAGGCCAGAGATAGTCTACTAGCTTAATCACCGAGTGGGATATTATCCCCCTCCTGAAAGGAAGGGAAAGAGAAAGAGAACCTCTCCTCAAAGGATTCAAATAGAACAAGTTACATAACATGTTCCTTTTCAGAAACATGAACAGAGCTCACAAGAAGTCCAAGGTATTGGAGCCTCTCAAATCCAAGATAAACCTTAGTAGTCTCCTATTTTACCAAGCTCGCTTGAAGAGGGAGAAATTCCAGAGACCTCTATTCCTCCTATGCAAGAAGAGTCTACTTCTCCTGTGGTTTTGAAGAGACAAAAGAGGATCAAGGTTAGGATGAACAAGAGGCAAGGAGTCAGTAAGAGATTAATGCCCAATCCATTAGTTCCTAAAACCATTCCGGAGGAAGAAATAGGTGAAGAAGAAATAGAATCAGATGAAGAGGAGGAAAAAGTGCCTCTACAAAGGAGAACTTAGTTGGCAAAAGCCATAGAATTTGAGAGAAGGAAGAGTGCCGTGAGTACCCCACCACCCACCCAAGTAGAACCTATAGAACTCTCTTCTTTGGAGGATGAAGTCTAGGAATGGGTGGATGAGAAAATGGAGCAAGGTGAAGATGTTCTCTCCATCCCAAATTTTGATTTCATGCCTGTGGGTATGAAGTTAGTTGGGGATAAGATTAGAGACATCCCTATAGTTGAACTCCAATAGCAAGACTGGATGTAGATTCCACCAGAGACACAAGATCCTCATCTCACTTCTCCATCTCCACCAAATATCATGGTGGTAGATAAGGGTTCAATAACTCCTGCACCTCCAAGTTTAGAAGAGGAACATGTTCAAAAGGAACCATCATTACAAGATTAAAAAGAACCAAGGGTTATTGATGAGGCATCAAAAGAGGCACACATAGTAGAATATGTGCAACAACCTTCTTAGGAAGTTGAGGATCAAACTATAGGATCTATAGAGACCGAGAGTACATAAGAAGAGTCCTCACAATAGGAGACTCCAAGCAAGAGAAATAAAGGGAAGGAGGTAGTTGAACATATATCTTCGTCATCAAGAGCCAAGGTTGTGGAGAGACACATCCCAAGATGGTTTCAAAAATAAATAATGAGAAGTTCCAAGCATCAATTCCATGCTTTAAAGGATGGCATTTGTGATATTATAGAGATCTTGAACAAGCCTGAGTCTCCATTACATGATGCAATACCATTTGTGTTTGTCACTTCCATATGAAACAAGGACTTATTTGCACAAGTGGCTCACCCTCTTGAAGGTATAGATACAAAAGCTATTAGTCTTGAGGACTATGAAGTGAAATATATTATGTTGGGAAAGCCTACATGGGATACATCTCGATAGATGATGACTATGGGAGTCAAAGAGGTTCTCAGGCACATGGAATAGGATGAGATTGAAATTAGAACACTTTGTAGGCAAGTTGAGATCCTAAAGGGATATCTAGCCAAAGTTTTTGGTCCTCTTGATCCTAAATGCCCCGAGGAGACTTTGAATACCATTCTTAGAGAAGGAGAAAGTGTACGGCTTAATCCATTTTTGGAAGCTTGTTAGGAATGGTGGGATAGCCTTGAGGATAAAGGTGTCACTATAATCATAGGAAGTTTGAAGTTTTTGCATGCTATGCAAGAGAATGTTGATAAGATCATGGAAATTTTGAGGCAAGACTTCAGTATCATGGATGAGGTATGGGCATGGAGAAAAGATTTACAAACTCTACAAGCCATAAAAGGGAAAAGACACTGCATTCTAATTGATGTATATATTTGGGAAGAGCTAGACATGATAGATGATTGGATAGGGGAGTTTATATATGGGATTAAAGAGATGGAAAAATTGCATGATGAGATACATAGGCTCAAGGACCAAGCTCAAGACAAAATTTTGGAAGCAAAAAATTTGTACAGTGATGCATGCTTTGACATGTTTGAAGATGAAGAACAAGAGAAGCTATTGACAGTTGAGGTAGTAGTGGATAATTTCAAGAACACTTTAGAGGAATCATCTAGTGATGAAGACATTAGACAAGCCTTTAGGATAGAGGAAGCCTTGTTAGAGTTAGACAGCAAACTCAGAGATTTTGCAAAGACTCAAATTGAGGTGGACAACTATAGACAAAAGGTTAAGGATAAGTATGAGGCTTTGGATCTTCTAGATGTGGCTAAGATTACTAAGATGATAGATAAATTCAAGGGCAAACATCCAAACATAGCTTTGGGGTGAAGATGAACAAAACCCAGATGTCAGAATTTCAATTTTGATGTAGTAAAATTTTGAGATTTTGACCTAGTCGAGGTTGATAGCTCTATAGCTCTACAGCTCCGCATTTTCATGCCACTCCATAGGTTCATAGCTCTATAGGTCCATAGGTTTTTAATTTAGAGGTGCACTAACAATTGACTACCAATTCCAAAAATAGAACTTTCCATGTATCAGGAGCGCGTTTTGATGGCAAGTTAACTTCGACACATGCCTAGTGAAGGGGTAGCTTCTATTTTTGGCACCTCCATGCACTTCCACTTTGACTGATGGCTTCCTCCTACTTTCTCTCTCATGATTTCATTGTTTTTGACATGTAAAGGGCTCATGCATCCAATTAATGAACAAAATATGGATGGAGTCCCTCTAAGCACTAGATTAGTTGATAGTTTGTAAATATTTAGTTTATTTTTGTTATTAAAAGCATTTTATTGCATGAAAGATATCTCTCACTCTCAACACAAATTGAGGAGACAATTTCTTATAAATAACCCATTGTAAAATGTAACAAGGGCCACCATTATTATGTAATAAAATTATGCTTTTGGTGCTTGCATTTGGAGTGTAGTCATTCTTGCCTAAATGTGTCATTGTTTTGTGGATTTTATTCATGAGATTGTGATTGACCCAAAGTTTTATTGCATTGTTTCTGGTTGTGTGATCTTTTAGTTTTGGTGCTTGCTATAGATATATGAATTTCACTGATGTAACAAGCTTGAGAAGAGATCACCCAATTGTTTCTACATAGCTTTTTTTCTTGCATGAGTGCACTTTCCATGTCCTTATGATTTGATGAAGAGTGAAACATCATTCGATTTGTTAAAGATTCTCACTGACGATTGCATCAATGGATTCTAAGAAGCGCTACTCCTATTTTCATTGGTTTCCCATCGATTTCTTTGAAAGTTAACTCATAGCGTGTTGTTTTATATAGCTTATGTCCAATTAGGATTTTTAATTTCAAGTTATTTTCTTTGCTAACCCCCTTGTTAGAATAGGAACACATTTTAGGTTCATTGGTAGTTTGCATTCATAAATAAAAATAGAAAAATACAAAAAAAAAAATTGTTCTTTTGGTGTGATAGTTTGAGACAGTGAATATATTTATTTTGATTCTAAGATAAAAAAAAGTGTTTTAGAACCAGTAAAGGCCTCCTTGTGAAAAATCACATTTATCTTCAATTGAGCAGATTCTGGTGCATCACAAGAAAAATACAAAACCTTGGAGTTGATCTCAAAAGGATTATCTTTTCAAGAGAGGATATCATGTAATGGATTCTTGCCATTGGCCTCATGCAAAACAAGCCCCCAAAAAAAGTGGTACTAGAAGGAGGGCCACAAAATAAAGAACATACTCCCAGAAATGAAAAAAATTTGACAAAGTTTTGGAATTTTTTCACTCTTACAATAAACTGCATTTCGTACAAGTTCAGAAAATAATTCTAAAATTTTCAAAAATTTAGGTACGCAGCTCTGCAGGTCTGCAAAACTCTATGGTGTACAAAATTTAGAATAGTGAGGAAGTGTACTTTTGCAGAGGTGCACTTTTCTCCAAAATTTGATGCAAGCTGGAGGGCATTAATCCAAAATCCCCATTCCAATGAGTATTAAGGTCTACACCAAGTACACACAAATTTCTCGAGCTTACCCACTTCCATAAACCATGTAGTGACAAGGGAAAATCTCGAGTTCAATCACTCCCATTCAAACTTTCATCATATTCTTCAACTCCACCTCCACTCCAACCACCTAGAAAACCACCACATATTTTGATAGCTACTCCACAACAACCACCCTTAGGCCCACCAAATCCTCTAATGACCTTTTTCACAAACACAGTTGACTCACCAATAAACTTGAGAGGTGCACTCCATGACCTCCCTAAGAATCCTAAAAATTTTTGCCCAAGGTTCAATTATAGGGAAACATGAATTGCTGAAGATCATGTCAAAGTATTCAAGGAAATTTTTAACCGCAAAAAAATTGCTAATGAAGATGTGGTTCTTCATTTATTTCCTTACTCTTTGGGAGAAGTTGCCTACAACTGGTACATTAATTTTCCACCAGGATGCATTAGGGATTGGGAAACTTTTTAGAAATTATTTTTGGAACAACATAGGACTTTTGTGAACCCAACTGTGATACATCAACAATTCATATCAATCAAAAGGGATCCAATTGACATAGTTTTGCATTTCAATCATCACTTCCATATGGCATACCGCAAACTGGAATCATTGTATATGATAGTAGTGGAAGTAGCCATTCAAATTTATTTTAATGCCATGGACCCTCTCGCTACCATCTTTCTCAAAAGGCTTCCTATGGTAGATATTGATACATTGGAAAATGTTTTCATAGAGGCAATTACATTCACAAAGTAAGCTAATCCTAATGAAGGGGGGATGATGCCTCCGACTCAAGCAACTACTACAATACCAACATACCCCATTGGAGAACCTCCAGTGCCTAGCCAATTCACACCAATGAACTCAGTCCCATTACAATAGGCACCCACTCCACGGAACCCTACACTGACATATCTAGGGTATGATCCACCAAAGAGTACTTTCTTTAAAAAGAAGGCAATAGTTCCTACAGAGCCAGATAATAGCTTCATCTTAGAACTTGACCAAATGAAGAGGCCAATGTCACAAGTGAACAATGAACTAACATGAATTAGGTTGTCACAAGGATAGAAATAAAATTTTTCAAAGGAACAACGTTCCTCCCTACAACAACAATTTTGATCAGAATTACAATAGGAACTTCAGTGGAAACAATAACAACAATAATGTAGGAAATAATAGTGGAGGAAACAATTTCAATTCCCCTAATCACAATAATGGCTTTCAAAGGCAGAACCGACAATGGAACACCCATCTAAATAATGGAAGCATTCCTACTAATAATAATAACAACAACATCTAGTATGCTAATATCAATCAGTATGATGATATCCAAAATACACTAGACAAAAATGGTTCATACTACAATGGTAATCAAGAGATGAATCAAAACTCACAAGTAAAAGATAATCCTCCTCTTGTTCAATTCAATGCTATGATTTTGGAATCATACAACTCTACACAAAACATGCAAGTGGAACAACCAACAAGTGAGGAATTCTCATTCCCATTCAGTCAAGAACCTAATATTCAACATGAGGAGATGTTCAATTTTTGTAATGAAAATTGAAATACCTACAATCTCAAAAATAGAAAGGATCCCTTGATGGATGGGATTCCTCTAGCTTCACAACCAACTCCACCCAATCCTAGAGTGAAAAACAATCCATTGTGAGTTAGACCACCACTTGCAGGATAGAAAAATCACAACCAAGTGAGTGTACCAACAATATTGAAGAATCCTGCCTAGTCTATGAAGAGATATAGTGTAGTGGAAGATTTGAAACAAACTAAGGCCAATATGTCTATGATTGACATGCTGAAAAATTTCCCACAACAAAGGGAAGCACTCATGAAGATGATGGACCATACTAAGACTTCCCTTAATACTAATACTACCTCACAAAAGGCTGCCTCACAACAAATTAATGTTGTAGAGGCAATGCCCACTATGTTCAAAGATAAAACAAAGGTATCCCCATTCTTGCTTAGCATCAAGATATATGGGAATAATCTTCACAATTGCCCTATCAATTTAGGGGCTTCATGTAATGTTATGCCATTTTCCATAGCACAAAGGTTAGGAGTCACTCCTCAACCTTCAAATTGGGTAGTAATATAGTTGGATAAAACCAAAGTGAAAGTCATAGGCATGTTGAAAGATGTGTGGATACAACTAACAGTTGATCCTCAGATTCAAGATATTATTGACATTCACATAGTTGATATCCCTGAAACATATGATTTCTTCTTAGTAGGGAATGGATGAAATGTCTTAGAGGATGGTTTTCAATGGATTTCACTCAGCTTTGGTTGCCATGGAAGGGTCTTAACAATCAAATCAAAATTGATGCAGAACCAAATTTGAAGAAAATGATTACTGAGTACAATGCTACTAATGAAGTGGCTTTTCTATCGACAGAGCTAGGCTCTTACAAGGTAATGTCCCTTGACACAAACTCAACTACAAAACTAGATGGCCATGACATGGACCCAATGGTTCTAGCTCTGAAAGAAGAAGTTGTGACACAATTCATAGATCATATGTTGGCTAACTTGCAATGTCTAGGGGAAGAGGCTAACCCTAACATTCTCCTCTTTCCTCAATTTTTCCAATTACATAAAATGAGTCATTATGAGTTTGAGTGTTCATCATGCCAAGAAGAAATCACTAAAGTATTAACTCAAATGATGGGAATGAAAAAGGAGGGAAATGACCCACAACATGAATCTATAGAAAAAAAAAGTCGCACGGATACATCCAGCACTCTTCAAGAAATTGAAGAAGAAATAGAGGATTTAAATGCATCATATAGTGATACTTCTTTAGATGGCGGGGGTTTTTCTTCTCTTCCATTTGGAATAATCAAAATCCAAAGATGGAGGTGATACATCAAAGGACAAGGATGGACTTCAATGGTCATACACCCCCTTCCTAAAGTTGAAGAAATTAAATAACTGATAGGATAAATTCAAAGAAAATAAGAAGAGCATGTGCTCCCCCTATCAAAAATTCAGAGTGGAGAATCATCAAGTCCTCCACTTGGAAAGTTACAATGGATTCCTAAAAGAAAATCATTCAAGGCTCAAGTAAAATAAAAGTTGAGAATGAATAAGCATAAAGTTAGGAAACCCAAGGAAAATGTGATTTGGACACTCTACTTTGATGGTTCTAAGTACAAACTAGGAGCTGGTGCATGTATTGAATTGATTAACCCAAAAGGTAGGTCATTCTATGGTACATATTGATTATATTTTAGATGTAATAAAAGTGGTGTAGAATATGAAGCATTGATTCAAGGACTCTTATTTTCATTGGAGAAAGGAGTCACAGCTCTCAAAATCAAAGGGGATTCCCAATTGGTCATATGACAAGTAAAATCCCTATACTCTTGCAATGACAAAAGATTACTTGCCTATAGGAAAAGGGTATGGGAAATCTTGGATGACTTTGAAGCCTTAAACATCAAATCCATTCCAAGAAGAAAGAACATGGTAGTGGATGCTCTTGCCATCTCAACTAGTACATTGCAACCAATTGAGAGAACCAAGTTGAAAATAATTTCAGTAGAATTGGTCATCGTTCCATCCATCCCTAATAATTTCAAAATTTTTTAGGTCTTTCAAGATGATCAACATATAGTTGAGTTTATCATGTGTAGTCATCATTTTGAGGGACAAGAAATTGATGATATACTAGATGAAAAATCCAAAAATGATGAACTCAGAGATGAAGACGGTATTCTTAATTTAAAAACCAACACTATTTTGAAAGGAAGGGTTGAGTTAGAATGCATATTTGATCGTGATGAATCGACATTGAAAAGGAAAATGACCCAAGAAAATGGAATAGATGAATGTGATTCATACAACTTGGGTACGGATGAAGAACCGAGAATGATATAGATAGGCAAAGTGTGCAATCTGCAAGAAAGGGAAGACATGCTCAAATTGTTCACTGAGTATAAAGATGTTATTGCTTGGAGCTATGAAGAGTTTAAAACTTATGACCCTAAGATTATTACACATAACATCCCACTAAAACTAGGGGCCAAACCATTTCGACAAAGACAAAGGCTTGTAAACCTGATCATTGAACCACTGATAATGAAGGAAGTTAAGAAGTTACTTGATGCTAAGATCATAATTCCCATCTACCATACTACTTGGGTGGCCAATTTAGTTCTTGTGTGGAAGAAGACAAGAGAGATTCATCTTTGTGTTGACTTTCATAATTTGAATCTAGCATCTTAGAAGGATAACTATCCTCTACCCTCATTGGATGAGGTATTGCAAATTGTTAATGGTTCAAAAATAATGTCATTCTTGGATGGTTACTTAGGATATAATTAGGTGATGGTTGAAGAAGAAGATATGCTAAAGACGGCTTTCACAATGAAATGGGGAACTTTTTCCTATAGAAGGATGCCCTTTGGACTAATTAACAAAGGAGCTACATTTCAAAAGATTGATTAACATATGTATAGTTATCTACATGGATGACTTGACTATCTTTTCAAAAGATCAAAGTACCCATATTGCTGATCTAAGGCATGTATTCAATAGATGTCATAAATATGGCATATCCCTCAATCCCAAGAAATGTTCATTTGGTGTTACTAAAGGAAAGCTCTTGGGACATGTTATTTCTGAGGCTGGAATCTCCATTGATCCAAATAGAGTTGAGTCTATTTTGAAGTTAGCACCTCCACATAGTCAGAAGGAATTGAAATCTTTCTTTAGAAAGATAAACTTTGTATGAAAATTCATAAGTGGATTTGCAGAGATAGTCCATCCTCTTAATGATTTTCTCAAAAAAGGGGCTAAAATAGAATGGTCCCCAAAAATTAAGAAATAATTTGAAGATATAAAGGTTGCTAACTCTACCACCCTAGTGTTGGTAAGTCTAGATTATCAAGTACCTTTCAAGATATATTCTTTCACTTCAGAACATTCTTGCATTGGTATTCTACCTTAGAAAAAGGAAGATGAAGATGAAAGGCCAATTTCATTTATGAGCTATCATTTGAAGAACGCTGAACTGAAATATTCTAACCTAGATAAATAGTCCTTTATGTTGATTAAAGTGGTAAATAAATTTCATCATTACATCCTTAGAAGCAAGGTGTATACCATTGTATCTGATCTAGTAGTAAAGACATTCTTGATGTAGAATGAGTTGAGTGAAAGACAAGGGAAGTGGATGGCTATACTCCAGGAGTTTGACCTTGAGATTCATCCTATGAAATTTGGTAGAGGCCAGGGTCTATCAAAGATGATGGTTGAAAATTAGGATGGAGATAAGAGGGATTTTAGGTTTGACACTAATACCAATGAAGATGATTAGAAAAGGATGGTTGTATCACAAGTTGACATTAATTAGGGAGTAGTAACTGATGTCTGGTATCAAGAAATCATTTATTACCTCTTACAAAACTGATGTCCCAAATGGATGAATAGTTCACAGTGTAGAGGACTTCAGATGAAATGTGAGTCTTACATGTTACTTGATAAAAAGTTGTATAAAATGAACTACAAAGGGATTTGTCTAAAATGCTTGGGACATGAAGAAGCTAAGGATGTCTTGGAACATTTCCATGGAAAGTATGGTATAGGACATGGCTTAACTGAAGCAACAACTCACATGATTTTGAGATCAAGCTATTTTTGGCCCTCAAAATTCAAGGATACTTTTGAGCATGTGCATTCTTGTCATGTATGCCAAACCATTGCTAACAAAGAGAGGCACCCAATAATGCCATTACAACTGGTGTACAAGATGTGCCCCTTCACAAAGTGGGGACTGGATTTCATAGGTTCAATCAATCCACCATCATCAACTAGACATGAATTCATCCTTACGGCTATAGATTATTTTACATGATGGACAAAGGTAGAGACATTCAGAAATTGTATTGCTAAGGTAGTGACTAACTTTCTAGAAGAACACATTGTTACCAAGTTTGGAATGCCATTTTCCCTTGTGTGTGATAATAGATCTTCTTTTGCATCTGTATTCTTGACCTAATGGTCATTTGAAAACAAAGTCATTATCAAGTTCTCTTCAAATTACTACCACAAGGAAATGGGGTAGCAAAATCTACAAACAAGAACTTGATCATAGCAATAAAATAGTTGTTGAAGGAGAATCCTAGGGATTGGCATACACAACTAAAATACGCCCTATGGATAGATCGAGTGAGAGTCAAAAATGCCTTGGGGACTTCTCCATATTTTCTTGTTTACAGACAAGAACCAATGTTCCCACTCAATCTCAAAATTTTGGTTTTGAAATTCATGAGTGGGTATGTTGAATAAACTAAAAAAGTTCAAATCAAATTGATGAATCTCCTAGAAATGGATGAGAAATGAACAACTACATTGGAGCACATGGCTAAACATCAAGCTATGTGAAAAGATGGTTCAACAAGAGGGCCATGATCAAATCATTCAATATTTTTGACCTTGTTCTACTTTGGGATAAGGCAAAAGAGAAGCTAGGTAGTCATACCAAGTTTCAACACTTATGGATGGGTCCTTATCAAATCGCAGAGATCTTGGGACAAAACACTTTTGGGCTCAGTTCCTTACAAGGGGAATTTCTTCCTTTGCCTATAAATGGGAAATTTTTGAAGCATTATTTTGAGCCTAAAAGAAAAAAATAAATAAAATAAGTTAGATTTCATTTCTACTTTTAGTTTAGATGTTTATTTTTGCAAGTGTGTTTGCTTTCATGTTGCTTGTTTATTTTCAGTCGTGTGTTTCCATTCAAAGTTGTGTCAGTTCTAAGGGGGTAAGGTGTACTTGAGTTTATCTCTTAAGATTTCACTAACCACTTCTTGGTTCCATTTTTAGGAAGAGGTATTTCTTTGTCAAAACATTTATACGATTGTGTGAGCCAAGTGATGGATATTTCTTGTGGAAATAGGGGACTCTCAATTTGGAAATCAGAGTCCTAGACCACCAAGTTCTCAACACTTTGCAAATTTAAAGATTTGATCATTTCAAGTGTTATTCAATTTAAAGTTGAAGATGACAAGAAATGATCCAAACTCTAACCAGTTCAAATAGGAGGGGTCTCCTTGAAGGGTTATTGAAGATCATTGTTTGGCATGAGAGTTTCCAAAGAATTTCAAAAGAGGAACGCAAGGGATATTCATAAGAGATCGAATCCAAAAAATGACATCGATGTTTTGGGTACATAGTCCAAGCATAGTCAGGATATAGAATAAAGAGTTTTAAAAAAAAAAGAGAGAAAAAGGATGGTGTTAAGTCTAAAGGATTCCAAAGATCTAAAATGGCAAAGGATACACTCTTAAAAATGAAGTATCTTGTATTCAAAGTATTGCTCCATCAAAAGTAACATTTTGAATGACATGGAGTGATTATTCAAAAGCCAAAAATTCAAAAGAATGTGGCATCCTACCAAGAGCCCTCGAACTAATTCTCTCATCTAATCAAGCAATTGATTAACAAAAGCCTTCATGAAGTTTCTGAATGAATGGACTAGGAGGAACGAAAGATCATTTTGAGTTATTAGAGAACTTTGATTGACTACATTCTGACATGTCGAAAGGAATGAATACACAATGCACACATTGAGCTAGAAGCTTTTGAGTTCAAAGATTTTGACTGAAGAGTCATCTGAAAGATGCTCGAGATGTTCAAAGTCTAGTTGGTTTTTGAAGCACGTCAAAGAGATGTTTGCTGATGAAGAAATATCTTGGTCATTTCTTCCTTTTTTTAGGGCTATTTTTTGTGGTAGTCACAACACATGCCCCATTCCTCACCAAGAATGGGGACCCCTACTTTTTTTGACTCCTAGACTCAAAATTCGAGAGTCAAAATAAGGAAATTTGTTTATAAGTTGTGTCAAAATTCAAAAAAAAGAAGAGAAAATCACAAAAAAATAGAAAAGTCAAAAACATAAAAAAACATTATAAAAATTGAAAAGGTTGAGATGCAAATTTCAAAAAAAAAATCTCAATCTCTCCCGACCCTCACATGTGCATCAAGGCATAGCACACATGAGGGGAGGAGGGTTATAAAACCCTCCCCCCTCCTTCCTCCTCATTCTTTTTCTCTTAGCACTTGAGGAGGGAGAGGTAAACTCCCCCCCTTATTTCATGCTCACTGCGGCCTACACTATGGTGCTAGGTGCCACTCATGCCGCGTGCACAAGTGCTACGGCCCATGTCATGGTGCTGGGTGCTACTCATGCTACGTGTACAACTTCATGGATCATGTTGCAGTGGCACTGATTCCTTCTTGTGCTGTGCACGTGAGTGCATGGCTCATGCTATAGTGGCACCAACCATTGCTTGAGCTATGTCCAGCTCGCATTGCAACAGTGCTGCACGCTCTCGCACTGCCTACCGCTCATGCGCACATGGGTTTTTCTTACTACACATGTGCCTCGGTGTGCATGCATGTAAATTGTTTTAATTTTTTTTGAAAAGAGTTTTGAAAACTTAAAAAATAAAAAATAAAAAAAAATTATTGTTTTTTCAAAAGAAAAAAATAAATGTCTCAAAGGGGGACTTTTTTTACTTACGTCAATTTTTTGCTATCTAAGGACTAATCATGTTTTTTTTTGTAATGCATAGGTAATCGTAATGAGATGAAATGGCATCCACATCTCGACCACCAACGAAACTAGTTGTTTTGGAGTTCCAAGGCATACCCCCAAAGTCAAGATTGCATGATGAGTACATTGAGATCAAAGATACTAACATCAAACACATAGACTTTGGAGAATTCTTGAAAGTTAGCAACAATCTGACACAAAGGTCAACCTTGGTTTCCACATTGATCTGATCTGAATTAGTGAACATAGCATGACATCCTATGTTAGTACAATAAGCTGAATTGGTCATGACCTTGTCTCAACACTTTGTTCCTAATGAAAGGGTAGTTAAGAGCATCACCAGAGAAATGGTCTTAGATCTAAATCTTGAAAACATCGAGAGGGTCTTCCATCTTCCTAGAGCTGATCAATTCATCCGAATCTCCTACAAAGCAGCTAAAAGATGGTATAAAGATCATCACCAAGAGGCCATTGACATCATACATTCCTTGTACTTCATTGAGAAGCCAGCTTGGGGAAAGAAAATCAACAAAGTGGATATGACTCGAGGATATATGAAGGATGACATTGGATACTCTGTTATTTTGCTAAGAAGATTCATGGGCTTACCTATAGTAGGTCATTTCACTCCATTCATGGTCAACTTCATTGAGACCATCAAGCATGCAAAGATACCACTGGATTGGGCCACCACACTTAGTGAAAACTTGTGTGAACAACTAAGGATGGTAAAGGATAAGAAGTTCTATATGGCTTCTTATGTGGTGTACCTACTTGTAGCAAGGGCAACAAGCTATCTTGGGTTATACAAGAAAGGCAGTATGCAAGACCCCAATGCTTGGCCATACATAGTCTATCCTTAGTTGGTAAAGAAGAAGCTCTTAGGATAGAGCAAGGAGTATAGGATTGCAAATGATGCCTTCATCTTTTCCATCATTTGATTCATCAAGGGGGACTATGGGAAGAGATTATCCAAGGAAGCCAAGGCACAAATCCCAGCTATCAGAGCATATTTCATCTAGTTCCAAACATTTACATATATTTGAGTAGGTGGTTCATCTATCAATCCAAAGAAACTCCCGAGGCACCCAAGTGATAAGTTGGTCCTAATGGAAATATCCTAGAAAATTGAGTCAGCTTATGAGAGGATCAAAAAAAAAAAAAAACCTTGTTGGGATTGGCCTTTTGTCATAGGAGCATATTAGGTGAAGAGAAAATAGGATATTCCAACATTTGAGTGGGAACGAGAGAACTATCCACTTAAAGAGTACAACTCTCCTCGACCATATTTCAACAATGTGGGAAAAGTGGAAAACTTGGCTGGGAAGGATTTCTATAATGAGGATGCCATTAAAGATCATTAGATGAATGCCATAAATGACTAAAATGTCCACATCACAAACTATTGTAGGATGACTTTGTATCTAATAGAAAAGGCTCTCCATTTGACCATCCCTAATGAGATAAGGCTACAAGACTCCAAGGAACTATTGGATCCCCTATTCAATGTATATAAAGTTGGTGAGAGGCCCATTTTGAATGCAGAAGTTGATAGAAAGGAAGGAGATAATATTAATCATTGAGTGAGATATTTCATTCAAATGAAAAATAGTTGGATTAAGAAACCCTTTCCACTTGATCTAATTCCTGATACTATAATCTTCCATGCTCATGCTCACCTAGAAAGGGGTAAGAGAAGGAAAGTCACAGTTCTTATCTTTGCACTCCAGTCTCCTATTAGACAAGAGATAGTCTACTAGCTTGATCTCCTAGCGGGATATTATCCCCCTCCTAAAAGCAAGGGAAAGAGGAAGAGAACCTCTCCTCAGAGGATTCAAATATAACAGGTTACAAAACATGTGTCTTTTTAGCAGGATGAATAGAGCTCACAAGAAACCCAAGGTATTGGAGTCTCTCAAATCTAGGATGAACCTCAGTTGTCTCCTATTTTACCAAGCCAACTTGAAGAGGGAGAAATTGTAGAGACCTCTATTCCTCCTATGCAAGAAGAGTATACTTCTCCTATAGTTCTAAAGAGACAAAATAGGATCAAGGTTAGGATGAACAAGAGACAAAGAGTCAATAAGAGATTAGTGCCTAATCCATTAGTTTCCAAAACCATTTTGGAGGAAGAAATAGGTGAGGAAGAAATAGAATCAGATGAAGAGTTGGAACAAGTGCCTCTACAAAGGAGAACTCAGTTGGCAAAATCCACAAAATTAGAGAGAAGGAAGAGTGCCATGAGTACCTTGCTACCCACCCAAGTAGAACCTGTAGAACTCTCTTCTTTAGAGGATGAAGTGCAGAGATGGGTGAATGAGCAAAGGGAGGAAGGTGAAGATGTTCTCTCCATCCTAGATTTTGATTTCATGCCTGTGGGTATGGAGTTAGTTGGGGATAAGATCAGAGACACCCCTATAGGTGATCTCCAACAACAAGACTAGATGTAGATGCCACTGGAGACACAAGGTCCTCATCTCACTCCTCCATCTCCACCATAGATAATGGTGGTAGATAAGGGTTTAGTAACTACCCCACCTCCAAGTTTAGAAGAGGAACATGTTCAAAATGAACCATCATTACAAGAGAAACTAGAACCAAGGGTTACTAATGAGGCATCAAAAGAGGCACACATAGTAGAATATGTGCAACAACCTTGTTAGGAAGTTGAGGATCAAACTACAAGATCTACAGAGATCGAGACTATAGAAGAAGAGTCCTCACAACAGTAGACTCTAAGCAAGAGTGATAAAGGGAAGGAGGTAGTTGAACATATACCTTCATCATCAAGAGTGAAGGTTGTAGAGAGACACATCCCAAGATGGTTTCAGAAGGAAATAATGAGAAGTTCCAAGCATCAATTCCATACTTCAAAGGATGACATTTGTGATATTGTAGAGATCTTGAACAAGCCTAAGTCTCCATTACATGATGCAATGCCATTTGCATTCATCACTTCCATATGGAACCAAGAATTATTTGCACAAGTGGATCACCCTCCTGAAGGTACAGATACAAAAGTTGTTAGTCTTGAGGACTATGAAGTGAAAGATATTATGTTTGGAAAGCCTATATGGGATACATCTCAACAGATGATGACTATGGGAGTCAAAGAGGTTCTTAGGCACATGGAACAGGATGAGATTGAAATTAGAACACTTCATAGGAAAGTTGAGATCCTAAAGGGATATCTAGCCAAAGTTGTTGGTCCTCTTGATCCTGACTGCCTCAAGGAGACTTTGAATACCATTCTTAGAGAAAGAGAAAGTGTACGGCTTAATCCATTTTTGAAAGCTTGTGAGGAATGGTGGGACAACCTTGAGGATAAAAGTGTCACTATAATCATAGAAAGTTTGAAGTTGTTGCATGCTATGCAAGAGAATGTTGATAAGATCGTGGCAATTTTGAGGCAAGACTTTAGGATCATGGATGAGGTACGGGAATGGAGCAAAGATTTGCAAAATCTACAAGCCATAAAAGAGAAAAGGTATCAAATTTTTATTGATGTATATATTGGGGAAGAGTTAGACATGAAAAATGATTGGATAGAGAATATTGTAGATGGGAATAAAGTGATGGAAACATTGCATGATGACATACATGGGCTCAAGGACCAAGCTTGAGAGTGAATTTTGGAAGCAAAAAAGTTGTAAAGTGATGCATGCTTGGACATCTTTGAAGATGAAGAATGAGAGAAGTTGTTGCTAGTTGAGGTAGTAGTGGAGAATTTCAAGAAGACTTTAGAGGAAGAATCCAGTGATGAAGACATCAGACAAGCCTTATGGATAGAGGAAGCCTTGTTAGAGTTAGACACCAAACTCAAAGATTTTGCAGAGACTCAAATTCAAGTGGACAACTACAAATAGAAGGTTAAGGATAAGTATGAGGCTTTAGATCTTCTAGATGTAGCTAATATTACTGAGATGATAGAAAAATTCAAGGGAAAATATCCAAACATAGCTTTGGGGTGAAAATGAACAAAACCCAAATGCCAAAATTTCAATTTTGACACTTAGTAAAATTTTCAGATTTTGACCTTGTTGAGGTCGATAGCTCCACAGCTCCACATTTTCATACCGTTCTGTAGGCCTATAGCTCTTCAATTTAGAGGTGCATCTATAGTTGATTACTTGTTCCAAAAATAGCACTTTCCATGCATCAAGAGCACATTTTGATGGCAAGTTAACTCTGGCACATGCCTAGTGAAGGGCTAGTTTCTATTTTTGGTGCCTCGATGCACTTCCACTTTGACTGATGGCTTCCTCCTACTTTCTCTCTCATGCTTTCTTTTTTTTGACATGTAAAGGGTTCATGCATCCAATTAGTGAAAAAAATATGGATGGAGTCCCTCTAAGCACTAGATTAGTTGATAGTCTATAAATATTTAGTTTATTTTTACTATTAAAAGAATTTTATTGCATGAAAGATATCTCTCACTCTCAACACAAATTGAGGAGATGATTTTTTATAAATACCCCATTGTGAAATGTAACAAGGGATGCCATTATTATGCAATAAAATTATGCTTTTGGTGTTCGCACTTGGAGTGTAGTGATTCTTGCTTGGACGTGTCATTGTTTTGTGGATTTTATTCATGAGATTATGATTGAGCCAAAGGTTTATTGCATTGTTTCTAATTGTGCAATCTTTTAGTTCTGGTGTTTGCTACAGATATACAAATTTCACTGATGTAATGAGCTTGAGAAGAGATCACCCAATTGTGTCTACATAGCTTTTTGTCTTGCATGAACACACTTTTCGTGGCCTTGTGATTTGATGAAGAGTGAAACATCATTTTCTTTGTTAAATATTCTCATCAATGATTGCATTAGTGGATTCTAGGAAGCATTGCTCCTATTTTCATTGGTTTCCCACTGATTTCTTCAAAAGTTTAACTCATAGCGTGTTGTTTTCTGTAGCTTATGTCCAATTATTTTCAATTTCAAGTTATTTTCTTTTAGTTTCATTATGTGCTTTGCTAACCCCCTTGTTAGAATAGTAACACATTTTAGTTTCATTGGTAGTTTGCATTCATAAAAAATAAAAAATAAAAAAATAAAAACTTTTCTTTTGGTGTGATATTTTGAGAATAGATTTACTTCAATTCTAATATAAAAAAGTGTTTTAGAGATAGAAAAGGCCTCCTTGTAAACAATCACATTTATCTTCAATTGAGTGGATTCTAGTGCATCACAAGACAAATATGGAAACTTGGAGTTGATCTCAAAAGGATTAGCTTTTCAAGAGAGGATATCACGCAATGGATTCCTGTCATTGGCCTTATGCAAAATGAGCCCTCAACAACTAAAATCTTCACCTTTCTATTATCAAGGGTGCTTTCATACTCAAAGAACTTCTCCATATTAGAGATCCAATCCAACACAACATTGGTATCCAATTTTCCATCATAAGGAACAACTTCTACAATAGGCTTTGAATTTTCCCTAGACAACACTCGCAAAAATCTTTCCTCATCTTGATCTTCTTTAGGTTCTAGAGTATGGTTTGGTGCTGCTAATTCATCATCACTTACATCATCAAGATGTGCTCCTCTCTTTTGGGCTATCTCTAAAATATCTAATTTGGCTGAAATTTGTCTCAACTAATCCAATATAACATCATCAACATTTCTTCTACCATGAATCATCTTTGTAAATCAAGTTCCTGGAAGATCATAACCCTTTGCAAGTTATAGGTCAAATCCATAGATCTGCCACCCTACAACCAAATCTAAATCAGAGTTCTACACAATCCAATCTCCAGAAGGATGAACTTCAAGCTTTGATTCCAACTATCATAGGAAAAGGATGAATAACTAGGGCCAAAGGCTCACCTAGCTACCCAAATGACACTACAAGAGTTAACACAATGGAAGCAAACACAAGGAACAATAACCAAAGGAGGAAGAGGAGAGAAATACTTTTATTGATTCATTAAAACATCATCATACATGCCCAACTATAAGGTCCTTTGGGTTATGAACAATTGTAAATGCATTCAAATTCAAAGATCCAATTGCAAATTCACACATTCTATCTACTCTCAGAATTCCTCTTCTCAAAACTTGCCTCACTGTAAGCCTAAACACTCTATATATACTTGCTAAAATGGCTTACAAATTATTCTAGAACATTACATAAGAGGAAGGTTGACCCAACAATGGTCTAAACACATCCCAAGAAGATATTTTAACATAAATTTCATGATCCAAAATAAATCTCACAAGTAATCTAATAGATTCACATCCAAATGTTGACACTCGAAATACACTAGGTAACTCAACACATGAAGAAACACTCAAAATACAATGGGTAACTCAACACATGAAGAGTCACTCATCATACATTGGGTAGCTTGACACATGAAAGAATTGCTACAATAACTCAACACATGAAGGACTACTAGGCACATGAAGGAACTATTACGCACATGAAGAATTTCTAGGCACATGAAGGAACTACTAGGCACATGAAGGATTGCTAGGTACAAACTAGTAGAATGAACAAAAATGAGCAGGATAACAAGGTAACCCAGGATGCTCTTGCATCACACCCACATAATGATCCACTAATCAAAAGAATTATATTATGGACATTGATCTTGTTAGGAGTATATGAATTACATATAGTGTCTTAGTCCTTGTTAGAGGAATAGGCCCTATTAAAAGCCTCAACCATGTTAGGAGTTTCTTCAACACTGTTAGGACTTGGTACTACAATTACAAATGTATGAAAGAAGAGACCACTTCCCTACCATGCAATTATAAAATATAGTGTCTTTATACAAAATGAGATAGATACAAAAACTTCTTTATTGTTGACTATTGTACTTTTCATAGCTCTGATTTGACATCAAAATTCACATCACAAATCTCTTATACAAGTTTTCATGTCATATATATAGTTCACATACTCACCATATACTTTTCATTTGCATTAAATCACATCTAACACACATCATGCACTTCACCTGAAATGATTCTTTACTTATACTCTTTTCTTCCACAAAAACTATTGTGCAATTGGCTTGAAACAATCACACATTATGATAACTTAGGGTAAACATATAAGATGTCCCTAAAAAGGTAATTATTTCATGACTAAAATAATTCTTAACAATTTATTCCTTTATTTCTATTGTACTATGTTATACTGTGCATAATGCCTTTACCAGTATTTGCCCTGTAACTTTGTTTTTACTATCTATACTAATATGTGCACTTAGGTAGATCATCATGACACTCTATTATGTAGAAACCTAAATTTTATTACACCACTTTGGTAATCTAATTTGGCCATCTCTAAGGGCATCATTAATTAAATTTTTTAATCCTTTGCCATCCCCAGTTGATTAATTTAATTAATCATCTATAGTCCTAATTGATAAATCAAATAACCTATTATTTATCAATTAAATCCTATTCTTCTATCTAACTCCAAAAATCTCCATTTATTAAATAAATCTATTTGATAAATAAAATCCTCAAATCTAAAAACCCGTAACTTATCCGTAATCCTCCATTTAGCCTAATCCACCCCATCCACCCATACTAACCAAGCTTAGCCACTAACTCACCCACCCTCATTAATGCCATCCACTTTCACATCTCTAACATCCTTAATCTAATCCTAAACCCAAGCCTAATTTACCCCCTAATGTTGTCACATTCCCTAAGAAAGTTTAAGACTTTCCTAAACCAAACCAAAGTCTCCCATCAAAAATCCCAACCACCAAGTCATGAGTGCTCTTACAAGCCCACTCATGACTCTTACATCCATCTTCCACACTCTTCCCTCTTCCACACTCATTCCTCTTACATCTCTCTTACATACTCAACCCCACTCATCATGCCTTTAACCAACCCTTTACCCTACCCTCTCACACTCATCCTCTTTGTGACAAGTGTCACCTTCCCATTAGTGCTAAATAAGCACAATCCATGTGCTCTCCTTTGAGTGCATCCTAGCCCTTCTTAAGCCTTCATCACTCCTTGCATCTTAGCCCTCCATCCCTCAAGCCCTTAGCCTATAAATTTAATCCCCTCCCAAGCCATTTCAATCACAACCATTTGAGCTAAAGTTATCATGCCCTTTTGAGAGCCAAAATCCATACCCATAGCCTTATAATGCCAAATTGAGGGCTCAAAAAGCTACCAATTTGCTATTACCCATCTCCACCATTGAAGCAAATTTGAGCATCTTGAGCATACATCCCCCATCTATACATAGACACATCTCAAAAATAAGAGAACAAGCTCATTGAGAGAGCCTATCCATGGCTCACATTCTCATTTGAGTTTGTCTTCTCTTTGTCTCTCTTATATGTTATGTTAGTTTAATGTGTAAATGCTTTCATTGAATTAGTATTTCTAGCACATTAGATTAGTGTATACATGTTATACCTATCCTTAACTTCACATGTGCCAAATATCTCTGTAGCCTTCTCAATACCAGAAGCTATCTTTGCACTACTAGTGAAACTATCTAACACTTAGACAATTTTTTGTCTTTGACTATAGAATCTTCAATTATATAACATGCCATCTCATCTTGAGATATATGTTTCCATAAATGACAACCCTAACTCATCCTACCTAGAAATATTTCTAACAAGAAATACATTTTCAATTAGATATTTTTTGAAGATCATGAAGCCTACTAATGTTGTTTGCAAAAAATGTATTATGGCTAAATAGAAGAAGGTATCATTTTCCAGTAAGAAGTTCACTACTACAAAGAAGTTAGAGATTATTCATAGATATCTAAGTGCCCCTACTAGAATAAGAGGATTCTATGGAGAAAGGTATTTAATTTTTTTTTTTGATGATTTAACTAGAATGATGTGGATAGCATTTATTAAAGAAAAAATTGAAGCATTTGAGACATTCAAGATATTTAAGAATAGAGTTAAGAAGAATCTGGTGTTAAGATTAAATGTTTGAGATCAAATACAGGCAGAGAGTTTACTTCTAGAGAGTTTAACATGTTTTGTGAAGAAAATGGAATTAAGAGAAAATTATCTTCACCCAAGGCCCCTAAGTAAAATGAGTTAGCAAAGAGGAGAAACATATCAATATTAGAAGAAATGAGAACAATGATGTTTGAGAATGATGTATCCAAGACATTTTGGAGAGAAACACTCAATACAAGAATACACACAATGAATAGAGTATAGATAAGAAAAGATACAAATAAGACTTGCTATGAATTATGGTTTGGTCATGCACCTTCTATAAAGTACTTTAGAATTTTTGGAAGTAAGTGTTACATAAGGAGAGATGATGATATTGACAAGTTTCATCCAAGAAGTGATGAAGGTATGTTCCTTGGTTATTCATTGAAAATAAAATCTTATAGATGTTTTAATCATAGATCTAAGACAATTGTTGAGTGTGCAAATGTAAAACTAGATGAAAATATTGAAATTAAGGAGATAATGATGGATTATAATTCTAATGAGGATGAAGAAAATCCTAGAATCGTTAGAGAAAATGTAGAAGTTTTCTTTGAGACTAACAATGACTTGTAGAATGATATACAAATTGTTAAGGAAAGAGGAGAACATAGATCTAAACCAAGAGAAGAGATAAGAGTTGAGATGGAAACTCCTATTCCTAACAAGAATCTGACAAATAATAACCCTCCAAAGCAGATCATTAGTAGAAAATACAAAGGAGTGATGAAAAGAGACAAAGTAAATGAGGAACCATGTTTGATTTCTCAAGTAAAATCTTAGAGTAAAAACAAGGCATATAAAGATGATCATTGGATTCAAGCAATGAAGGAGGAACTAGATCAAATTGTAAAAAATGAGACATGGGAATTGGTTCCCAATCCTAAAGATAAGAATGTTATAGGAACTAAATGGGTATTTAGAAACAAGATAAATGAACAAGGTGAAGTTGTGAGGAACAAAGCTAGACTGACACGCAAAGGCTATTCATAGCAAGAAGAAATTTATTATGAGGAAATATATGCTCCTATAGGAAGAATGGAAGTAGTAAGAATGTTTTTGGCTTATGCAAGAAGTTCAAAGTGTATCATATGGATGTCAAATCAGCCTTTTTGAATGGAGAACTTGAAGTAGAGGTTTACATTAAACAACCTGAAGGATTTCCTTTAACAAAAGACAAAGATATGGCATGAAAATTAAAGAAATCTCTATATGGTCTAAGGAAATCACTTAGAACTTGGTATGCAAGATTGGCTAGGTATTTGACAAAACTTGGATTTGCTAAAGGTATGATGAATACTAACTTATATTAGAAAGAAATTGAGAATGGTCTTTTGATCATTGTAATATTATTTGATGAAATAATCTTTGGAGGTAATGATGAGGCAAGTGATAAGTTTTCCAAAGAAATGAAGAATGAATTTGAGATGAGCATGATTGGTGAGATGAAGTTTTTCCTAGGTTTATAGATTGTGTAAAGCAATGATAGTATTTTCATTTCACAAGATAAGTATTTGGAAGATTTTTTGAAAAGATTCATCTTGGAAAGTTGTAAGCGTATTGGTACACCAATGGTAACTAGTCACAAGTTATCTAGCAAAGATTAGAGACCTATAGTTGAACAGAAGAAGTATAGATCAATGATTGGAGGTTTGCAATATCTAACTCACACTAGACCAAATATAGAAAATGTAGTTCGGATTGTAGCAATATTTCAAGTTCATCCAAAAAAGTATCATTATGCAGTAGTAAAAGGGATATTTAGACATTTGAAGGGAATATTTGATTATGAGATATGGTATGATAGATCAAGTAATTTCACTTGATGTGCTTATACTAATGTAGATTGGGCAAGTAGTATGGATGATAGAAAAATACCAGTGGTGTAGTATTTTTCCTTGGAGGAAGATTGGTTTCTTGGTTAAGTAAGAAACAAGATTGCATTTCAAAGAGTACAAATGAAGTAGAGTATTTTGTAGCAAAAAATAATTGTAATCAATTCATGTGGATGAAGCAAATGTTGAAGGATATTGGAATAGGATTCTCAAAACCTATTGTCATATATTATGATAACACAAGTATAGTGAGTATGTCTAAGAATCTAGTGTTTCATTCTAAGACTAACTATATATCTATTAAGTATCATGTTTTGAGAGAAAAATTTGCTGAGAAAGAAATTAGGTTGGTGTATGTTAGTGTTAGTGAATAGATTGTCCTCCTAGAAAGTGCACGTAAACACAACCTTGAATGCCCAAGTGGGAGGATTAATCGGCACCAAAAGTTGGATAGGTTATCATTGGATTGATAACCTTCCTCTAAATTTTATCAGGTATAGCTCCCCATGTAAGATATACAATGAATTAATTATAGTTACTTTTAACTAGAAAGCATGAAAAGATTACAAGAATCTACTTGTAAACATAAAGTAGATGTAGAAATCAAAATGACTAGAAGAAAATAGGTAACAAATGACACAAATTTCATTTGCATGTAGCGTTACAAAGAGAATAAAGCCTAAGAAAGAAAATAATTTGAGCTTTAAAGATACTTTGGAATTAAATATATTAAAAAAGCCATGACACAAATGCGTTTAGAGAAAACTAAGTCACACAAAGATAATAATCAGTGGAAAGAGAATTGCCTAGATTCAAAGTTTTGGTATGCAACTATCTCTCGAGCCTTCCTCCTCTAAAAATGTAGAAATGAATTTTTTTTAGTACATTATGCATCTAAATCACTAACCTAAAGGAAACTTGAATCCCCTCCCCCTGCATATATTCAAATCAAAATATCCCTTGTTATCCAACACACAGTTCATAAAATTAAACAAAACTTATACAAAATAAAACTTCCAATAAAACTCCTCTGTTCTACAGCCCAAAGTCTCTAGCCCAGAAAAGAAAGTGGAACCTTTGCTTTGTTTTTCACTAGCTTATTTATTACCTCTCTCTCCCGTAGTGTTTTTAGTTACACAATTGACTCTTGGAGACCCCCTTATCTACCTTTCCCTTATGACTTAAAATAACCTTACACATGTTGTCATTGGGGAATGATAAAGATGGAAGATAGTTATAATGTTTAATAAAACATTATAGTATTATATGCTTTTTCCCAATTTTTCATTCACAAAAATTTGCCACCATTTAAATCCAAACATTATAGATATTAATGTGCCAATAAGGGTGCTTTTTTAGTAATTTAATTTTACACCTTTTTCTATGAAATAATGCCATTATTAATTCCCAACTTCTCTTTTGTAGGAAATTTCATATTGTGAATCACCATTAATATGCACTAAGCTCCATGTCTTATTGAAGATAATAAAAAATATTGACAAATGCAGGTTTATCCCTTTGAGCCAAACGTTACACCTTCGATTTGCATGTGTCAGATTCATTATAGGTTATGAATTCAAGAGTCCAAATTCATGAATGGACATGGTTGAGAGTGTTGACAACTGGAGGATTTGAAATGTGCCTTCAGGAATATATCCATTACAATTGTATGCGTTTTGCCACATTGAGCCATGTGGCCTATTCAAGCTTTTGCCTTTGACTTGGGAATTAATTGATGTTGATCTCTGTATGAAGGTGGTGAGCATCATGAATTTACCATAGCTAGAGACCACACTCTCGCTTGAAACTATCTTCACACCCTCTTTATGACCAAACAACATTGCATCAAACCATCGACATTTGATCCACAACTGTTGAGGCTTCCTAGCCGTCAAGAATTAAGAGATGGAGAAGGTGGTTCATTGGAAATAATATAGGCATTCCTCGTGGTGTATGCTGACAACCATCCAAGATCTTTTGCATTCAAGATTTTTCATGACTCTCTCATCCCATGAGTTCCTCATAGCCTTTGAGCTTCTTAATCTATTTCTCTAGGTTGGGATCATTAAAGATAAAATGGAAGAATTTGGCTAACATCTTTATCTATCTTCTTTATCAAATTGTTGACTGATCCATTAAAACTTCAAGTCTACCAACTAGGTACTCCCATTTATTGACATCATACTTCCTCATTATGATTTTATCAATGTTAACCATAGACCTTTTGTTAATCACTTTATGTGCATCAATTGTGTGTGAGTTCAAGATTGTCACTTACTTTTTTAGTGAAACTCGATAGGATGGATTGAGATGTGTTCTTTCTTGCCATATTCTAAAATTTTCATGTTTCAAATGCCTATGCTTGGGCATATGAGAAATGAACTTTTTCTCATTTTAGAATCATATTGACATCATAGGTCAAGCTACATGGTTGAATTGAGAATGCTCCAGGTTGCATAAAACATCTTTAAAAATTGGCTAGAGTTGTCTTGATATAACTTCACCAATTTGCTCACAGTGATCATCCTGTTCATATAGCCCAATTGTGTCAAAAATGATTTCAATTTAAAATGTATTATTTTGGGATTGAATGAGGTCTTCTGACTTTGGATTTCCTTTCCACTAACATGGATAATTTCACAAAATTAAAATGCGCCTTTCCCAATCACCATCATGCATCGAGGGTTTTAAAAGAATAGCTCAAGCATAGATTTCAATGCTTAGAGATTGTGCTTCCTATATTACTTATATTTAATAATGATGAAATTGACTCCTCTTGGTAATAATATTCATATTTATCCAAGGATAGACATATTGGATTCCTAGTTATGTAATTGAATGCTTTTATTAATCATTTGACATGGGCTGAGTCTTTGGAACTTTGCATTGTTATGAACACTCTCTCTATTATCAATTGCAATAAGGAATTGAGGGATTCAGTTGCTTAATGGCCTAGCTTTTGAAAGCATGCATCTTGTGAAGTTGGTTAGGGTTTTTGAATATTGAGATCTAATGCAACCAAGAACTTGAATTGCATCAAAGCATCAAAATTGAGCTTGAATCCAGTGTTCCTACAGAATGAACCATGAGTCTAAACTTTTCTACCAGCAAGATGCCCATTTGAACTATGTCGGTTGAACCTATGAACCCCTTGTAACTAAATTACAGATCTTTTGAAACTCTGAATTTGAATCTATAGATTCTGAGTCTTCAAACTGAATTCAAAATCCTCTCAAACTTTGAACCTATTTTAAATGAATTGAACCACTCTAAATGTTTGACCTAATCTTCATCCTAGTTTGCACTTCTACATCTTCTCAAAACCATTGACAAAATCTAAACTTGAAATATGAATCGAGACAGAGTTCTAAACTTTTCTAACCAATCTACACTTTGTACCCTGAGTCTGAACTTAGCTTGTATTGAACCTGTAGGATGAGTCATTTGAACCACTAAAAAGAATTTTGAAGATTCACTATGATGGCATTTTATTCTTTGACTGAGGGGCACCTCCAAAATATGACCTCTGAACTTCTACGTTGAATCATTTAACTTGACAACTTGAGCCTAGATTTGAATTTGCATATTGAACCAATGAACCACCTTGAACTTCTAAACCACTTTGAACCACTTTGAACTTAGTTTGACGTACTTTAGAGAGGTTCAAAACCTAAAATTGAAAGTTTGAAAACTAGGTCTATATGTGTACTAATAGGGGCTCTAACTGTGGGACTATTTTTTTGACTATAAAAATATAGAACTCTAGCAATATTTGGCTAAAGATGAATGTCTTGTCCATTGGGAAATATAGTCAACAAGAAAAGAAGACTAGGAGCTGCTTGTAGAGAGGGCGAAGGGGAGTAGGGCAATACTAGCAAACAAACACTCCTAAACTACTAGCTTCCTCATTGAGAATTGCATTCTCCAAAACATCACTTGGGTCACTGCTAGACTGGAAGTCAACTTCATATTTCTTTGTCTCAACAAGAAATTCAATAGAGGTGCCTTCATCCAAAGGCATCTTTGCCTCATATCTATGAAGAATTGAATCACCATCAAAAGGGCTAGTTTGAGAGAGATCTTCCAGCTGAAGATATAATAAGAATTCAGCAATGATTTCTTCTTGTTGATCAAGTCATGTTCCTCTCCATGCTTTAGCTAGACAATTTACAAACTGAGTACTAATTTTAGCATCTTCATAATGAGAAAGAAACTTTTCTTCATGCACTTTCACCTTGTCATAATTACATATTTCATCATTGAGCTAAAGAATTCTTTGCATGAGTTGATTACTAGTTTCCAAGCACAAGAAATTATCTTCATTCTTCATGAAAATAGGAAGTTCCTTTTTAGGCTACATGTTGTTCTAAATCTTTTCATCAAGATGACTTTTCATAGAAAGATGATCAATATCAAAGGTAAAAGATTGAAAATCTGGAGACAAGTTGTCTACTTTCTCACCAATAGGGACTTCTAAAATGAGAAGACTATCAATGTTCTCAAAAATAAAACTTTCAAGATGTGAGGAAAAAGATTTGAATGCATCTCCATTAAAATTAGTATTATCTATAGGGTCTACTACTGCAATATCTTCCGAATGAAAAGATTCAAGAAAAGGATCTTTTTCAGCATTCATATTCAAAGAACCAATACCCTTACAATCTGTTGGGACTTTTAAAGATTCATTTTTAGACAAAGCACCCCAAGAAAGTGTTTCAATAGAATATTTAGGAAAAGGACAATCACCATGACCTTCTACTGTAGAAATTTCAACATGAGATGAAGAAAGATCTTGAGATAAAATTTGACCATTATTGCTTAACATTTCTCCATTATTGGCACATATATTCTCATCCATTGAAATTGGATCAACATGAGGTTAGAGTAATTCTAGCTATAACTCTTGATCACTCATGAGAGAAGGGTCTAGCCTTGATCTTCTCATGACTCCTATATTTGACATAGTCTTCATATAGAATCGCCAAATCTTCTACACACGAAGATAATCATAAAACTAAGGAAGTAAATGTTAGGCACTTAAATCTTTGCTTTGATCCCTAGTAGAGTCACCAAAAATCTGTTAGTGAATAGATTGTCCTCCTAGAAAGTGCGTGCAAACACAACCCTGAATGCCCAAGTGGGAGGATTAATCAGCACCAATAGTTGGACAGGTTATCATTAGATTGATAATCTTCCTCTAAATTTTATTAGGTATAGCTCCCCATGTAAGATATATAATGAATTAATTATAGGTACTTTTTGTTGAGTCCTGATTTAATAGTGTTTAAACAACCAAGTATACAAGATAAGATTGCATATATGGGTAGCTATCTCCAATAATGGACACAATTCACCAAGAACCTGGGCCAACTATAAGGCTACACTCCTTCTTCACTTAAGGCTCTACAAAACCTAGGTAGGTGAACCTCTTAGGATCCAATTATGTGACTAGTGCAATGAGCATAATCAGAATCTAGAATAGTAGATGAAAACCCCTAAATCTTCTATACTTAACCAGTACTTCATAAACATGAAATAACTAATGACCTCACTCATGAAATTGGTAAGCTAAGTGAGGGTTAAGCTTTGAATAACTTTCAACATGAAAGGGGGAAATGTTTGATTAATGATGTTGATTCAACACAACCTCAAATATGCAACAGTATAACAAGTGATCCTATAACTGATTAGTGCCTAATCCATTGGGCAATTCCATGAATTCAAAACATACATCTATGACATCAGGACATATTTTGTATACCCAGACATCAGATCTATCTAATCACCTTGTGATTCAGACATCAATATTCATTCAGATCTCATTCTCACAAAATAGCCTTCTCAAGTAACCAGTAACCTTGTTAAACATATCAAGCATTTACTTGGCCCTTTGGTCCAACCAAAAAATACATCAAACATACAACCTGAAGGGGATGCAAATGGATCTTAGATCTTTGTTCCAAGACCACATAAGACTTATAGATTGTTGAGATAGGAGACAAGAACCAGAATGAAACTAGTGAAATTATTGCTCATATGTATTGATTTCCTTGAAACTATACATTTAGATGCACAAAATTAAAACATGAAAACACCTAACATATCAGAACTTGCTATATTATCTACACTATTTCCATTCACATGAAATAATTATGTTGAAGAATGGTGTCTCAGTATTTGATATCCATCAAAACTAGAACCAAAGTATGGTCTCTAAGCAGTGAGTGATTTTTTCTTCCTAGAAACTGGAACCAATTGGTTTCTCAGTGACAAAAACTAGAACCCCTACAATGAGAAAGAATGAGATTGATATAGGCAAAATAAAATCCTAGATTTGATTAGGAGATGACAAGTGTCCCTTTAGGATTCCTCCCCAAGAAGCAGAAAAAACCTCTCTCTAGTGTCTCTCTTCAACTGAATATCAAATCCTTTCCATTTTGCCTCTACAAGGCAGAATATCTCAGATATTTGATTTACCATCATAACTGATTTTTGATGCTAAAGTTGAACTCATGGTAAAAGTGAAAAATTAGTTGAATATGGCCTTCAAGATGTAATATAATCTTTCCCAACTTATTTTCTACACATTTAGGCTCCAAAAAGTCATCAAATCCACCCTCTAATAGACTCTAATGATTAATGATCAAATTTACCTATTTTGTTGCCAATGCCCTAGATTTTACAAATTTACCTATAGCTCAAACTAGTGAGCACTTGTGCAAAAACTAACCTCAAATTTGGAAAATTTAGATTCTCCTGGTTCTGATGGTATATTGGAGTGCCAATTTTTGACAAAAATTGCCCAGGTTATGCTTGTTTGAAGTTTGGACCTCCATCTCATGGCTTCCATATTCATTTTGCAAAAAAATTAACTTTCAAAGATTAAACTATATAAAAAATTAGACATTATTTAAAATCTGTAATGACTGCACGTTTGGAGAAAAATCTTTAAAGATTAATTAATTTTTTTTAAAACTCTTGAAATTTTTCCTCTCAAGTTTCATTCTGGGTCAAACATAGTTTGACCATCCCACCACATGTCATCACATTATTGGCTTGGGCTTATACAATTGGGTGCCACATGTCACAATCTCAACAACCCTCGCTATGTCTCTATGGTAATTCTCATACATCTTCCGTTTGGTGACATAGCGATGACCACATGATGAAGAGACGTGTCAACATCTGGTGACCTCTGAGATTTTTCCACCACATCATTGCTTAGTCATTTTATCTGCTGCCACTTGTCACTACCTGTTTCGCTGTTAGATCTACAATAGGACCCACACTGCTTATTATCTCCTCGTCGGACTTTGAATTTTTTCAGCTAGTCGCTATGTTGCTAGCCAAAATTTCTTGGATTTTTTGGCTAGCGACATAATGACTAGCCGAATTTTTGACTTTTTTAGTGCATTTTACATTTGCTAACATTATCCACCTCTAGCAGCATATTTATTAAAAAATTTTCATTTATTCCCTCTGGCTGACATCATCCACAGGGACCCCACAATGCGTGCTTGAGCAGCTTACAAAAGCCTCCATCACTACTTCATGTTAAATAAGGTGTTGTATTGTATTTAAACATTTGAAATTTCTCCTCCATGGCCCATGTGGGATATATTATTTTCATGGTAATCCCTCTTTAATGCATGCCACGGGTTCAAATCTTTGATGCCCTACCTACTCGCATAGGAGATCTCCTACTTATTTGGGCACAGGCTTCTTCTACACTATAAAATTGCCTGTTAAGTTGAGAATGTTTGTGGCTCGAGTTGACCTATGCATGCATCATTCTACACCAAACCTTAATCTATGCTACACATCTAATGACGCAACTAGAGCACTTCATCTATAGTTGAAGTAGCACAATGATCTTATCTCCATGTTGTTGCTTGTGGAAATGAATAAGAAATTTGCATGCCCTAAGTTGACCTTCTTTTTCTTTGAAAAGTTCCATTGCTAACTCCCATGTTTCATTTGCAAGGTAGGAGATAGAGTATCCCCACAATATGCTCTAAGAATTGATTGCTCTCAATGTTTGGTATGGGGTTGGTGGCTTATCTCTATGAATTTGTTGCACATATTAGCAGGTAGTCAAGCAGATTAAGTTAGAAAAATGAGTTTTTCGATTGCTGACATACACATGTGATGGAGACCCCCTGAAAAAAAATGGTTGAAGACCAAAATGTGGAGTTAGTGTCATAATAATCCAACTCTTCACTAACCTCCTAATGGGGTCCATTGCCTATAGTCCCACTGGACTATACTATAAAACAATGAATGCGTGCTTGCGCTTTCTCATTAGAGAACCTCAGCCCTTCCCACAATGAAAAATAGAGCTTAAGAAATAGATTCATCTATAGTATTAGGTATGTGGTCATTTAATGCCAAAAGGCATCCTTGTCTTCTTCTTTTTGGTTGCTAGGGATTGGTGTGAGTTTCTCTTTAATGCTACATCTTAACTTGGTCTTTAATTGTAGGTTGTGATCTTTTCTTTAAAATGACATGGGTGGTCTTCAGTTGGCATGAGCTTCTCCCCATGTGGTGTGAGCTCCCTCCTTGCTGCTGCCTGCGTGGCCTCCATTGTAATTGCCTCCTCTGCTTTCTTCATGCGTGGGCAGTTTCTTCCAATGCTGGTATGATCTTCATTACCTGCATGTGGCGTGGGGTTTGCTCTTTTTATTATTTGCATGGAGTGCCCCTATTTCCTATTTAAAATAGTGGCTTTTTGTCTTCATATGTTTACTTTGCCTCTATGCGTGAGGTGTTACATGCTACGACTTTTCCAAGCCATGGTCTACTTTCATGCCCTGGACTGCTTCTTTTCCTGACGCTCATTCCTTCCATTTGGAGCATTCTCCTCTCCTCTTCAAGTTCTTGCCCATACTTCTCAATTTCTCCATACAGAGCTTTGTAACTTGAGCATGCTGAAATTGTCAAGAAAGCAACTTTGACTTCCCAATTGTTACTTTCACTATAATGAAAATGCTAATCTAGAGCGGAGATCTATGATGCCTCAAGTTTCTCGAGAAAATTATCGAGGAAAAGTTGCCACTCTTGCTCTTGCCATTTACAAAGGGCTTCTTCTTTTGGTGCTTGCAGGTTTTAAACCATATTCTCCCTTTGATTGCCGGCTGTGGATTCTTCTTTCCAGCTCGCAGGCTATCTCTTATCTATCCCAACTCTCCAACACGGAACATTTGGGTTCTTCAATCATTAAAGTTGATAAAGATTCATTACCATGATTAGAAGAATAAAATTGATCAGCTCAGAAAGTAATCACTCTATATAATTTACCAACCACGACTCTTTGCTTCAAATTTAAATTTCTTGATGGAGACTTTTTAAATAAATTCCTTTATCAATACTAAGTCTCTACATCCTCAATTTCTTGTCTTGGAAACATCCAGGATTACCCAATTGCAAGCAACGTCCCTTTTCCATGCAATTCCCTATTATTGGGTTGATGCTGCCATCCAAGCAATGCATTGACCTATTCTTAATTGATGCATATATGAAAGGAACAGCGTTGTTCCGAATTACTTTCTTAGAATTCTATTTTGACTACAATCTCTTGCGAAGACAATGTTTGAAAGAAAACATATGGCTTTGAAAACATTATTAATGATGCTCCTCTTCATTATATTAATCTCTAATATTTAGACCAAAAAAAAGAAGCACTTACGATGGTAAAGTATAAGCAGGAGCCCCTTCCATATTGGAATATTCTCTCTAAATTCATGCCCATCATCTTTTCATCTACCTTGCTATTCTTGATTGTATCCCTTTGATTATAATGTTCTTCCTCATTATTCGTAAACCAAATATGCTCCACAGAATGCCTGTTTAAACAAATACTTTTAACCCCCTCATTTTTTATTCAGTCAGATGGTATTAGTCGAACCCCCAAGTGGGTCTGGCTAATTTTTTTTTTGTTTTCAAATACTTGAACTATCAAATTGATCCACCAATCACCCGACAGCAACTAAAATCAATTTGCATCATTGATTCAACTTTTAAAACTTATTTTCACTTCTCGCAAACCATCAATTTGGTGCCAAAAGGTCCGTTGACTGGCCTTAAAAAATGACTAGAACACCTGATCGAGCTTTGAAAATTGGCACACTAACTCTCTGCTTTGTACACTTGTACCTTGTCGAATCTCATCTCATGATGAATTTGAAGTCAAAAGATATTCACTGTCAAAGTTGACCTCTCAGAACTGCCTGCAAGAAAAAAAGTTAGAAAGTAATAAATTGGGTTTAGATTTGGCCTTGAAAACTGGGCAAATGGACACTTGGGAATACGAAAACTGGGGTGTTAGTTCTCTGTCATGAGGAGAATATAAATATGGGATTTGGGCTCATGATGAATAACATGACGCATTTGGCGAACAGTCAAAGTGGGCTACTTGGATTTTGCAGATTGAAACAACGACAAAAGCATTTTTTGCAAAAGGAATGGACCTGGAAAAGTGTGCAAATGGATTTATCATGACTTGCAAATTGGCACTCTTGAAGTATTTTTGGAGGACAACATAATGGTGTAATCCATTTGATCTCACCTATCACGGATTTGGAATTATGACATCACGAACAGGGGTCCTGACAAATCTGCAAATGTTGACACCAGTAAAACTTTAGAAATTATGTTTGGAATCGCATTTGAAAACTGATCAAATAGATTCATCATAAGTTGAAACTTGAAACATAAGAAGTCCTTGATGTCTACAATGCAACGCAAAAGGAATTTCAAAATTTTGGTCAACTGGTCAAAAGTTATAACTCGTCAAATAGGGCTTCCCTAAATTTTGCACAATTACACAAATGCACAAAACAATAACTAATCAAGTTTGAGGGGTTCAAAACCTAGTCAAATGGACTGAGAATGACTCAAAATTTGACACATAGGTTCTCAAGCATGGACGCTAGATACTCCCAAAGCAATGAGTCATGAAACACTTCTAGGTTTGAGATATTCAGATGCAAACATAGCCTCCTATCGCTGTTTGACTTAGGGTAAAAATGTAGATTTAACAATTGCTCAAAACGGGACCTTACAAAATAGCTCAGAATGGAAATTCATCACTATGGAACAAGTAGACCCACTAAATGAAAGGTGCTAGAAGCATTAAACACATCTTAGGCCTCAGACTGATAGTTAGGTACGTATGCATTTAAAAGCATTTATAGGGTTCAATTTTCTTAACAGTGCTCAAAATTTGGGCTACAATTTTGAGCGCTAGCACTTTTAACTAGAAAGCATGAAAGGATTACAAGCATCTACTTGTAAACACAAAGTATACATGAAAAGCTAAATGACTACAAGAAAATAGGTAAAAAATGACACAAAGTCCATTTGCATGCAGCATTACAAAGAGAATAATGCTTGAGAAAGCAAAGAATTAGAGCTTTAAAGACACTTTGGAATTAAATGTATTTAGAAAGCCATGAAACAAATACATTGAGAGAAAACTGAAAGTCACACAAAGATAACAATCAGTGGAAAGAGAATTGCCCAAACTCAAAGTTCTGGTATGCAACTATCTCTTGAGCCTCCCTCCTCTAAAAATGCAGAAATGACAAATTTTTCATTACATTATGCATCTAAATCACTAACGTAAAGGAAAATTGAATCCCCTCCCCCTGCATACATCCAAAATCAAAATATCCTTTGTTTTCCAACACACAGTTCAAAAAATTAAACAAAACTCTGCTCTTTTCTGTCTCAACCAATACAAAATAAAACTTCCAATATAACTCCTCTGTTCTATAGCCCAAAGTCTCTAGCCCAACAAAGAAAGTGGACATTTGAATTTCACTATTGGGTAGCAAGGATTTCCCTTTGGAGAAATTTGATAAGTAAATGTATCCCTTCTCAACTATGACACCAATAATTGAACCTAGTAAAACTTTGAACCGATAATAACGAATGTAAATGGTTAACCCTAATCAGGGAATGAATCCATCTAAATATATGGTGCTAAACATGAAATTAAATGGAGATAAGTATGTAGTTAGTATGTGGGCTTAATTAGAGTTTGACCAACATGGTCGTTAGACCGACATCTAAAATCAATTCAAGATCCCTGCAATGTATTTGGAAGACCTAAGATCCCTTATTTTCCTCAGTGACCCTGGTATAGCCGCATTATGTCATTCATGTAAATTTTGTAACTGGATTTATGTCCTTATTGGTCTGATTCAAATTTCACTCTTAACGTTTTTCTTTGTTTTGGTAACAATGTGATGTGGGGCTATTTAGTCAACTGTATTATTGATGATTTTATTTTGCCTTTTGATTATATCTTTATTTCTTGATTGAAATTTTACTATTGTGGCCGCTCTTTATTTCTTTTATTTTTGACTTTTACATTGGATGTTTCATCTTTAGTGTTGAATTTTAATTTTTGAGACACTTTCTTTTGAATTTTTTTATTTTATTGGCAAAGTGACATACGATGAGCCTACCAAAGGGGTTTCTGAAAATCACGGGGATTCTCAACTTTAGGGTATGGGGTTATTCGTGAGAGTATTCGTGCCCCACCCTTTTTCAGGGCCTTGAGATTAGACCTAGTGATATTCATTGGATGTTTTGCGTAATGAAAATTGTACCCCAACATAAATTTGGTTCAGGTTACAGGTTAACCGAAAGGACTTCTAGAGGGAATGGTGCATGTGTAGTGATGAACTTGTTGAGTATCCTATCAAGAATTTGTTTTTCACGGGCTTATTTATTACCTCTCTCTCTCATAGTGTTTTCAATTACACAACTGACTCTTGGAGACCCCCTTATCTACCTTTCCCTTATAACTTAAAATAACCTTACACATCTTGTCATAGGGGAATGATAAATATCGAAGATAGTTATAATGTTTAATAAAACATTATAGTATTATATGCTTTTTCCCAATTTTTCATTCATGAACATTTGCCACCATTTAAATCCAAACATTATAGAGATTAATGTGCCAATAAGGGTGCTATTTTTAGTAATTTACTTTTACGCCTTTCTCTATGAAATCATGCTATTTTTAGTAATTTACTTTTATGCCTTTCTCTATGAAATCATGCCATTATTAATCCCCAACTTGTCTTTTGTAGGAAATTGCATATGGTGAATCACAATTAATATGCACTAAGCTCCATGTATTATTGAAGATAATAAAAAATAATGACAAATGCAGGTTTTTCCCTTTGAGCAGAATGTGACACCTTCGATTTGCATGTGTCAGATTCTTTATAGGCTGTGAATTCAAGAGTCTGAATTAATGAATGGACATGGTTGAGAGTGCTGATAGCTAGAGGATTTGAAATGTGCCTTCAAGAATATATCCATTACAGTTATATGAGTTTTGCCACATTGAGCCATGCAGCCTATTCAAGCTATGCCTTTGACTTGGGAATTAATTGATGTTGATCTTTGTATGAAGGTGGTGAGTGTCATGAATTTATCACAATTAGATACCATGCTCCCACTCAAAACTTGCTTCACACCCTCTTTATGACCAAACAACATGATGGGGACACAACCCAACAACCAGAATAGACACAATAGAAAGGGAAAATTATATTAACTGAGAAAATAAGCTGGTACAAACAGTGCAGAGAAAATAAACTCAAAACATGCCCTGCGGGCTTACAATAGCATAAATCTGGAGAATATTTCTCCTTTTAGCACCTCCTCTCAAGCTCCAATCCGAACTGCCTTTTACAATGCCAAAAATCTCCTTAAATAGACCCCGGAGGGTTAAGGACTAGGAGTACATTCTAGAAAGTGCTAGTAGGCATCCACCGACAAAAATAGAAGGTTCCGAAAGCTGCGTTAGAAGTCGGTGCAATTCTAGAAGAATCCAGAAATGGTAGCCGAACTTTCGAGAGGCATAACTTTTGAACCGTAACTCTGATTGACGAACCGTTTACATTTTCGAAAAGCTCTCGAAGCGCTCTATAGCCCTATGGACGAGCTTTGCTCGTCCCCCATTTTTTGACCCTTTTCGAGGTCATTTAATGCCCCAAACCTGACTTTGAAGCATTCTTAGGGGGTCTCCAAAACCCGAAAAACTACAATAACTTTCAAACCGTGGGGCCTTTTGACCTGATTCTTTTTCTGGAATCCTCTAAATCTCGATTACATTCATCTGGCCAAGTCACACCTTCTAGGTCACCAAAATGATGGTCAAATTGTATGCTCCTATTTTTTCAGGATTTTTAAATGCACTGATAGTTGAACTATGAGAGTTGGAACCTTTATTTGAGCCAAATGGGTATCCAAAAATGTAAAGACATAAAATAGAAACTAAGTCTAAGTACATTTTTTTTGGGTGACACAGGATTGCCCTTATACCTCTGGATGCTCCTGCATCACAACATTGCATCGAACCATCAGCATTTGATCCACAATTGTCAAGGCTTCCTAGCTATCAAGAATCAAGATATGGAGAAGGTGGTTCCTTGGAAAGAATAGAGGCATTCCTCCTAGTGTATGCTAACAACCATCTAGGATCTTTTGCATTCAAGCTTTTTCATGAATCTCTCATCCCATGAGTTCCTCATAGCCTCTAAGCTTCTCAATCTATTTCTATAAGTTGGGATCATTAAAGATCAAATGAAAGAATTTGGATGACATCTTTATCTACCTTCTTTATCAAACTGTCAACTAATCCATTAAAACTTCAAGTTTGCTAGCCAGGTACTCCCACATATTGACATCATACTTTCTCATTGTGATTTTATCAATGTTAACCATAGAATTTTTTCTAATCACTTTTTGTGCATTGACTGTGTGTGAGTTCAAGATTGGCACTTACTTTTTCAGTGAAACTCGATAGGATGGATTGAGATGTGTTCTTTCTTGCCATATTCCAAAATTTTCATGTTTCGAATGCCTATGCTTGAGCATATGAGAAATGAACTAATCTCATTTTAGAATCATATTGACATCACAGGTCAAGCTGCATGGTTGAATTGAGAATGCTCCAAGTGGCATAAAACATCTTTAAAAATTGACTAGAGTTGTCTTGATACAACTTCACCAATCCACTTGTAGCGATCATCCTATTCATATAGCTCGATTGTGTCAAAAATGATTTTCATTTAAAATGTATTTCTTCAAGATTGAATGGGGTCCTTCTAACTTTGGATTTTCTAGCCACTAACACGGTTGATTTCACTAACTGAAATGTGCCTTTCCCAATCACCATTATGAATCAAAAGTTTCAAAAGAATAGCTCGAGCATATATTTCAATGCCTAGGGATTATGCCCCCCATATTACTTATGTTTCATAATGATGAAATTGACTTCTCTTGGTAATAATATTCATATTTATCCAAGGACTAACATATTGGACTCTTAGTTATGTAATTGAGTGTTTTTATTAAACATTTGACATGGGCCGAGTCTTTGGAACTCTGCATTGTTATGAACAACCTCTTTGTTATCAATTGCAAAAAGGCATTGATGGATTTGGTTGCTTAATGACCTAGCTTTTGAAAGCATGCATCTTGTGAATTTTGTTAGGATTTGTGAATGTTGAAATCTAATGCAACCATGAACTTGAATTGCATCAAAGCATCAAAATTGATCTTCAATCCAATGTTCATGTAGAATGAACCATGAGTCTAAAATTTTCTACTTGCAAGATGCCCATTTGAACCATGTCAGTTGAACCTATGAACCCCTTGTACCTGAATTACAAATATTCTAAAACTCTAAATTTGAATCTGTAGATGCTGAGTCTTCAAACTAAATTCAAATTCCTCTCAAACTTTGAACCTATTTTAAATGAATTGAACCACTCTGAACATTTGACCTAATCTTCATCCTAATCTATAGTTCTACATCTTCTCAAAACCATTGACAAAATTTGAACTTGAAATATGAATTGAGATAGAGTTCTAAACTTTTCTAACTAATTTGCACTTTGTACCTTGAGTTTGAACTTAGCTTGTATTGAACCTGCAGGATGAGTCATCTGAACCACTAAAAAGAACTTTGAAGATTCACTATGATGGTATTTTATTCTTTGACTAAGGGTCACCTCCAAAATATGACCTCTAAACTTCTACACTAAATCATTTAACTTGACAACTTGAGCCTGGACTTGAATTTGCATATTGAACCAATGATGTTCAAAACCTAAAACTAAAATTTTGAAAACTGAGTCTATATGTGTACCAACAATCAGTACAAAAGATCATATTGCAAAAATATTTACAAAGCCCTTGCCTAAAGACACCTTTTAGTACTTGAGAGGTATACTTGGGGTTATACTCCTATCTAATTAAAAGTAAATGATGCAAAGATTGCATCAGTCTAGTGGTACATAGCACTATTATTTGACTAGATTGAATGCTAATGCTTCCTGTATGGGGGAGTATTTGAGATGAGCAGAGTCACTAAGGACTCTTGGTAATTGGTCTTGAATAGTGTCTTTGGACACTCAAGCTGGTTGAAGACTTGGAATAAATGATTGACATAATAAATCATTTTTCATTGATGTCAATGAGAGAGAAGTACACATGAAAAACATCTCCTAAATATGAATGGGGGAGACTAGAAGTGTGCATGGAAAAAAATCTCCTAAGTATGTATGGAGGAGAGATTGATGTAAGGGGGATAAGTTGAGAGTTGTTTAGGATGAAAAAATATTGTTAATCCTAAAGAAGAAATACAAAATAGATTAGTGTTCTAGAGGATTTCAGATTTGATTGATGAAGAGGATTTGAAAAGAAGAGAACAAGAGCAGTTGTAGTAGAGTATCATTTTTGTATTTGTGGAACTTAGATGTGTTTTATCTATGTTGCCATAAATTCCAAAGAGGGAGAATTTTATTATAAATGCTAATGATATTCCTTTGGGGGAGTATCCTAAGCATTGGAGAACATACAACATGATTGATATTGCATTCATGACTGTGTTTGTCATTAATGACAACATAGTATGGTTTCTATGAAGAATGACATAGTAGCAGACAAATATTGTGGTCACATGGATAGAGGTTTGATATTCAAGTGAAGTGTGGTTAAGGACATGTTCTACACTATGTCTTGATGATAAGTTTAAGTGTACATAAAGTACTTCATAGATGTATGAAAGATATGTTTGATTTACAAAGAGAAGTCAAAATCAGAAGGAGTAGAAGTCTAATTGACAGGATAGAGAAAGATGAAGGTCAAGTATAGTTTAGTTCTATTATTCTACAAGGAATAATACAAAGATCATTTGGATAATGGTTTCATTGGTCTTGCCCTTGAAGTTGTTTGGATAGTGGGTCCATCTACCTTCTACAACTCCTAACAGGGATTCAGAGTCTCCTAACAAGGATTGATATGTACTGAATTTTTTTATTGACTCCTAATAGGGTCCATCCTCTAAAAAGAAATATTTATATTAGTACACCATATTGTGGGTACCATCCCCACCAAGGCTTTCCCTTTGATCAAGGGTTTCCCTAGTTAACATATTTGGTGTTATTGTATATGATTAATAAGGTTGATGATAGTTGCAATAATTGGATAACTAATTCACCCCACCCCTCTCAATTATCTCAATTATATTGGTGGATTTTATATTCTAATAGAATTACCTACCAAAAAATTGCAAATTACCTTATCATTTCTAGTACAATAGATAGAGAAAAACATTGAGAAGAGGGCAAAAGAGACAATAGAAGAATTTGACGATAATTATTCCACACTTGAAGAAGCAAGAAACACCAAGGTACAGATAGAGCATGATGCTAAATTATTCAAAACACTCTATAAAAATATAAGGAATGATAATATATTTCTAGATGTTTTCATGAAGGATTTGAGAAGTTGTACTTGTAAGGGAAAGGACTTATACATAAAATGTGCTTTAGCACAAAAATGAAAATAGAATGTTTCAAATGCCGTCAAAGAAAAGGAGAATGAATTGGAAAAGATGAGTAAAGAGTTGAAGAAACTAGATGAAAATATCTTGACATTTGAGCATAGGATAAGTAAAAATCTTGATGAGTTAAGGCTACTTGAGGATGAAAAAGTAAGAACCTTGAAGAGATTCAACTTGTTGAGAGAACATCTGATATTAAACATTGATGTAATATAGAAATAATTGGATACCTTATTGGAACCAAAGGATTCCTATGAAAAAATTTCTTATTCATATCTCAATGCACCATAGGTAGAAGCTTACACCTAATAAAGAGTCATCAAAATAGAAGATGTAGTCTAGAGTTCTTGGGAAACTGATTTTGGAAATCTCAAGAAATTTTTAGATTGCATGAGTTTATTGAAAGACCTTCAGCTTGAGAGCAGAACAAGACATTACATTCTAACTTGTATAAAGATGCTTGATCCACCTTTTTCATTGATGTCAAAGAGGGAGAGTAATGGTAAACAAAATTATATTATGAACATAGAAAATATTATACAAGGAAGATATAAGTTAGAGAATAGTCAAAGCAGGAGTATGGTATATATAAAGAACATGGTACACTAATATAGATGGTCCACATTTTGAAATTTTCACAAGGTTATAAAATTTTGACATTTTGAAATTTTGTTACTTAGCTATTTTTTGTTGGAAATATTCAGGATGAAATGTGTTACTAAGAGGGGGAGGTGTGAATCAGTAACATATAAAATTTTATGCATTTTAACCATTTATCATTCATTCATCTAATCTACTGCATAAATGAAAGATCAATCATTCATAACACATGAACACAATGATTTGGTGACCCAGAAACCTTCCAATTAGAAAGTAAAATTGGGGTGGGGATGATGCCCACAAAAATTTGTTACTATAGTATGAAGTTGGTCGGTTAAGGCTTACAATAATCGCTTTTGGTGATCTTCCCTGTTAGGAGCAAGTAGGACTGCTAGATCCACCTTGTTAGAGGATTTACAAACATACAGTGAAGTATGCACTCTGTTAGGAGATTTACAAAAGACTGTTAAGTCTACCTTGTTAAAGGATTTAAAAGACTGATTCACCTATTAGGATGAAATAGTGTATCTAGTTACAACTTGTTTGCTAATTTGTATTGATCACCTGATGTGATACATATAACTTTTCTGCTCCTTATGCTGACCTTGCTGTATTCCTTTTACTCTGCTGCTGATAGCAATACCTTCTTTACATGTGAACAATACTTTCTTATTTCATGCCAATATGTTCATATTCCATTTTTTTATAAATTTTATGTATCAAAAATGATATCATACATTACATATATATCATTCCAATATTTTACAGTTACAAGGTTAGCCAAAACATAGGTGAACAAAACATTAGTGAGTCGGCCCATTAGTAAACTCGGGTTCATTGAACTGACTCGGTGACCTTCTGATACTCGGCATCCACTATGTTACTCAACATCGTCATGCACTCAATAGAAGTAGAGACTCGGTTCATACTAGTCACAGAACATTGCTCAGAATTCGGTAGCCATTGGTGACTCGATAGATGTAGTGTTACTCGGTAGAAACTATCTTCTTCATTTACCTTGCTTAGCTTAGTAAACACTGAATCCTTTGTTTACCTTTTTCACTCGGTAAACTCTGGTGATCTTTGATTACCTTTTTCACTCGGTAAACTCTCCTAATCTTTGATTACCTTTTTCACTCAGTAAACACTGCTGAACTTCCTTTACCTTTTTCACTCAGTAAACACTGCTAAACTTCCTTTACCTTTTTCACTCGGTATCTTCTAGAATGCTCGATAAGAACTATTTGCCTATTGAACTTCTCATTCAGTCGATATTTTTTGGAATGCTTGGTGAGAACTGTTTGCCTATTGAGCTTCTCATTCAGTCGATATCTTCTAGAATGCTCGGTGAGAATTGTTTGCCTGCTAAACTTATAAGGTAACCACTGAATGCTCGATATATACTTGAGACTAAGTGATGAGCAAGATAAGCATTCAGGATAGAATAAGTGTTTGCACTAATGACAAATATATCATAATTCCAACAATCTCCCCCTTTGGAATTAATGACAAAAACACTTATGTACAAAATTTGATGTACTGATTTACATATATCTCCCCCATACAATATGCTCAGAGTATTTACAAATATCTCTATCTTTTCTAACTCTATCTCCCCCTCTAAACTCTATCTCCCCCTTTTTTATATTAATGCCAAATTAAGTAATATATATTTACATAGAGATACCAAAATGGGAGATGAATTTAGAATGTACCTTGACAATAAGAGCCAAAGTCTTATCCCAATTTTTTTGCAAAATTTTGCATGAGGAGAGTGGTATTTGAACTTCTGCTGAAAGTTCAATCATATGATCTACAACTGAGAAATTGTTGTCATGGATCAATGCTTTGGAGTGGACAATGTGTTTCTGCATTGTGTCCATGATAGGGAGGATCATGTTATGGATTTCTATTAAGGAAGACCTAATCCTTGCTTCTTCTCTCAGCAATTCTGCCTACTTTTTTGACAAAAATCTGATTCAGAGATGATGGGATGAACTTGAATTGGGATCAAGTTGCAATATTTGGGCACTACCTTTCATATCCTCATCAATTTTATTCAATTTTTCTTTGATCTCCTTTGTGTACTTGGTAACATCACAAAGTTTGGCAAAAAGTGAAGTTACATTATTAAAAGAATTTTCAAAATTGGCCAAAATTGTAGACAATTCTACCTATTTTATTGCAATGTGCTCAAGCACCTTATTATCAAATTTCCTTTTAGTCTTTTCAATCAATTTTTCTTGAGTAGAGGTGTCCTCATTGAATTTAATTACAACCTCTTCTAATTGAATCAAAATGTGTTGAGTAAAATCTACTTCAACACCTATAGCCTCTGTAATAATGTTTTTGGCATCCTCTATTATTTTGTATTCCTTATCCCTTTTAGATCTTAACTACTTCTGTGTAGCCTTCATCTCTATTAATTGACTAGCATACCTCATTTCTTCAATGGTAGCATTTTCATAGTCAATTTTTGGAATAACTATATTTGTGTCTAAATCAATTTCTTATGGTATTTCTTTTCCAGTTATCATAAGTCTTAATGTTTTCTTTTGTTTGACTTCTATGGCCATTGGTTTAATCTTAGGAATAGACACAATAGTAGAGATGGAAGGGCTAGCAGCAAAAATTGGGATAGGATTTGAAGAATGAATGCCAATAGAAGTATTTACAGATCAAAAACTGGAATACTTCCCAAAAATGATGATATACGTGTTATAGCAGTATCTGAACTAGTTATACTTGAAGTAGATGTAGATAATGCTGTCAAAATTCTGGAACTGACAAAATTGTAGAACTTATTGATGTGTCACCTGATGATGTTGGAATAGACGAGGCTGGCTCAGTGACTGAAGAAGAGGGCTATAGCTCGGTAGTTGAAGTGGTAGACACTTCCACTAATGATACCTGGAGCTGTGAAGTAGCAAGTGTAGATGATAAATTTGATGAAGATGCTATCAAACCTGCAGAAGTTGACTCCAACCTTGATGATGTGATAGTTTTAGGTGGAGAGTGAGGAAGAGATGCAATGGCTGCTGCTGCAATTTTTACTGGATCATTTTCCTCCTTCTTTTCCTCTTTAGCTTCTTCATTGTCTTCCTCCATTAATGCATGTAGCTCTCCTGGTGAGACTATGATGGATGGAGATGTAGTTGTATCATCACTTTCACTATTGTCATCATCCTAGATTTCTACTGGATCTTATTTGGGCTTATGCAAATGATAGATATTTTTCCACATGTTTGTTGCATCATTTACAACATGCTCAATTTCTTTGATTAAAATCAAACAAGTGCGGAATCTTATCATCATTTTGCCTTCATGATTTTTCATTGTAGCTTTTATTTCTACTCTAGTGAGATTTGGTTGAAGGTTTTTCAGAGATCGTTCATAGATATCTTTCACTATTTTGGTGGTTGTTTCCCATCTTGGTTGCAATCTCTCCAGTAGTTCCTTGGAGATTTGAGAGGCAAGCTGGTCTGGGGAGTATTTCCATTTTCCCATCTTGGAGAGTACCAGTTCCTCTATCTACATTTTCTCAACATCTGTTCTTGTTTCAAATTTCAAGGCTTTGAAATTTGTGATGCTTGCCCCTTCTTCCAATTGTTTGAGCCTTTCCTCAAATGTGAGTGAAGGTCTGACTAGTACAGGTTCCTGTTTGCCTTTCCTAGTCCTCCTTGAGAATACTACAGTAGGCATCTTCTTAGGTTTGGTAATGGTTACCTTACCTTTCTTCTTTAGAGGTTCTTCTCCTGCAGATTCTTGTTCTTGTTCTTGTTCTTCTTCTCCTTCTTCTTCATCATCTTCTTCATCCTTGCCTTTACCTTTAGTTAGCATAAGAGGACGAGTAGTAGTTTTCATTTTGGCTATCTTCCTCTTGCCTTTGCTTATTACCTAAGGTAGTTTGATTTCAAGCTCTATTCTGGCATTTTCTTCATCATAGGTTCCAAAGGTAGGAATGTTAGGGATAGCTAGTTCATTGACCAGTGCCTCAATGATATCTCTTGCATTATCAATATTTAATTCATAAGGCAATGGTTTTACCCATGCCACTTGGGGTATGACTAAATGCGTGTATACATGATCACAGTCAACCATGGAACATATATCATCTTTGTAATCCTCAACAAGCTTAGGAGGAATTCTGAACTTGTTATTCATCCTTTCCTTGAAAACTTCAAAATAGTTGTCCATGACTTTGTCAAAATTTTCACCCATTTCTGCTATGAACTCATTAATCTAATATAAAATTGGAATGTCTTTCCTCCATACTACAAATCCTTTTGATGGAAAAAACTTTTGTACACAAAAGAATAAACAAATTAACAAAGAACCAAATTTATAGGGATTATTCTTGGAAGTCCTCATGATTTCCATATTTTTATTCAGCTATCTTAACAGCAATTCTGACAAATCAAATTCAAGATTTTTCTTTACAATCTTAAATGCTAAATCCATAGCTTCACACGGTACACTATTCAATCTGTTGGAACTATATAACTTATATGCAATCACATAAATACCAAATCTAAGTTCCACATTAGATATATTGTTAAGCTTTAGTCCTCTATCATCCCACTCTGCTAGGGTTATCTTCTGTAACTCATCCCGACCTAGGGTTTTAGTGGTTTTAGCTTTGCTTAGCATAGGCAAACCCATGATTTTATGAATCATCTTTTTGGTTAACAATATGGGTTGTTCCAACCACAACTGACCATTATGAACATGGCTCAGAACATATCTAACCCATTTAACGTAGAAACTTCTTGGTAGGTGCAAAATATGGGTCAAGCCTTTTTCTTTTAAGTGTTTGTGCTCAGGTTTTAGGGCTCCATCAACACATAATTGACCTAGGGCATTATCCATATCTAATGTACCAATTTCTTGAACAACACATTTGAAATGAGTGCAAATATCATTAACAAGAAGTACCTTAGGAGGGATTTTTGATTGAGCTCCGTGAATGTCAAGTGATTCTGCAACTGCGGGCACTACCTTGAATTTTGGGGCTTTCCATTTAACTCCTTTTACGAGCATTTCAAAACCCTTCTTCACCTTGTTGCTGCTAGTGCTTGCAGATGCCATTGTTTCTCGGTGGATGAAAATATTTTCAAACAATTACTTTGAAGGAATTTTTCTTCAAATTGCTTGGCATGCAACTGGAAATCCTTTGGCTCTGAGAATTTTAAGTCATAGTGGAAAATAAAATTGAATTTTTCCCTTTTAATGAAATACTATCATTAAGGCTTGGTATGAAGGTAGATGAGATGACATAGTGCGTGCCAGTCTGTCAATTAAATACTTGGTAGAACCTTGCAACTTAGTGGACTAATAGAATCTTTGATACTCCTGACCTAGCTCGATAAGGTCTTTAGTAAGCCTTTCTCGGTACATGCAACTCGATGATTGATACCATTTCTATGATCCATGTATCTGAAATATTGTATTGATTATTTGCACCCATTTTTATAATCTAGAACTGTTTAAGATGTGGCTAGAAGATGTAGTTCCCGAGTCTTCTTAAGTCTCAATTGGAAATGATGGAGTCACCCACTTCTTGAGTGACATGATCATTATTTGAACTATCTTGATCGGTAGATTTAGGAATGCACTGTTGTCTCATTTGGTTCCAAATGTCTCATCTTCAATTCTTCTAGTATTCATGCAATTCTTAGCTATATGACCAAGTGTAGTACATGTGTAACATCTTATGGTTGTATCCTTCTTTCTTAGGTGATGTCTTGCATAGTTTATCCTGATGTGTCCATATTCTCCACAATAGTGACATCTGCACTAGGTATTGTAGTCCCAACCAAATATTGCCTTGATAATTTGTTCTGCTGGATTAAATGCCTTTGATTTTCATTGAGATGCTTTGTGACCTAGTTTCTTGCATTTGTGACATTTGCCTGCAAATTTTGGTTTTTCTTTGCATTCATTAGCTTTGTGACCATGTTGATTGCAGTTGAAGCATTTGCCATTGAATTTTGCCTTTCCATTACTCCAACATTTGTTTGATGTATGAACTATCTTACCATAGTGATTACAAGTAGGCCTTTGATTTCTTTGTGCACCTTGTTTGGAAGTTTCACCTTCTTCCTTGTAACCAAGTCTAGCTTTGCCTTTTTGTCTATGAAGATTTTGCTCACTTAGCTGATTTGATTGAGTCATGTCTGCTTGTGATTTCATCATTCTCTCATTGATTTTATTTTCAGTTTTTAGGTCATTTTCCAAACTTTCATTGATTTGTCTTTCAGATCTCAAGTCACTTTTTAAGCTTTCATTAATTTGTCTTTCAGTGATCAGATCATTCCTCAGGTCTTCATTTTTAGATCTCAAATTCATAATTGCTTCATTTGCTTTGGAAAGTTGATTTATAAGATCTTGATGCTGAAGGGATTGACTATTTCTTTCCTCTAAGTCTTCATTTGCCTTGTTTCTTTGTTCCAAGACTTCACATAGCCTGATTGATTGGATTTCTTGTTCTCTTTTGAGTTTTCTTACTTCTTCCTATAGGGAACAATTCTTTGCCAGGAGTTCCTTGATTTCCTCATTAGCTTCATTTGAACTACTTGAAGGTAAAAGGTCTTCAATTCTTTCTTCAACATACTGATGATCATTCATTTGTCTTGCAAGTTCCTTCTTTTTAGGGATTGAGAAAATTGCTGCTTAGCTTCTTTGAGTTGAGCCATGATCATTTCTAGATGTAACTTTTCATTTTTAATAGCTTTATCAAGTTTGAATATCTCCATTGCTCTTGATCTTTGCTCAAGCTGTCAAACTTGGTCCTGAGAACCAAATGCTCTGATACCAATTGTTGGAAATATTCAGGATGAAATGTGTTATTGAGAGGGGAGGGGTGAATTAGTAACATATAAAATTTTATGCATTTTAACCATTTATCATTCATTCATCTAATCTACTACATAAATGAAAGATCAATCATTCATAACACATGAACACAATGATTTGGTGACCTAGAAACCTTCCAATTAGAAAGTAAAACTGGAGTGGGGATGATGCCCACAAAACTTTGTTACTGTAGTATGAAGTTGGCTGGTTAAGACTTACAATAATCACTTCTAGTGATCTGCCCTGTTAGGAGCAAGTAGGACTGCTAGATCCACCTTGTTAGAGGATTTACAAACATACAGTGAAGTATGCACTTTGTTAGGAGATTTACAAAAGACTGTTAAGTCTACCTTATTAAAGGATTTAAAAGATTGATTCACCTATTAGGATGAAATAGTGGATCTACTTACAACTTGTTTGCTGATAAGATCCTTTTGTATTGATCACCTGATGTGATAGATATAACTTTTTTTCTCATTATGCTGACCTTGCTATATTCCTTTTACTCTGCTGCTGATAGAAATACCTTCTTTACATGCAGACAATACTTTCTTATTTCATGCCAACATGTTCATATTCCATTTTTTTAAAAATTTTATGTATCAAAAATGATATCATACATTACATATATATCATTCCAATATTTTATAGTTACAAGGTCAGCCAAAACACAGGTGAACAAAACATTAGTGAGTCAGCCCATTAGTAAACTTGGGTTCATTGAACTGACTCGGTGACCTTCTGATACTCGGCATCCACTATGTTACTCAACATCATCATGCACTTGATAGAAGTAGAACTTGGTTCATACTAGTCACAGAACATTTCTTGGAACTCGGTAGCCATTGGTCAATCGATAGATGTAGTGTTACTCATTAGAAACTATCTTCTTTGTTTACCTTGCTTAGCTTGGTAAACACTGAATCCTTTGTTTACCTTTTTCACTTAGTAAACTCTACTGATCTTTGATTAGCTTTTTCACTTGGTAATCTCTGATGATCTTTGATTACCTTTTTCACTTGGTAAACACTGCTGAACTTCCTTTACCTTTTTCACTCGGTATCTTCTGGAATGCTTGATGAGAACTGTTTTCCTGTTGAACTTCTCATTCAGTCGATATCTTCTAGAATGCTCAGTAAGAACTATTTGCCTGTTGAACTTCTCATTCAGTCAGTATCTTCTAGAATGCTCAGTGAGAACTATTTTCTTGCTAAACTTATAAGGTAACCATTGAATGCTCGATATATACTTGAGACTAAGTGATGAGCAAGATAAGCATTCAGAATAGAATAAGTGTTTGCACTAATGACAAATATATCATAATTCCAACATTTCCCCCCGTATGTTTCCATAAATTTCAAAGGGGGATATTGTATGTAAAGTATTAGGGTTGTTATTTATGGAAAAATATAGTATACTTTGAGATGGTAGAAGATAATATGAAGTTTAAAGTACAAAATTGTTTAAGTATGATGAAGGTAAATAGTGAACAATCACATAGTTTGGTTTGGCACACTTCACTAGAAGAAATTGAAGAATTTTTTACTTGAGGGAAAGTAGTACAAATAGTATATGCCACATGTGTAAGAGATTTTTGATTAATATTAAGTTTTGCATGAGTTATGGAAGATTTACTAGTTATAGGTTGTCAGGACAAAACAAAGGAAACAATAGTATAATGATATTTTGGTTAAGGGATTGTTTTGGTTTACCAAATTAATTTCTTAACAAGGTTGGGAAGACTTCCTATGTGTTAAATAACATGTAGAAGAACCTTATTTTAATATTTGGTAATGTGCAAGGCAACACAAGGCTGACTTATGAAAAGGATTGGTATAAAGGAAAGAAATTTTGTTAAGTGAAGTATGACATTGTATTGTAATGATATAGTGGCAATTTTGGCACTCTTTATATTTAATAAAGATGTAAATTTTATGTCAAAGAAGAGAAGAGAAGTTGTATGTATAGTTTTGAAGAGGAACTACAAAGACTAGTCAAATATAGAACATATCATCATAGTGAAAGGTTTTTGTATCTATCTCTATAGATAAGCATTGTAAAATTGTATATACATGTTTGAGAAGTGGGCTCATCTTGCACCTTTTGTATTATAATAAAAAAATATTAATAGGGTTGAGGTGTCTAACAAGGCATATTCCTCTAACAAGGAAAGGTACACTATACATATGTAATAGACTCTTAACTAGGTCAATGTCTTTCACAAGATACTTTTTATTAGTGGATCATTTTGTGGGTACGTTCCTCACTGGAGTTCTCCAAAGGACATGTTAGAAATAATATTCCACCAAGATAACTGAGATGGGGGGGGGGGGGGCATGAATCAATTTTCCAATAATTAAAACATTTATCTTCTTTAAAAAACCTTAACCATTCAACCAAAGTAAACAACCACCATAATAAGATGCACATAGACAATTACACCTAATATGTTGATTAGGGAAATGATTGATTAGAGGGAAAAACCTAGTGGGAATGATGCACACAAGATGTGTTGTTTAGTGTGGAGCCTGATCAGTCCCCAAGTGGGAGATTGTTAGATTGTGGTGACTGATCAGGAAAGTACTGTACATACTTCATAAATAGTGGGGTTCGGGTTATAACTTCATACTGACATGTTATAACCCTAAAGTGGTTTAATACTTGTATAAAAAGGGCTTAGGGTTGGGTATTTTTATATATGTGGTGATACGAAATTGGTTCTTGCGGCGGTATTGAGCTGTAAGGGATTACAGATTGTAATCAGGTTGTAATCACTGGAGTGTAATAAGATCGGACTTGCTGTTTGGTGGACATAGCCCAGGGATTGGGTGAACCACATTAAATCTTGGTGCCTTGTGTTCATTTCTGTGTGTTCTATTATTTTTTGTTATTGGTTATATTTGCATGTAGTTTTTATTTCTGTCCGTGGTTTATCCTAACAAGTGGTATCAGAGCAAGGTTGTCTTTCAGTTATCCTCTGCAGGAAAGTCTCACGGTTAAGTGGGAGTCTCACAGTTGAGTGGGAGCGATGGAAGATGAGGGTAAGTTGAGGGTTTACAGGTTTAATGGGCAGAACTTCCAGTTATGGAAGATGCAAATGGAAGACTATTTATATCAGAAGGATTTATGGAAGCCGTTGGAAGGAAAAGCCAAGAATCAGGGAACTATGTCAGAGGCTGAATGGGATCTTTTGGACAGAAAGGCACTCGAAAGCATTCGATTATGCTTGGCACCATTGATGGCATTTAATATTACAAAAGCAAATACGACAGAAGATTTGATGAAAACCCTAGCGACACTGTATGAAAAGCCCTCCGCTTCAAATAAGGTATTTCTCATGAATCATTTATTTAATATGAAAATGGCAGAAGGTGGATCTGTTGCAGATCATTTAAATGAGTTTAATACTATTACTATTTAATTATCTTCTGTGGGTATCAATTTTGATGAAGAAATTAGGGCTCTCTTGATTTTGTGTTCTTTGCTTGAAAGCTGGAATGGCTTGGTAATGGCGGTGAGTAATTCTGTTCCTGGATCTAGTACCCTAAAATATGATGATGTGATCGGTGTTATTTTAAGTGAGGAAACTCGTAGAAAATCCTCAGGTGGATCTACATCAGGAAGTGTTTTAAATGCACAAAGCAGGGGTAGAACGACTGAAAGAGGAAGTAACTCTGGAAATCGTGGGAAATCAAGAGGAAAGTCAAAGGGGAGGAGGTCTCAATCGAGAGGACAAAATGATTGTTAGTACTGTGGGAAACCAGGGCACAAAAAGAAAGATTGCTGGACTCGAAAGAAAAATGAAGGAGATAAATCAGATGGAGACAAAGAGGCAAATGTGGTAAATAACAAATTCAAAGAGGATGCTTTGCTTCTGTCTTTAGAGAGTGTTGATGATTCATGGGTTTTAGATTCTGGTGCTTCTTTTCATGCTACACCTCATAGAGGTTATTTCATTGATTATGTCCAAGGGGATTTTGGGCTTGTTTATTTGGGGGATAATGAACCCTGTCAAATTGTTGGAAAGGGAAAAATTAAGATTAAGTTGTAGAATGGGAATCATTGGCTACTACATGAGGTAAGACATGTTCCAAAACTAAGTAGAAATTTAATTTCAGTAGGGCAACTCGGTGATGAGGGTTGTGTAGTTACTTTTAATGATAAAAATTGGAAGGTTTCAAAAGGTTCCCTTGTAGTAGCAAAAGGTGTGAAAGTAGGCACCTTATATCTTTGTACAGGTCATATTGTTCCTTCTACTTTGATTGTTTCAGAGAAAAATGAATATTCAGGAACAATTACTGCAGTTGGGCAGGGAGAACAAATAACTACTGTAGATTCTGATACAGCGCTGTGGCACAATAGACTTGGGCACATGAGTGAGAAAGGTATGAAAGTACTTCATTCAAGGAAAGTTTTACCAGGTCTAAAATGTGTGAATATGGATTTCTGTGAAAGTTGTGTGTATGGAAAACAAAAGAGAGTGAGTTTTGTAAAGACAAGGAAGGAAAACAAAAAGGAGAAATTAGAGCTTGTGCATACAGATGTATGGGGACCGGCTCAGGTATCTTCCCTTGGTGGCTCTCATTATTATGTTACATTTATTGATGACGCAACTAGAAAAGTATGGGTTTATTTCCTTAGACAGAAATATGATGTATTTTAAACTTTTAAGAAATGGAAATGCTTGGTTGAAAATGAGACTGGTAAGAAATTAAAATGTCTCCGATCTGATAATGGTGGTGAGTATTGCAGTCATGAATTTGAAGATTATTGCTCCACTAATGGTATTCGTAGACAAAAAAATGTTCCAAGGACTCCACAGGAAAATGGAGTGGCTGAACGCATGAATAGGACTATAATGGAGCGCGAAAGGAGCATGAGGTTGCATGCTGGGTTGCCCTTACACATGTGGGCAGAGGTTGTCAATACTGTAGTATATTTGATTAATAGAGGTCCCTCTACTCCTTTGGGCTGTGGTATTCCAGAGGAAGCATGGACTAGTAAGAAGGTGAGTTATTCTTTTCTCAAGACCTTCGGTTGTGAAGCTTTTGCTCATATAGACTCTGAAAATAGAACCAAGCTAGAAACTAAATCAAAGAAATGTGTCTTTTTTGGATATGGCATTAATGAACTTGGCTATAGGCTTTGGGATTTTGAAAATCATAAAATTATAAGAAGCCGGGATGTCATATTCAATGAAAAAGTGTTGTACAAAGATCTGTTGCAGCAACATGAGAAGAAAGAAGATGATTATGTAGTGTTGGATGATACTCCAAAAGCTGATGTTCCAGCCATTCCTCATGATGTGCAACAACTGCAACAAAAAATACCACACACACCAGTGAATGTTAGACGGTCAACAAGGCCAATTAGACCTCCACAAAGGTTTTCTCCCTCTTTGTATTCTATTTTACTTATTGATGCTGGTGAACCTGAAAGTTATGATGAAGCTGTGCAGGTGGATACTAAGATTCAGTGGGAGTCTGCAATGAAAGATGAAATGGACTCTTTGCTGAAAAATAAGACATGGGATTTGTGCAAGTTGCCTGCAGGTAAAAAGGCTTTATAGAATAAATGGGTTTACAGGTTGAAAGAAGAGGAAGGAGGTAAGAAAAGATTTAAGGCCAGGTTAGTTGTAAAAGGATTTGCACAGAAAAAGGGAATTGATTTTGATGAGATATTTTCTCCTGTTGTTAAAATGACTTCTATTCGTACTGTTTTAAGTCTTGTGGCTACTGAAGATTTGCATTTAGAGCAGATGGATGTTAAAACAACCTTTCTTCATGGTGATTTGGATGAAGAAATATATATGGCTCAGCCATAGGGTTTTGAGGTCAAAGGTAAGGAGAACTTAGTGTGCAAATTGAAGAAAAGTTTATATGGCTTGAAGCAAGCACCTCGGCGATGGTATCTAAAATTTGACAGTTTTATGCATGAGCATGGATATAATAGGTGTCATTCAGATTACTGTGTTTATTTTAAGAGGTTGGATGATGATAGCTACATTATTTTATGTTTATATGTTGATGATATGCTTATAGCTGGGTCTAACATGGATCATATTAAGGGGCTGAAATGCCAATTAGCACATGCATTTGCTATGAAGGATTTGGGGGCAGAAAAAAAAATCCTTGGTATGAAGATTTGCAGAGATAGGAAGAATAGAACATTGAAACTATCTCGAGCTGATTATGTTGAGAAGGTGTTGCAACATTTCTCTATGGAGAATGCTAAAGCTGTCAGCACACCTTTACCTGGTCATTTGAAATTGACTAAGGAGATGTGTCCCAAGACACAGGAAGAGGAGGATAAGATGTCCAAGGTACCCTATGCTTCAGCTGTAGGAAGTTTGATGTATGCTATGGTATGCACTAGGCCAGATATTGCACATGCAGTGGGAGTCATTAGCAGGTATATGAGTCATCCAGGATTTGAGCATTGGAATGCTATCAAGTGGATTCTCAGATATTTGAGAGGAACATCCAATAAGTGTTTACACTTTGGGGGCTCTACTACTGATTTACAAGGCTATGTTGACTTAGATTTGGCTGGGGATATTGATACCAGGCGGAGTACTACAGGTTATGTCTTTACTGTTGGTGGGGCAGCTGTGAGCTAGGTTTCTAGGCTACAGAAGATTAACGCTCTCTCCACTACAGAGGTAGCCAAAGAGATGATATGGATTTAGTTCTTCTTGGAAGAATTGGGACATCCTCAGAAGGATAATTATTTGTTCACAGATAGTCAGAGTGCCATTCATCTTGCTAAGAATTCAGCTCTGCATTCTAAGACCAAACACATACAATTGCGGTACCATTTCATTCGGTCAATTTTGGAGGATGGACAGTTAAAGCTGGAGAAGATACATACCAATGAAAATCTAGCAGATATGTTGAGAAAGGTTGTAACAAGGGAGAAGCTGAACTCCTCTTCAGCTTCAGTTGGTCTTTTAGACTAAATGTGAATAAAAGAACAACAGAGTCTAGGGTGGTTTGATCCAGTGGGAGCCCCATGCGGTAGTTGTATTGCTACAGGATCAGTCTCCAAGTGGGAGATTGTTGTTTAGTGTGGAGCCTGATCAATCCCCAAGTGGGAGATTGTTAGATTGTGGTGACTAATCAGGAAAGTACTGTACATACTTCATAAATAGTGGGGTTCGGGGCATCGGGCCAAATTTTTTTTTTTTGGGAAGTAGCTGACATATTATGGCCGACATATGGCCGACATGTTATAACCCTAAAGCAGTTTAATACTTGTATAAAAAGGGCTTAGGGTTGGTTATTTTTATATATGTGGTGATACAAAATTGGTTCTTGCAGTGGTATTGAGCTGTAAGGGATTACAGATTGTAATCAGGTTGTAATCACTGGATTGTAATAAGATCGGACTTGCTGTTTGGTGGACGTAGCCCAGGGATTGGGTGAACCATGTTAAATCTTGGTGCCTTGTGTTCATTTCTGTGTGTTCTATTATTTTTTGTTATTGGTTATATTTGCATGTAGTTTTTATTTCTGTCCGTGGTTTATCCTAACAAGATGATGTACTAATATAAATATTCCTTGTTAGAGGATGGATCCTATTAGGATTTTACTACAAAATTTAGTACATATGAGTCCCTATTAGGAGACTTTGAACCCTTGTTAGGAGATTCCAACCCTATTAGAAGTTGTGTCAACCCTCTTAGGAGTTGTGCCAACACTGTTAGGAGTTTGGTACAATGTATGCAAGAAGAGTCCACTGCCCAAACATGCAATTTCAACTACAAGAAGAGCTCACTACTCAAACATGAAATTTATTGTTATGTTCTTCTTTCCTTTATTATATCAATTGAACCAATCACTATTAGACCTTTTACACTAGGTCACAAACCTTGGATCCAAATATCAAACTTCATATCACTCAGCAAAACCTCAACAATAAAGTTTCCTTCACTTCCACTCCGCTCTACTCAACTTTGCAATTTTCTCTCTTTGCTTCTTGCAATTAATTCACATCAATAAAATTCTATACAATGCCATTTCTCATGAAAAAGAAAACTTTCCTTCCTTTATACTAAGTCCATAAAACAATCCCTAAGTTAGTTGTTTGACCTTCTTAATTAATCATTATAGGGCCACATTAAGAATGTGTTATACTTAGCGATAACATTAATCTTCCACCTTGAAAATTGAATATCTTTTTGTATAGGTAATATTATGATGAGAGAAATTATCCACATCATCACCAACATGTCTTATTCATATCCTCAACCTTGATTCTTAGAATAATAACTCTGCTGAGAGATATAACAAGTTGACCATAACATGCCTACATAAACTCTATCTCAGAATAGACATCACCAAAACTTACATAACTTCTCCCAAACTTATCATTTCTTCTTTTGACATTAACTACATATGCTAGATACTTAGAAGTATCTCCCATAACCTTGGATAGTTAGAATGCTCAACTAGTCATGTGTACCAACTTGATCTTTTTGTTGTTCTTCTGTCAGATACCATAGAAGACTACTACATTGACATCAATGAAAAACTTAGTCATGAATGTAATGTATCATCATAGTAACATATCTACAATACTCCTCCATAGGAATATCATCAGAATTCATGCTTCTAAAAATCTCCCCATTTGGCATTGATTCCAACATAGATGAAAAACATCTAGTTCCAAGAATACCAACAAGACTGTTAATCTTCTTTTTCAAATCCTCTTCATTAATCATTCTCCCCTATTGATATACCTCAATGTTCTTTTGTCAAACTGTCATTCCATGGTGTACTTCTTTGAACATGTTGTACCTATTCTTTCTTTTCTTTGCTTCTCCCCATGATTTTCTTCCTCATGATCTTATCTCATGATGTTTTTCCTCATGATGTTTTTCATGACAAAATTTTCCCTCATTGACATCAATTTCAAAGGTTTCAGCAACCATCAAACCCAAAAACAACTAATTCTTACTTATCTCTAGTGTCCAAAGACACTATTGAAAACAACATCCAAAAAGAGTCCTAGATGACTCTATCCATCATAGATACTCCCCCATACAAGAAGCATCATCATTCAATCCAAAAAATAATGGTGCTCTGCTATGCTACATTGATGCACTCTTGCATCATTTAATTTGATGTAGGAAGGGACATAACCCCTAGCACACCTCACAAATACTCAAAAGTCTCTTTGGGAAGAGGCTTAGTGAATATATCTACAATCTACTCTTTAGTGCTCACATACTCCAATCTAATTTCCTTTTCTACAGCTTTTTCTCTCAACATGTGATATTTAATAGAAGTGTGCCTGGTCTTCAAATGCAACACTAGATTCTTAGACATATTTACTATGCTTCTATTATCAAAATGTATGACAATAGGTTCATTGATTTCTATCCTTATATCCTTTAGCATCTACTTCATCCAAACAACTTGATTGCAATTGTTTGCTACTACAACATATTCTGCTTCTGCTATACTTTGTGATGTATAGTCCTACTTCTTTCTTAATCAAGAAACTAATCTTCCTACAATAAAGAAGGCTCTACCATTGGTGATTTTTTGTCATCCATACTACCTACCCAATTAGCATCCATATAAGCACTTAGAGTAAAGTCATTAGATCTATCATACCACAATCCGAACTCTGACTTTTCTTTTAGATATCTATATATCCTTTTTACCATTGCATAATATGCTTCTTTGGGATTAGCTTGGAATTTTTTAACAATTTCAACTACATTTTCTATATTTGACCTTCTATGAGTCAGATATTGCAATCCTCTAATCATAGATATCTACTTCTTCTGATCAATAGCAGGTGCCTCATCCTTTGTAGATAACTTGTGTTTAGTTACCATAGGTGTTCCAATGGGTTTGCATGTTTCCAAACCAAACCTTTTTAGTAAATCCTTCAAGTAATTAATCTAAGAAATAAAGATTCCTTCTTTATTTTGTACAATCTATAATCCTAGAAAATATTTTATTTCTCCTATCATATTCATTTCAAATTCTTTCTTCATCTCTTTAGTAAATTTGTCACTTTCATCATCATTTCCTCAAAATATGATATCATCAACAAATATTACTAAGATCATCAAACCATCATTAGTTTGTTTCTAATTTTCCTTAATCTCTTAGGACATATACTAAAAAAATGACCAAATTCTTTACATATCCAACAAACAATTTTTTCCATACCTTTTGATTCTCTCTTTGTAAGTAGATCAATACCTTCCTCTATCTTTATATCTCCTTTGGCCTAGATCTATCCTTTCTTGTCCTCCTATTCTTTCTATACAATAGAAGGATTCTAGATCTAAAAATTCAATACTCTACTCTACATAAATCTGATAATCTACCAAGAATTTCCATCATTTGGGTGTCAAAATTTCTTCTGTCAGATATAAGACTATCTTTCTTGAACATGCTTGCCATGTATCTCCCAAAGTTGTTAAAATTTATCTTTAAGGACTTGATGCTATGATACCAATTGTTAGAAACAATAGTCCACCAAGATAGCTAAGAGGGGTGGGGGGGTGGTGAATTAGTTATCCAAAATATAAAACATCTATTTTGTTTAAACAAATTTAACCATTCAACCAAATTAAACAACAACCATAATAAGAGGCACATAGAAAATTACACCAAATATGTTGACTAGGGAAACCCTTGATCAAAGGGAAAATCCCAATGGGAGTGATGCCCACAAGATGATGTACTTATATAAATATTCCTCTTTAGAGGATGGACCCTATTAGGAGTTTATTACAACATTTAGTACATATGAGTCCTTATTAGGAGAATTTGAATCCCTATTAGGAGATTCTGACCTTGTTAGGAGTTGTGGTACAATGTATGCAAGAAGAGCCCACTACCCAAACATAAAATTTCAAATAAAAGTAGAGTTTACTACTCAAACATGCAATTTACTATTATGTTCTTCTTTACTTTGTTGTGTCAATAGAACTAATCACTATCAAACCTTGTAGACTAGGTCACAAACCTTGGATCTAGATATCAAACCTCAAATCACTCAACAAAACCTTGGCAATGAAGTTTCCTTCACTTCTACTCTACTTTGGTCAACTTCACATTCCACTCTCTCTAGTGGTTGCAATCACTTTGCATAAATACAATTTCATATAATGCAATTCCTCATGATAAAGGAAAATTTCCTTCCTTTATACAGAGTCCCTAAAACAATTTCCTGAGTCAACTGTTGGACCTTCTTAATTAATCATTCTAGGACCATATTAAGAACACATTATATTTAGTGATAGCATTAATCTTTTGCCTTGCAACTTGAATATCTTTCTATACACAATATTATGATGAGCGACCTTATCCACATCATCACAAACATGTCTTCTTGACATCCTGAAACTTGATTCTTAGAATAATGATTCTGCTAAGAGATATAACAAGCTTACAAGAACATGCCTCTATAAACTCTATCCTAGAATAGACATCACCAAAACTTACATAACTTCTTCTAGACTTATTATACTAGATACTCAAAAGTATCTCCCATAACCTTGGATAGTTAGAGTGCTCAACTAGCCATCTGTACCAACTTGATCTTTCCATTATTCTTTTATTAGATACCACAAAAGACTGCTATTTTGACATTAATGACAAACTTAGTCATGAATATAACATATCATTATAGTAACATATATCATCAACATTCATGCTTCTAATAGGACACGGTTTCCCTAGTTAAAAAATAATGATGTTATGAGTTTCATGGTGTTATTATTATGTTTAATATTCACTTTTATCATCTATGCAAGTTTTTAAGATTGTTAATAATATCCATAGTTGAGAAAATATTTATGGAACATTGATTCCCCCTATGCCTCTCAGTATTCCCTATTTCTAATAGAACCCACTATGCTTGAAATCCCATTTGAAAAAACTCCACCAAGTTTGAGCCTTATGAACCATTCATTAGAAAGTTCCTTAATCTCATGAATTGATAAAAAAGATATACTTTTCCACAACAAGTCAAGTTGTGATATTGTCAACATGATTTAATTGTGTAGTTTTTTTAGTCAAACTTGCTAACTCATGTTTGATCTATTGAAATTTTTATTGGGGAAGATAGGATATTAAGGTGGGGGGCACGGTGAATCAAGATATGCAAAAGCTTGTCACTTCTTGGAACCAATAAGAAACGAAATGTATTCACCTCTTATCTATCTCATATCTTAGATCATATTATAAAAATAAAATATAATGCTGAAAATAGATCTAAGTGTGCATCACATCCTTAAACATAAAAGTAAATGTAAACACATAATACACAAGATTTGGTTACCCAAAAACCCTCCAAGGTGAAGGTAAAATTGAGGTGGCAATGACACCCACAAATATTCACTACTAAAATAATAAAGTGTTCCTATTAAGGCTATAATTTTTGATCACTTATGGTGATCTACCCTATAAGGGGTCTTCCATGCTATGAGCTTACAAGACTTATTTATTCTACCTTGATTAAAGTATTTAAAACTGATAAATAAATAAGAACTTTGTTAGGATATTTAAATAGGCCTATTAAAACCACTCTATTAAGATATTTACCCTAATTCACTTGTAAAAATGTCTCAATGCCTGATCCTTTGGTTAGCACTCTAATGCTAGGTTATAGATATTCACTTTCCTTATTTGATTTGATCTCCTCATGTGATATACTTTGTTCTTCCCTTCACTACTATGTTTCTTAGTTTGATCTCTTCTTTTGACTTATCAAACATAACCTTCCTCCACTCATACAATTGTTTCTTTACTCTGTCCCGATCCTTCTAGCACACATACAATCACTCTCTAGATTATGATTAATGATCTAGATCTCTCCCTTTTTCTACTTAGACCTTCCTATTTTTGCATTAGTTAATCTTCCTTCCTAGGATTGGTGTCCTCTAAAAAATGCATAATTACCTTCTTAGTTATCTTTACAATCTATAAATCAAGTGTAGAAGTCAGCCAAAATGGTTTACATAAGTGTTTGTGCCATCACAAACACATTTGTCCAAACTATTTTACTTGGCAAGTGAATATTCTAACACTTGGTCACAACTAATATTCATGTTGTCCCTTGAATTTTGTACATTCAGAAATAACTATCTCACTCAACATTAATTAGCTTTGTTTCACTCAAAATCTTGTATCTTTACTCAAAATAAAATGTCACTTGGTCCACATTGGGGTTCTTGACAACTTAAGACTTTCTTGACTCACACTGGAAAATAAACAAGTCCATAATCATTCAACCTTCATTGGGTGGCTTAGTCATAGTGATGACTGACCAACTCTAACTAGGAAATGACTAAGTGTTTGACACCGATAGTCAACACAACATGGAGATAAAAAATCTCTCCCTTTGATATTAGTGGCAAAAACACTTTTTCATGTCTAATCATTCAATTCAAAATTATAAAATAACACCCCACCTTAGCCTGTGACCCAATCTATATACATCATATATACAAATCTCCCAAAATGAGTAATATTATAGTGTCATACCTTTTATATGATCATTTTTTATTCCTTTTTCTAGTTTCCCACTTTAATATATGACATGATTATTATTTCCCCTTTGTTTTTGGCACTCATGGCTTTGGGGTGGTTGGGGTCAAATTGTACTTGCCCAAATTTTTTTTACGAATATGAAAAATAATATCTAACGCATGATCCAAATTGGATCTAACAAATTTCAAAACTTGTATCTTGACTTCTAGCAAAGTCGCTAGATGCACTAAACTGATGACATTAGAGATATGCAAATCTCTCTTAACTAAATCTTTTGCAGAGCTGAAATTTCTTTTTGCATCACCTCCAAAAGAGGTAGTAACATGGATTGGATAGAGATAAATTTGGCTCTAATTTTGCATTCATTACTCATTAACTCGACTAACCTTCTTTAAAAAAAAATTAATCTATTGAAATGAATAGAGCTTGAACTTGCATTCCTACTCAAAAAAATTTGGATGACTTCAAATATTCTTGAAGTTTATCAATAGACTTTTGATTCTCCAAAGTGAAGAACTCAACATCACAAAGATTCTTATATAAAGAATAAGAATTTTAAAAAACTCCTAAATTATTTAAAAGATTTGAAAGTTCAACTTGTTTTATAACTATCTCCATTGAAACTTTCTCCAAAACTTTGTGTTCAAAATTTTTTTTAGACCACTTCATCAATTTTTCATTAGCCTCAATATCATCATTGTTGACCTTCTCAACAATATGAACTAGTTGGTCTATTATTGATGTTTTCTCATTCACAATATAAATTTCAAATGCATCCAAGAAAATTTCTTTTATTTCATGCAATACCTAGTTTTGTCGAATTTCTCTTCTTAGCTCCTCTTGTGTTGTCTTCCTTTATAATAATTCTTGCAATGTTTGCATTTTTTCAAAGTTTATTGTCTCAGGGTCATATTTGGGAATGACAATGACCTCATCTAATGTTGATGGCCTGCCAAGTGACTTAACCTTTTTCTTCATCTTCTTTGACCTAGGTGTGCTGACACTTAACAATGTAATTTTCAATGGTGTCACTTTTGCACTTAGTCTTTGCATCTCTTGTCTTGTTGTAGCATTCTCCTTCTAAGTAGGTATTAAATGATAGAAAGGTATGGCAATTTATGTTTTAGTATATGCTAGCACAATACTTGGTAATTGCACTAATGCTTGTATTGCCTCTTGTTCATTAAGCCACTAAGACTCCTTAGCCTTTTGTTTCTTGGCCTCCTTTTCTTCCTCAATGTGAGGTCATGAGGCAACATGGGTTGATTTATCAACTTGCTTATTCTCTTCTCCTTCTTCCTTTTCAATGAAAGATTGGTCACAAATGGTGGATATTGAAACATAATTATGGATTCTCCCTATTCCTCAAAACTTACATCTTGTCGACTCTTCTCCCCAATTGTGTCTAAAGTTATTTGAAAACTATCAGTTGTAGATGCCATAGTTAGTGCATTATCAATCCATGGATAATCCTAAATTTGTATAAACACTATATTGGTGCGTAGGAGAGGAGTATCCAAGGTTGTAATTATGAATGCTTCATGTTTAAGTTCTTCCTTAGTTAAGTCATTAATATTTTTCTACATTTCATCATCAAGAATGTCTTCAATTGTGGCAACATGTTATTTTATACTCTCTTCTATCTTTCTTCTTCTTCTCCTCTAGATTATCTAACTCATCAAAATCCTCTTGATTTTCCAATTCAATTTCTATTTCTTCTTCATCTTTCTCTTCTACCATTGGAGGAGGTAGTAACCAAAATGCCTTTTTCCACACTAATTTTCTCTCTTTCACTACCTCTTCTATCTTATTTTTCATAATTTTAGAGGCCCTTGTCTTGGGTACAAACTTCATTGAAAATTCTCTTAGGGCTATAGATATGTGCTTCCTTCCTAAATTTGGCATGGTCTAAGCTAATGTTGTTTCTCTTATTTGCCTCTCTATAAATAATACCCATTTCCACTTTGAATCCATCTTATTGTATAGCTCTTGTGGAATTACCTTTCCTAACTCTATAGGCATATACTTGAACTTTGTCATCATGTCTAGCATTTCTTGTTCAATCTTTTCTTTATTATCTTTGTCTAAATAATCATATTTAATATCCTTAAAATTTGAAATTATTGCTGAATTTATGATATTTTCACATACATGATCAATATCCATAGGATATTGTTGGAAATATAAGAGGAGTAACTAAGAGGGGAGGGGTAAATAAATTACTACTAAAATAAATCTTAGATCCCTTAAATTTTAGATATAAAATTTAGACTGATAAAATTGATACTACTAATACTTGGTAAGCATATAGAAATTGTTGTAACTCAGTAAATGCAGAATGTGTTTAACTTAGTAGATCTTAAGATATTGTTAGTAATTTACTTTTAGGCATGAAAGAAATAACATGAATACATATGGAACTAGGATTTAATATGGAAACCCAATTTGGGAAAAACCACCAATTGTAACTAGCTATTGTTTTTCAATCTTCTGAAGTGAGCCTTGTTAGGAGCCAACCTTATTAAAGGTTAAAAAATACACTATTAGGTGTGACCCTATTAAAGGATTTGATCACCCTATTAGGAGTGGCCTTGTAAGAGGTCTTGAAAAAATTTAATGGAATTTCCACCTTCTTAGAGGATTTACAAATGGACGTTAAACCAACTCTATTAAGAGATTTTAGATCACTACTACAATGGTTAGAGAATAATAATGAAATGACCTGATTGAGATGCAACTAAATTGCTGATTACAGATCTTTGTTCTAGCTTATACTTGATCCTTCTTGATTGAATAACACTTTTTTGCTCCACAAGGATACCTACTTATCCTTCAAGTTCACTTCCTCTCTTCTTATCTCTTCCAATTCATTCATCTTGCATACTTTGAAATCACAAATTGAACTTTTACTTATACCTTCCAGATTGTCAAGTCAACCCAAATACAAATTAGAATAACCAATATTCATTACCATAGTTGGCTAGAATCAATAGGTAAAATAATTAAGCTTTACATGCCAAAATAAGAAAATACTTTGGTAGCTGACCTAGCTTGGTAGAAACTAGTTCTAAAGTGATTCCCTATGTTAATCAACAGGAGCTTGGTTAACATTGCAAACTTACAAAATTCCTTTGGTAATTGAGTGAACTCAATTAATACTAGCTCTATTAAATTTCCCTTTGTTAACCAAGTGAGCTCAATTAACACTCTTTTCTGCATAATCTTTTGATGCTTGAGTGAGCTCGGTAGACACTTCCTTCTATATAGACTAGACTTAGGAACACTCGGTAGACAAGGAAAATTGTCTTCACTAACCAAGTGAGCTTAGCATGCACTGACTGTCAACTGATATGACATTTGTGTGACATCAAAGACAATAGAAAATTAATCAATTGTATCCAACAATCTCCCTATTTGGCATTGATGGAAACATAACACGTCATAGCATAATAAAATTTTGAGAACAAGACTCCCTCTATCAAAAAGTTTCTCCCTCTTTGATTTTATATAGAAAACTTCTCCTATAGTATTCTCCCTCTATAAAGGAACTACTTAACTTCTCCTTCTTGGAATTACAAAATTTTAGAAAGACATGGCAATAAACTTCTCTCTTTTTAACAACACATGCCAAAGATAATTTTGATTAGTGTCAATGTATCTTGAGCATAGATTCATCTACAATATGTCCTTATCAATGTTGCATCAATTGATTGATCTTCAACTTAGTTCCTATTGATGCATCACTAAACTTTATGTAGTGATCTTTAGATAGGAGAATGATCCCTAGCTTACCTCTTAAATACAAAAATGCATCCTTAGGTAATGACTTAATGAATATATTTGCAATTTGTTCTTTTGCATGCACATATTCCAATCTAATTTCTTTGTCCTATACTAATTCTCTTACAAAGTGATATTTTATATCAATGTGCTTTGTTTTGGAATGCATTTAATATGTTGATTGCACTGGTGTTATCATAATACATGACTATTGGCTCTTTGATTTCAACCTTCATTCCTTCCAATAATTGTTTGAACCAAACAACATCAAAGCAATTTTACTACTATAACCAAATATTTTGCTTCTACTATGGATTGAGATATGCAATTTTTCTTCTTGCTTGTCCAAGATACTAGCCTTTTACCAAGAAAGAATGCTCCACCACTAGTGCTTTTTCTATCATCAAGATTTCCTACCCAGTTAACATTAGTAAATACTTTTAAGTCAAGATTGCCTCCAAGTTTATACCATAAGCCATAGTCTTCAATAGCTTTCACATATTTCAAGATTCTTTTTATTGCCATCATGTGATTTTCTCTAGGTTTTGCTAAGAACCTTACCACTATCCCAACTACTAAGGCAATATCAGGCCTTATATGTACTACATATTATAATTTCCCAATCATTGATTTGTATAAGGTTTGATCTACTTCTTTGGAGTCATCATCTTTGGTAGGCTTAAGTCCAATACACATGGGGTTTCAAACTGGTTGTGAATCTTCCATCCCAAATTTCTTGAGTATCTCTTTGATATACTTAGATTATGTGATATGGACACCATTTTTTTTCTACTATATCTACAATCCAAAAAAGAATTTTATTTCACCAAACATGGACATCTCAAATTCTTTATTCATTTTTTCTAAGAATTCTTTGCATAAGTCATCATTTCCTATAAATAGAGTATCATCCAAAAATATTTCTACCAACACAATCTTCTTACCTAGTCCTTCCTTGATATACAACAACTATTGTCATTTGTTCTTTGAAAACCAATCTATATCAAATAGTTATGTAATCTTTCATACTAGGCTCTAGGGACTTGTTTGAGACCAAATAGTGCTTTGTGTAATTTGTAAACCATGTGCCTTTTGTTAGGATAAAAAAAAACTTCTAGCTATTTAATGTAGACTTTCTTATCAAGAATACCATTCAAGAATATAGATGTAATATCCATCTGATATACTTTGAATCCTCTATGAGCTGCATATGCCAGTAAAGTCCTTACACCTTCTAATCTTGCAATAGGGTAAAATGTCTCATCATAATCAATACCTTCTTCTTGAGAATAGCCTTTACATACCAACCTTGCTTTATTTCTTGACACTTTTCCATCTTCATTTAGCTTATTTCTAAATACCCATTTTGTACCAATCAAATTTTTATCTTTGGGCCTAGGAAAAAGAGTTTAGGTTTTATTCTTTTCTATTTGTTCTATTTCTTCATTCATAGCCTCAATCCAACTTTCATTTCTAGTGCATCCTTAACACTTCTAAGTTCAAATTTAGCAAGTAAACATGTACCTTTTAGTTTTCTTCTTGTCTATCTAATTTGTCTGTAATGATCTAATCAGGTGCATGATGCATTCTAACATATTTAGCCAACATAGGTTCTTTGATTTTTGAATGAATTGCACTATCTTCATTTTGAATCTCAACTTCAAGCTTAGGTCCTCCTATCTATGGCACGGGCCCTTCAGACTTGGTATGCACTAAATTGGTAGCCTCTGAATGTGACTCAAGTCCTTATGACTCAGTTTGCACTTCTTGCAACACGGTAACTATTGGAGACTTAGAGAGCTTGGGAGATGAAGTATCCTTTTTGTCAAATATGTTTGATAATGTATCAAGTTCATAGTAAAAAAATCTTCTGTAATCTTCTGGCTCCTTTTTTCTTTCTTCTTCACTCCTTTCTACAAAATCATCAATTCTGACATGTGCACTTTCTATGATTTTGTGAGTGGATAAATTCAAACATTTATATGCATTACTACTATAGGAATATCCTAGAAATATACCTTCATAAGCTTTTACATCAAATTTTCCTTTTCTAGTTTCTTTCAAGATATAACATTTGTTTCCAAATACTTTCAAGTAACTTACATTGGGTTTGTAGCCATACCATTGTTCATAGGGAGTTTTGTTTGAGTCCTTCTTAGTTCAAAGTATGAACTACAATACTAATAGCTTCCTTCCAATATTTGATAGCAACATTCTTTTTAATCATTAGTGTTCTTGTGTAATCCATGATGGATCTATTTCTTCTTTCAACTATTCCATTTTGGTCAAGAGTACCAAGGGCTAATACTTGTCTTTTGATTCCTCTTTCAATGTAGAGATTGTTGAATTCATTTGAGATGAATTCACCACCTCTATCTGATCTTAAGTATTTTAATATTTTTTTAGTTTCTTTTTCTACTCTACCTAGATACCATTTGAATATCTCGAAAGCTTTCAATTTTTCTTTCAGATACATAATAGTCATCATTCTAGAATAGTCATCAACAAAAGGAATGAAATTTTTTTCTACACTACAACTTTCTATTCCAATGGGTCCACATTAGTCAGTATGCACAATTTCCAAGACATCTTCTGACTGATAGTTTTTTCTCTTAAAACTAGTCTTTCCCTTTTTATGAATTTGGAAATTTTTGCATAATCCAACATCAAGTTTCTTCAAACTATGGATACCTCTTACTCTTCTAAGTTTTCTTATCTTGACCATATTATCAAAGTTTACATGACATAGTCTTCTATGCCATAATCAAATTTCTTCTACTTGAGCAATAAAACATGAGCAATTACCACGAGCAAGATAAAATAGGTTACCTTTTGTTTGCTTGCCTAATCCAATTAGATTTCCTTTGTTATCCAATAGTCTTGCCTTGCCATTCATGAACTTTATCTTGAATCTAATGTTGTTCAACTGTGCCACACTCAGTAAATTATGTTTTAGTCCTTCAACCCAATAGGCATTGTAACATACAATTTCATTGGTTAATGAGATATGACATTTTCCTTTTATGCAGTAAGGTTCATTGTTTCCAAAACTTACACTACCTCCATCATAGTGTTACAAATTTTCAAACTTAGTTTTATCTCTAGTCGTATGGTGAGAACATCCACTATCTATGATCCATGTATCATTTTTACTAACATGAGAGACAAGTGCTATCTTATCTCCTTCATCATCAGATTCATCTTTTACAACAATATACACTATTTCATCTTCACTGTTATCAGAATCTTTAGCCATAAAACAAGTTTTCTTACCTTTGTCTTTGTAGGATTTGTGAGCTTTGAATTTCTTCATGCCTTTGTACTTATGGCTTTTCTTCTCTTCCTTGATTTCTTTGTTTGGACACCTAGCAGCAATATGACCAATTTCTTCACAAGAAAATTAGATTAAAGAAATTTTACCTTTATACTTTCCTCTACTCCTAGAATATTTCTTTGCAAGTAGGGCTTCAAAAATTTCAAGATCACTATCATAACTTTAATCAATTTCTTCCTCACTTCTTGATTGATTGTCTTTTATTTTGTTGCCCTTTTCTTTGAGTGAGAGTTTAGCTTCAAATGGAGACTCAATATTCTTGGAAATAGGAACATAGTTATCAAAGTTGTCTAGTTCAAAAGCTGTCAATCTTCCTACTAGAGCATCCAAGCCTATCTTGTTATTTGGATCACATCTCATTTCTTGAATAGTAGACACTTTGATTTAATAGATGGGAAATAAAGTTATAAGTATTTTTCTTACAATAGTTTCTTCTTTGATTTCTCCTCTAGATGCTCTGATTGCACTAGCACTAGCCTTAATTCTTTTCACATATTTTACAATGTTTTCATCTTCTCTCATTCTCATTTGATCAATTTTTCCTCAAAGGATTTCTTCTTTAGCTCTTCTTACATTTTCATTCCTCCATAATTTTTTTTAGTTTGTTGCACATAGACAAAGTAGTTTTATAGTCTTTGACCTCATCAAATTTAGCATAACTGACAACAAATGCAATATCAATCATCATGATGCTGCGGTTCTTTTTCTTAGCAATATCTTCAATTGATAATGTTCTAGTGGGAGTTCTATATTCTTCATCAAGGTATTTGTAGCTTGAATCATTGATGGTAGCTAGATGAATCCTCATAAGTCCTTTTGATGCTACAAAGTTGTCTTTGTTTAGGTTTGGAATCTCTCTTTTGTAAGACATCTCAATCTTTATCTTATGTCCTTGAAACCTTCTCTGCAAGCACCAAAAGATCTGATACCAATTGTTGAAAATATAAGAGGAGTAATGGAGAGGGGAGGGGTGAATTAGTTACTACTAAAATAAATCCTAGATCCCTTAGATGTTAGATATAAAATTCAAACTAATAAAACTAATTACTACTAATACTTGGTAAGCATATAGAAATTGGTGTAACTAGATAAATGCAGAATGTTTTTAAGTTAGTAAATCTTAAGATATTGTCAGTAACTTGCTTGTAGACATGAAAGAAATAAAATGAACACATACGACACTAGAATTTAATGTGGAAACCAAATTTAGGAAAAACCACCAATTTTAACTAGTTACTATTTTTCACTCTTTTGAAGTGAGCCATGTTAGGAGCCAACCCTATTAAAGGTTACAAAACATACTATTAGGTGTGACCCTATTAAAGGATTTGATCACCCTATTAGGAGTGGCCTTGTAAGAGGTCTTGAAATAATTCAATGGAATTTTCCCCTTGTTAGAGGATTTACAAATGGATGTTAAACCAACTTTGTTAAGAGATTCTAGATCACTGCCACAATGGTTAGACTGTAACAATGAAATGACCTAATTGAGATGCAACTAAATTGCTGATTATAGATCTCTATTCTAGCTTATACTAGATCCTTCCTAATTAAATAACACTTTCCAGATCCACAAGGATACTCACTTATCCTTCAAGTTCACTTCCTCTCTTCTTATCTCTTCCAATTCATTCATCTTGTATACTTTGAAATCACAAATTGACCTTTTACTTATACCTTCTAGATTGTCAAGTCAGCTCAAATACAAATTAGAATAACCAATACTCATTACTATAGTTGGCTAGGATCAATAGGTAAAATAATTAAGCTTTACATGCCAAAATAAGAAAATCCTTTGGTAGTCAACCTAGCTTAGTCAAAACTAAGTCTAAAGTGATTCCCTGTGTTAACCAATAGGAGCTCAGTTAACACTATGAACTTACAAAATTCCTTTGGTAACTGAGTGAACTTGGTTAATACTAGCTCTGTTCAATTTCCCTTTGTTAACTAAGTCAGCTTGGTTAACACTCTTTTTTGCATAAATTTCTTTGACACATGAGTGAGCTTGGTAGATACTACCTTCTACACAAAAAAGACTTAGGAATGCTTAGTAGACAAGGAAAACTATCTTCACTGACCAAGTGAGCTTGGCATGCACTGACTATCAACTGATATGATATTTTTGTAATATCAAAGACAACACACATTTAATCAATTATATCCAAAAAAGGTCATCTATGGATAATTTGGAACTTTCTTAAATCATTAGACTCAATTTTCTCTTTGTCATCCTCTTTATCATCAAACATAATAACTAACTTCCTCCTCAACTTCTTCTTTCTATGCTCAGTTCCTTTAGTTGCTTGTTTCCTTTTAGGTGGGGAATTTCCCTTTACTGGCTTGGTTATCTTTGTTGTGCCTTTCTTTGGTTCAATAGCTATAGCTGATGTTGCTTTAGATCCTTGTCATGTTATTCATCTTTGATGTGCAGAGGTAGGAGGTGTAACACTCTTCTTCAAATCCCTCTTTACCTTAGGATCTAATATCACTATTTTCTTCTATTTTGTTGCCTTAGGATTGGTAACAAATAATTCTTTTCCCTTTTATTCTTCTTCTTCTTCTTCATTAGATTCTCCATCTTACCCTTTGCCTTTAGTAATCTGTAGGGGTACTTTGCCAAATTTTCCCTCAAGAGTAGTAATAATTTTCTTTCTCTTTCTATCCATCTTGGGCACTTTTGTTTGCATCATCATTTATATCTTTGTTGTTTCATATTTTCCAAATGGCTTGGCATAATTATCAATATCTTCAAACCAAAAGGCTGTCATGGTTGTAGTTAACTCTATTACATTTACCTCATACTACATAGGCTTTATCCATGCAACCCTTGCTAATACAACTTATGCATAGATATAATTAATGTCCACCACAAAACAAATATCATCATAATAGTGATCAACAACTAGCTGGGGAATCCTCAATATTTTCTTCATTTTCCACTTAAAATCCTCAAAATATCCATCTATAATAGTTTCAAAATTTTCTTCCAATTGTTCAATGTAATAAATAATTTTCTCAATCACTAGTTTAGTCTTATCCCACACAATAGTACCTATAGTTGCAAATAAATTTTTGCACATAGAAAAAATATGCATATTAGGAGTGATCCAAACTTACATGAAGTGTTCTTCACTTTCTTGTTTTCTCCATGATTTTTCAGCTAATTATGTTAATTATAGCTTAGAAAGTTCATAATTGTGGTCTTTCTTCACAATCTTATTCCCCAAGTCCATTCTAGTGTATGGTACACTATTCAATCAGCTTGACTGATAGAATTTATGTGCTATCACATGTACTATAAATTCAATGATAGGATCTATAATACCATCTATTGACATTCCTCAGTTGTTCTAGTTGGCATTTGTTATTCTTCATTAACATTTCTTGCTAAGAAACACATGGTCTTCACTCGATCTAGGGTAGGATACCATGTCAATTGATGAATTATCACCTTACCTCGCTTTGAATTTTTTTGATCCATTTAACTTGAAAAACTTTGGGAAAAGGTAGGGCATGAGTAAGCCCTTTCTTGATAACAATTTTTTTCTCCTCTTTTAGTACCCCATTTTGACATAATTTATCATAGGCATTTCTAAGTTCAAAATGTCCAATCTTTCCTGTCTTGTACATGTAGCATGAAATAATGTTAAGCACCATGATAAATTTGGGAGAAATTAAGTATAGAGTTCTTGATACATCTCTAGTCATTGCAACATCTAGGTATGCCCTAAATTTTGGTCGGGGCATTGATCATTCCTTATATTCTATGCATTTCTATCCTTCAAAATGTCCTTTGTAGTACCAGATACAAATGATGCCTATTGGACAAAAGTTCCCTCCTACCAAGGATTAATTTCAAAATATTTAAACCCACCCAATAGTCACAAGGTTTAACTTCATATTATATTTTAAATCCTAGAGAAATGACAAGATGGTATGGTCCTGATCTTATGATAGCTCATGTATGAGAGGATTGTCAGGTGAATTAAGCAATGATAAGATTCTATGAGGCTCCTCTTCATTGAGTGATCAGGTTATCATAACATCATAGATAGTCAAGAGATCATAAGCCAAAGAAAGGTCTTGCCTAATGTTATAATAGTCAGTGATCATAAGATTGTAGGTACCACAAGGATGTGTCCTAATGCCACATGGGTCAATAATCATAAGATTGTGGGGTTGACTTCCTAGTTTGTTGATGGTATGAAGGGAAGGTTGGTTGTATGATCTTAGAGTTGTAAGGTCACAAGCACAAGTGAGGATGCCTCCCAAGGTCATGACAAAAGATAGTCAAACTGCGATTGTAGGATCGTAAGGTTTATTGACATAGCTACCAATATCATGATGGACTACAATTGTAATATCATAAAGGTCAAATCAACCATGCTTGTGACATCACAAGGAAAGAATAGTGGTACCATGACCTTATGCTAGGGGTGTTAAGGGATACCATTCTATGTGAGATCATAAGATCTTGTTGTTGTTGAAGAATTGTAAAGAGAATGAAGGATGGGTTCAATGCTACGAGGTATTAGTGATCACAAGATTGTAGAAGCCAAGGTTATGAAAAAAAAGGTGATATAAAGGGTTTTGACCATAGTTGATGCTCATAAGATTGTGAGTCTAGTGTTGACCAAACCATATAAATAATTTCATAATTTCACCCACCAAGTTGGACAAAGAGGAACTCCTAACCAATCATGTAGTAGGAAAGGTACAGAGTGACAGTTGAATACAATTGACCTATGCTTTCCATATGATTTGGCAAGTTGGTGATAGAGGAAGCATCTCTTTGATGATAGATCCAATCTTTTCAATCTCCTGCAACCACTTTCATCATTCCCCAGTCCTGATAAATGAAAAAGAACACTCCATCACCACCTATTGATCCATCCACTCAGTCAAAAGGTTAATAATCATTTTTCTTGTCCTCTTAGAGATTGTTTGGTGGATAAGCGATCTTCTTGTGTTTGGATTTGCACTATCATAAGATCTTTTCTTATTTTTGAAGTAATTAGTTTCTATAAATTTGAATGTAGTGGTTGAGTTTTATCTTAGGGTGGAAGCTATCTAAGGTATGCTTACACTATAAAAGTAGATGTTGTACTCTTTCGTGGAAGCTATCTAAGGTATTCTTACACTATAAAAGTAGATGTTGTACTCTTTCTAAGGGTTGGATCTTCTCTTTTTCTTTAGTATTACCTTGGAATGCTACTATAAATTCCCTATTTGCCTTTGAATTACATGGCATCCTATCTTATATCCTTCAACCATTGATGTACTATACAAGCTTTGTCTACCTCTCTTTGATGTACTATTGATGTCTATAATCTACATTTATGTATCTCTTTTGGCCTATGAATGATAAGTGAAGTTTTTTTTTTCCTTCTGTCACTCATTTGGTTTTCTAATCTGTATGTAGCTAATAGATTAAAGCAAGTCTAAATTTGTGTATCTTTGGATTGCTATGATAATTGTAATATGTATGTATGAGTAGATATTGGTCTAAATGCCCTATTTTGGTTCATCACCTTCTTAGAATAGATTAGGTAATTAATTTCATGTATTCATTCTCCTTTTTCTCTTCAAGAGTAATTCAAATGCATCTTGATAGGAAGCCATCCTTCTCTGGAGACTCAACCTCATAGTTCAAGTCCCATAGCTTGGAGCTTATTTCTATGTTTCACAAGGTTTTCCTTAGGTAAAAACTCTAGACAAGTGTGCAAGCTTTTGTGGCACACTTGGTGGGAGCACATATTAAAACATTTAAAGTTCACTAGCATCAAAAAGAGATTCCAAGTTCATGCTGAGGAGATAATAATCCTTTAGTATAAAGCCTCTAAAAGGATTATTTGTTCAAAAGTACTTGGTGACTCCAATCTTCAAGCACAATCTAGTTTTGGACCAAAGTTTATGTGGTTCATGCCCAAGACACATACAAGGGCATCTTCTAGAGGTAATTTCCAATACTAAGAGCTTTCTTTTTCTAATCCAAGAAGAAAGGCTAGGGTATCTCTATCACTAGTTATGAGTGCAATAGTAACACATACCCCTATAAGATCCATCTTTACTCCTCCTATTGTTACATCTCAACCTAGAATACCATTTTCTCATATCAATAGATCACTTTCTTATATGGATAGAGCTCATGCTTTCACCACCTTTAATGGTGGAAGTCCCCTTCTATTAGCTCAAAGGCATGAAATACCAGTATAAACTCTTAGAAGTATACTTGAGTTTACTAGTGAAACCTTCATTTTTCCTATTAAGCATATTCAAGAGGTGTCTAACATCTACAATATTCATAGCATCATCGAGGATGATGTAGTGGTTAGGCTTCTAGCTTCATCCTTGAAAGGGAAGGCACTATAATGGTATAGAGGTTTGCCTCATAACTCTATTACTGATTGGGTTGGGTTAGACGTAGCCCTACGAAAGCTTTCTAAGGACAAAAGTGATCACCTATCACTTTTAGAACAATTGACAACTATAAAGAGGGAACCCCATGATGTATGACTGATTTCAATTATAGATTTCATAAGACATGGGATAGAATATCCACTGTAGTGAAGCCCTCTCTTGGTAATGCATTCTTGTATTACCTTAGAGCCTTCAATAGTGATATTGCTACCACTTTGTAATCTATGGGAGGGGATAATCTACCAAATTCTTATGAGATTTTCATAAGATCAAAAAATATTTTGATACAAGGTGGGAAATTATCTCTAAGGCCCCCATTGCCTTTCTTCTATTACACCCTTAATATTGGTGTATATAGGGTTATGAATAGTCAACTTGTGGCTATCTTAATCCTTAATTAAGTAATTTTATCATTATTATATTATTATTTAGGTAGGTAGGTCAGCCTAGGTGTTATGTAGGATTGTGTCTATTCAACCTAACCATAATTAGGTATATATAGGAGGTTGTGAGTCTTATTTCAACATCATATTGTGAAGTGTGTTCTCATTGGAGATACTTGGAGGTTGCCCCCTCAAAGTGGCCTATTACTCCCAGTTATTATCAATTATTTATATAGTATTTCATATTATTTCTTATATTATGCAAGTTATTTCATTACAAGTGGTATCAGAGCATGATCTTGACACCATAGAGGCAAGATTTTTCTCAACTTGGGGGCAATTTTGGGAAGAGCATAACTTTTAGATTTTAGCAAATTTTTCAAAGATTTTTAAAGGGTTTTTGAGGACCATATTAAAGAAGATATAGTCCAAAATTTGGGGGAATTGGAGAAAAAATGAGAAAATTATTATAGAATTACTATTTATACAAAATTTATTAAGACCTTCATATCTCTCACATCTTGCCGAATTGGAGTATAACTTGTATTGGATTTTTGGATACATAGTAGAGGAGCCTAAATTAAAAGCTTAGAGAAATTGAAAAACAAAAATAAGAAAGATATTGCAAAATTAGGAAAATTCTCTCTCAAGGCAACAAATTTGCTTAAATATTTTTGGGATCTTTTCCGAGTAAGGGTATCATGGCCTTAGTAAGTTATAGTGAAAAATAAATAAATAAATAAGAGAATTTACATTTCATTTGTGTGATTTATTTCAAAAACATTGGTTTCCATCATGAAGGGGCCTTCAATAAGAGGCAAAAAGATTGCTACTACACCAGGGAAATCCTTTGATCAAGATTGGGAAGCAACATAGGATAGTAATCCCAATGAGGAACTTAGTAAGTTCAAGGAAGAGGTTAAGAGGGATGTGTGACCTACAAGGAGATATATCAGATATACGAAGCATGTTAAGAACCTATATGAATGAACAAGGAAGGAGCTCTCAAGCAATCAAGGTGAAACCTTCAAGTTGACTAATAATGACACAAATTTTATTAATCCTATAGGATCTAGAATTTTTTTCCAAAGGTGGATATGCACAAATTTCTTGGCAAGGATCCTCTAACATGGATAAATCAAATGGAGATTTTTTTTCAAGTACATCAAATCCCATATGAACAAAAGGTCACGATGGCTTCCTTATATCTGGAACCAAACCAATTCATTTGGTACCATTGGCTTTGTACTCATAGGAGGAAAAAGGGACTCATTGTATCATGGTCAATTTTTATAGAAGAACTCCAAGCACAATATAGTAATAGTGTTGTAGAAAAATTCTTTAGCCAACTTGTTAAGCTTCAACAAATAGGATCAATTAAGGATTATATTTAAAAATTCCAAAATCTATCCTTAAGAGTGGATACAATTATAGAGGTGTTGGTAAAAATATTTGTCACTATGGAAATTTTCCCAATGGAGTGTGTGTGGCAAACCGTTCACAACAGTTGGATAGGCCTTTGATATTTGGCCTTCCTTTGTGTTTAGAGAGGCAGCTCCCTCATGTGATGAAATTTTTGATTTTTCAATAAAGATAAGTAGAACTTATAAAATAAAAAGGAAATCAATGAGAGAGCATGCACCACATGACTTCAATGTTTCCATAAAAATGATGTAAACTATTAATGAAAGCAATCAAGGACTATGTTTGAGAACTATCACTGACACAATGCTAATTCAACCATTCATGAATACTCACACCATACCATGAAAATACTCATAGATGAATCAACACTTCAAAAATTCAGATTCCTTAGAAAGAGAACACCAAATGTACTTCCTTTCTTTCTTTGCACCAAGAAAGTAAGAAATAACTTATTACAAAAACAACAATTGTACACACTTTCCAAAAATTGCTTTGTTATCAGAGGATAAGTGTTCCCTGTCTCCAAATCCAAAAAGTCTTTGAAAAATTTAGTGACATTGAAATCTTTCTATGGATACTGTGGGGAGGGAGAGCCGAAGGTCACCTGAGTGTTGGAGATTGAAGAATTTTGTCAAATGGTTCAATCATATTCTAATTGTGCATTCCATCAAACAAGTCAAATCCACCACCTTTCTTGCTATTTTAATTTTGATGTCTATGCTCTTTTTCAATGTCTTGGATTAGAAATGAATCTCTCCTCTGCACAGTGAGTTTGAAAGACTTCAAATCATGTATTAGACCAATTCATGAAATATGGCACCTGCAAGAACCTTCTATCAGATCACATATGTATCTTTGATGCATCAACATCGAGTGTTGCAGGTTGGGGAATGATGCAAGAATTTTGGCTTCATGTTGTATTTTTGACAAAAGATCTGAATGTTGTTTATCATCAAGTCCTTTTGAATCTATCAAATCTAGCTTAGCAACACCATGAGATACTGTGAGTTTTCCTTGATGATAAGAATAGCTTCCACAAAGTGCTATGATAATATTTTGTAGTTTCAAGGCTTCAAATTGACTCTCACATGAAGGTGAATCCCTCTAAAACACTACAATCTGAACCATACACTGATTTAACCAACTCAATTTCTTGTAGTATTTCCTCCTCTACCTCTATTTACTGTGGCTATATTCCCATGCCATAGTCCACCACCTTTTGCTATTAACAATAATTGGCTCTGCCACCTTTTGCTATTACCACAGCTTGTGGCTTATTGCAAGCATCGAGTTTCCTCTTTATCATACCTGATTTCCTCTCTAATTGATCATGATTATACAAGGAAAACCTTCCCTTTCCTCCAAACTAGGTTCTTCTTTCTCTTCAAACTGAGCCTCCTCCTTATTGTTTATCGGTCTCTCTCCATTCTCAAGACCCAATTTATATTGTAATTGATTATGTATTCTTGATGCATCTGCATTGAGTGTTCCTAAAAGTATTCCCCCTACTTCAGGATGTTCGTGGGTACATTGAGGCCCCTTTTTAAAAAAATGATTTTCATGTCTCGTTTAGCTTACACAGGATGCTGTGGTTGGAGAGTGAAAGACATTTTGTCAAATATGTCATGATCCCTCTTTCTAGTTGAGCTGGGGATGTAAATATTGGATTAAACAACTCCCATGCCTTGCCTATGTTCTATCAAAGTCGTAGATCATTAACTTGCATGGACAGTTGTGTAACATGTATTCCTGAGGTAGTATATCAAATAGTATGGCACCTTTTGAAATCACAATTCATGTTCCTCCAACTCAGGCTTCCTTCAAACTGGCCTCTAATGAAATAGGGCACCTGCTATTACTCCAAATATATGTGGACTTTATTTCTAGTTGGCAATTATTTTCATGTTGGAGTTTGGGTTGAGAGGTTTGGGTTAGGATTAGGTTAAAAAGTTGGAGTGTAGGGAGAGCGAGTATTTTAGTACATGGAGAGAGAAAAATTGAATGAGAAAACCCAAAAAAACCTGTACTTCTCTCTAAAAGTTTGAGTACATGGAGAGAGAAAAGTACAAGGGGAGAGAAGATTGTGAATGAAATAGGGCAACTCAAACTCAAACCTCAAACTTCTCTCTAAAAGTTGGAGTACATGGAGAGAGAAAAGTATGGGGAGAGAGAAAATTGATTTAGTTGGGAATTAATCTCTTTCTTTCTAGAATTAATATAATTAATCCTCCCTCTAAAATGTTTGGGTAATAGCTGGCTCTATCTAGGGACAAGGACTATGTAGGACATTGAATGAACCCAGAGTTAAGAAATAACAGTGCTTTATCACAAGGGCTATAGAGTCAACCCAAAAGGAGATAAATCTAGGAAAAAGGACTAAGCACAACAAAAAAAAGAACACAACCAAATAGAAAAGAAAGGAAGGCACAAAAAAACCTCCTAGCTAAGATATGTACAAGGAGAGTTTCCCTACCTCTAGTAACTCAAAGTATAATCATGCAAATCCATTCATTGGCTGGGGAAAATAGATACCATGGTGTGCTAACATATGGCAACTTTCAAGTTCATGTGGACTCAAGTATAAGTTCTCTCTTTCAATTCCAATTCTAAGATTCTTAGCATGCTTCACATCACTTGATAAAGGAATGTATCCAAATAACCATGTCTCATAAAAAATATCTAACTTCGGAATCAACTTAGCTTCATGTTGCATGTCATTGATGACTTCATTTTGAAATAATTGAAGGATAAGGCTCTCCAACTCCTGAATGCATTTATGATCTTTTTCTCTATTTGACAAGCCCTGTACTTGAAATTCTAGTGATTGGTCATCATGAATTCCTGAACTTATTTATGGCACTAGACACTCTTTCTTTTCCATGGGAATGATTTTGTTTATATTCTCTATGAAATTAATCCAATATGAATGCACATCCTTGTCATATTGAATCTTCCCATGATGTATTTCTTTCTTTTCTCCCATTAGATTGCTTAAAGGAGAAACAATCATCTTTTCCATTTTGGTGCACACATGCTCTAATGAATCTATCCAATCAAGAGAATTGATCATCAATTTATATTGATGCAAGGGAAATTATTTTAAAAGAGCATCATCATCTATACCTTCGTCTCCACATTTTTCAATCATTAGATCACAACATATTTCTTCAAGGCCAAGCACTTCTCTAGTGCGAGATACCATCCCAATGTTTTCTCCATTTTAGTTTTCACTTGTGAACTTAAATGCTTCAAATTCAGGTTTCATGCATGAGGAAGAGTGAGAACTTGATATGTCATCTTCTCTTACTTGAAACTTATCTTTAATTTCCATGTCTATTGTACTTGTCATTAAATATTCATCAATGTTTACACAAGCTTGGTTCATTAATTTTTCTAGATGACCATCTTCACAAAATGGGAAAACTTCATATTCCACTTGCATGTAACTTTGAAGGGGATTTCTTGACAACCCATCATCTTTCTCTTGAAAAAGGTCTTGTATTCTTGTGATGATCATATCACTTCCTGAAAACTCTTCAAAATCATCAAAAGTAAAGACTTCTATCTCAAGAATTAATGGAGATGTTTGCAAGATTTCACTTGAGGTTATTTCTTCACTATTGGTGGTAGAAGACTGTAAAGAATATTCTGAAGAGTTGACTTCATCAATAGAATCCCCATCATTAATGATTAGGGGTGAACTAATAGGAAGGTCTTCTCCATAGAGGAAGTCATCATCTAAAGCATTTAGGCACCAAGTAGGAATACAATTAGTATGAAATACATCTTGACATTTTCCTCATCTTTAATCATATCTTTTATAGTTTCTTGAGAAATATTTGATAGTTCTTTTTCTTTCTCATTAGGATTGAGATGATTGAATACATTCTCTTGGGTTTTGGAATTTTCACAATGATGCCTTGATACATTAATTGACCCTTCTTCTTCCATAGACATCATTTCTTGACCATCTCCTTGATTAGACATAGAATCCCCATCTTCTTTCATGCATGAAGATTTAGATGAGACATTTGGATCTAGTGATGTTCTTTTCTAAAGAAAATAATTCTTGCATGGGTCTTCTTTCTCAAGTTCTCATAGTTTTTGAAGTAAAGAAGGATGTACTTTTTTAGGATCCAAGCATGCATTTCCATAGAAGCTTTTTAAGAATTCAACCTGATTAGGATCAATGGGAGCATGATTTTGATGAGAAATACATGCAGGCGTTGGGCTATTTTTATGACCAGTATTATCCATCCTTGATTCACATGAATCATTTTTATGATCAAATTCTTCCTTATAATTACATGTAGAACTTATTTCTAAAGATGATTTTGACTTGTGAGACAAAAATTGATAATCTTTACTATCTTCTTCTTCTATCTTTTGCAAAGCCTAGAGAAAAGATGGATGAATCCCTCCTGGATCTAGTTTTTGTCCACCATAGAAACTCTTCAAGAAGCTTACCTACTTAGGATTAATCAAAATCTAATTTTGCTGAGATACTGATGCATGAGAGACATTTTTAGTATTCCTCATTGCTGATTTAGATGAAGCACATTTTTCAGCAAGGCCTTCTTTATCTTTATATGCTGAATCTTTTTCCAAGAAGGATTCTTGATCATGAAAAAGAAAACCATAGTCCTTTCCATCTTCTTCTTCGATCTTTCACAAAACCTAAAGTAAGTGGGGATGAACTATTTTAGGATCTAGCCTCCTGCTGCCATAGAAATTCTTCAAGAATTCAACTTGTAGAGGCTCATCAAGATTCTGTTTCTTTGAGTATAAAAAGTATTCCTCATCACTGTCGCTATCACTCTCACTTTCAACCTTCCCTTTGTACCAAACCATGTTTTGAATTTGAGTCTCATATAGAGTCACCAATAATTCAATTTTTTAAATAGAGTCGCCAACCTTCATTCAAGAAAAGGTACCTTCATTAGCTGACTTACTAATTGTTATTTACTTGACCTTGGATTTGACCAAGATTTGCCTATTCCTTCTTGGAATAACAACTATTCTTTCAATGATTAAAATGTTCTAACCAATAGGAGCTCTTTGCAGGATTTCCTCAAATTCTTCTTCTTCTTCAAGAACTTGGTTTACTTGATGATATTGCTGTGCACTTTGTTTACACCTCCAAGCCAGAGTGTTCAAGTCTAAAATGATATCCTCTTGGGTGTCTTGGAAGCCAAGATTTGGTTGGAGAACAGGAAAAATTTTCTCATGTGGACGTACCATCATGCTTCATTACAGGTGATTTTCAATCTTTACTCATTTAGTCTTCCCAGTAGAGTCACTAAAAATTTGTTGGTAAATAGATTTGTCACTCTGGAAATTTTCCCAACAGAGTGTTTGTGGCAAACTGTTCACAATAGTTGGATAGGCCTTTTATATTTGGCCTTCCTCTATGTTTAGAGGGGCAACTCCCTTGTGTGATGAAATTTTTGATTTTTCAATAAAGATAAGTAGAACTTATAAAATAACAAGGAAATCACTGAGAGCGCATGCACCACATGACTTCAATGTTTCCATAAAATGATGTAAATTGTTAATGAGAGCAGTCAAGGACTACGCTTGAGAACTATCACTGACACAATGCTAATTCAACCATTCATGAATACTCACACCATACCATGAAAATACTCATAGATGAATCAATACTTCAATAATTTAGATTCTTAGAAAGAGAATGCCAAATGTACTTCCTTTATTTCTTTGCACCAAGAAAGTAAAAAATAACTGATTACAAAAAAAAAAATTGTACACACTTTCCAAAATTTTCTTTGTTATTAGAGCATAAGTGTTCCCTGTCTCCAAGTCCAAAAAGTCCCTTATTACATTGATTTTCAAGAATTTATAGCTATTCTAGAATAACTAACCTTTCGGGTTTGTAACCACTCAAAAAGTTAGAGTTTGGAATTTGGCATGCATTCTCAAACTGACTCTAACTTTAACTCATATGAATAAAAACTCTAGATCCTAACTCTAGTTACAATAAGTGCCATAAGTCACTTTTCACTATAAGGTAATTAAAAATCTACTATAGAGGAAGGACCACAATGCTAATTTCGCAGAGGTAGCATTCCATCTTCATCATCTTCTTCTTCTTTTATTTCAGCCATGTTTGCATTTTCCATAGCTTATGGAATGATTTTTCCACCTCCACCTTCACTAGATTGTATTTTACTTCACTAGTACCTACTAATGAATTGCTCTATTCTGATTCAGTTGCTTTCATACCTCTAAGTTGACACCTCAGCATGTTCTCGCTAATATATTTCCCTATGTGGTATTCCATTTGAAGAATTTCTTCTTTATATTTTTCCACATGCTCTAAATGCCTGAGCATTGTCTTTTCTGAGGTATTCTATTAGATATTTCACATACTTGTCTACGCTTTTATACCATCTATGCATATTAGCCCATATATCTTCCTTCATGAGCAAGGGGAATGAAAAGTGTGACTTGTTTAACATTCTTGTCATCAATTTAAGAAGAGATATGTTATGAACTAGATGGAGGTGATGATCTTACTCATAAGTTGTGTTCATTCTAATCAATTGATGACATTTGGTTTGACCATATGAGCACACTGGTCTTGAATATATTCACTCCATCACTTTTCCAACTCTTTGAACCAATTAGTGACATTGAAGTCTTTCTATGGATACTATGGGGGGGGGGGGAGCTAGAGGTCACCTGAGTGTTGGAGATTGAAGAATTTTGTCAAACAGTTCAATCATATTCTAATTATGCATTCCATAAAACAAGTCAAATCCACCACCTTTCTTGCTATTTTAATTTCAATTTCTATGTTTTTTTTAAATGTATTGGATTAGAAATGAATATCTCCTCTACACATTGAGTTTGAAAGACTTCAAACCACGTATTAGACCAATTCATGAAATATGGCACCTGCAAGAACCTTCTATCTAATCACATATGTATCATTGATGCATAACATCAAGTATTATGGGTTGGGGAATGATGCAAGCATTTTGGCTTCATGTTGTATTTATAACAAAAGATCCAAATGTTGTTTATCATCAAGTCCTTTTGAATCTATCAAATCTTACTCAGCAGCACCATGAGATACTGTGAGTTTGCCTTGATGACAAGAATAGCTTCCACAAACTGCTATGATAATCTTCTGTAGTTTCGAGGCTTCAAACTAACTCTCACATGAAGGTGAATCCCTCTAAAACACTAAAATATGGACCATACACTTATTTCGTCGCCTCAATTTCTTGCAATATTTCCTCCTCCATCTTCTATTTGCTGTAACTATATTCCCATGCCACAGTCCACCACCTTTTGCTATTAACAATAATTGGCTCTGCCACCTTTTCCTATTACCACAGCTTGTGGCTTATTGCAAGCATTGGGTTTCCTCTTTATCATACCTAATTTCCTCTCTAATTGATTAGGATTATACAAGGCAACCCTTCCCTTTCCTTCAAATCGGGTTCTTCTTTCTCTTCAAACTGAACCTCCTCCTTATTGTTTATCAGTTTCTCTCCATTCTCAAGACCCAATTTATATTGTAACCAATTATGTATTCTTGATGCATCTGCATTGAGTGTTCCTAAAAGTATTCCCCCTACTTCAGGATGTTTGTGGGTACATTGAGGCCCCTTTTTTTAAAAATGATTTTCATATCTCATTTAGCTTACATAGGATGCCATGGTTGGAGAGTGAAAGACATTTTGTCAAATATGTCATGCTCCCTATTGCTGGTTGAGGTAGGGATGTAAATCTTGGATTAAATAGCTCTTGTGCCTTGCCTATGGTTTATCAAAGCCGTAGATCATTAACTTGCATGGATGGCTGCGTAACATGTGTTCTTGAGGTAGTGTATCAAATAGTATGACACCTTTTGAAATCACAATTCGTGTTCCTCCAACTTGGGATTTCTTCAAACTAGCCTCCAATGAAATAGGGCACTTGCTAATACTCCATTTTTATGTGGACTTTATTTCCTGTCAGCAATTGTTTTCATTTTGGAGTTTGGGTTGAGAGGTTCGGGTTAGGATTAGGTTAAAAAGTTGGAGTATAGGGAGAGAGAGTATTTTAGTACGTGGAGAGAGAAACATTGAATGAGAAAACCCAAACAAACCCGTACTTCTCTCTAAAATTTTGAGTACATGGAGAGAGAAAAGTATGGGGGGATAGAATATTGTGAATGAAAGAGGGTAACTCAAACTCAAACCTCAAACTTCTCTCTAAAAGTTGGAGTACATGGATAGAGAAAAGTATGGGGAGAGAGAAAATTTGTTTAGCTAGGAATTATCTCTCTCTTTCTAGAATTAATATAATTAGTCCTTCCTCTAAAATGTTTGGGTAACAAGAGGAGAACTTGAATGATTTATTCTTGGGTAGTCTCAAGGATCAGATTCAACATGAGGTATGCATGTTTTGTCCCAACTCAGTAGATGAGTCTTTTATATTAGCACACAGGGTAGAGGAGATGTTCTTGATTTCTAGAAAGCAAGGGGCTAATGTAAAAAGAGAAAAAAGGATATTCAACACCTTTTATTCCTCAACCTACTAGGTTGACTCCACAAAAAATTGAGGAGAAGAGAGTAGAAGTGTTGTGTTTCAATTGTGATATCAAATATAGTCAAGGACATAAATGTAGTGAAAATAAACTATTCTATATGAAAGTCCAAGTGAGGAAGAAGAGGATGAACCCATATTAGAGGAGGATAGGAAGTTAGGTGAGGAATCACATGATTCTCAACCAATCATTTCTTGTCACACACTTTCAAGTTTTAGTGCACCATAAACTCTCAAGGTAGTGGATTTCTTAAAGAAGCAACAAGTAATAGTGTTGATTGACTCAATTAGTACTCATAATTTCATCACCAAAAAGTTGGCAACTCTTCTAAATTGTTTTATGTATCCACCCTTAGAGTTTCAAGTTTTAATTGTAAATGGGGGGCATAGTTAGTTGTTCAGGGAAGTGTCATAGCAAAAAATTATCTATGGGAGATTGTCAAATTGGTACCCCAATGTATGTGATATCCATGGGGGCAATAGATATTGTTTTGGGAGTACAATGGCTTACTACATTGGGAACAATTGAGATGAACTTCCAAGAACTATTCATGTGATTTCAATCAAAAGGAAAGGTAGTGGAGCTAAGGGGATTGAAGGAAAGTTCCCCACAAATGGTAAGCTCTCATCAAATGCAAAAGGTTCTTAAGAAAGGTGTGAATGGATTTGTGGCCTAGCTATGTTCATTAGAATTCTATCAATATAATGCTTTTACTCATTTAAATTTACATGCAATAATTTATCATCACTTAATGATTCTTGGAGGTATGCCTAAAGGAATTCCTCCTAAGAGGGATCATGACCATGACATACAACTAGTTCCAAGGAGCTAGCCACCAAACATTAGGCCTTATAGGTACCCACACATACAAAAAAGTGAGATATAAAAAATTATTGAGGAAATGCTAAAGGTAGGAATTATTAGGCATAGCCAAAGTTCTTACTCCTCACCTATTGTGATGGTGCATAAAAAGGATGAAACTTAGCACATGTGTCTAGATTATAGAGTGCTCAACAAGTACACCATTAAAGATAAGTTTTCTATTCTACCCATCGATGATTTTCTAGATGAATTAAATGGAGCTATGTATTTCACCAAGTTACATCTTAGATCAGGTTATCACCAAATTTAGATTATGGAGGAAGATATTTGTAAGACAACATTTCAAACTCATGAGGGTCATTATGAATTTTTGGTGATGCCATTCAGTCTTACCAATCCACCATCTACATTCCAAAGTTTGATGAATTACATTTTTTAGAAGTTCTTGAGAAAGTTTGTGTTAGTTTTTTTTGATGATATATTAATTTATAGAAAGACTTGGGAAGAACATATGTAGCATGTAGATCAAGCATTACAATTACTCAAAGATCATCAACTCTATGCTAAGCCATCCAAGTGTGCTTTTGGTATTAAGGAGGTGGAGTATTTGGGACACATAGTTTCATATGAAGGAGTAAAGGTGGACCCTAACAAAATTAAGGCCATCATGGAATGACCTATTCTAAAAACTATTAAGAAGTTGAGGGGTTTCTTGGGATTGACAGGATACTATAGAAGATTTGTGAAGAATTATGGTTGTATAGAAGCACCACTTACCACTCTATTGAAGAAAGAATCTTTTCATTGGAATGAATCTTCTAATATATCATTTGAGCAATTAAAGAAGGCTATGTGTACAACTCTAGTGCTTGCCACTCTAGACTTCACCAAGGAATTCATTATGAAATGTGATGCTTCTAGAAATGGGATAGGAGTAGTTGTTATGCAAGAAGGTTGACTAATTTCTTTTGAGAGTCATTGATTAAAAGATAAAAATAAACTCAAACCTATTTATGAGAAGGAAATGCTAGAAATACTTCATGTATTTAAAAAATGGAGGCCTTATTTAATGGGTTGACATTTCAAGGTTAAGATAGATCATGATAGCCTAAAATATTTTTTGGAACAAAGACCATCGTTAGAAGAGCGACAAAAAATGGGTCACTAAGATGTTGGGATATGACTTTGAAATTCTATACAAGAAGGAAAGGAAAATATTGTGATATATGCACATTCTAGGAAGGATGAAAAAGATGAAGCCTTATTGTGTGACATTTCAATATTACGAGAAAATTGGGTGGTAGAAGCCAAAGAAGAGTAGCAAAATGATGTTGCAACAAGTAATCTCATCTAGCAAACAAAAAGTGACCCTAGTAGTTCAAATATATTTTGTTTAAAGGGGGATATTCTTTGGTATAAGAAGCACTAGTATCTTTGCAAGAATTCCACTCATAAATACAAGATTCTCAAAGAACTACATGAATCCACAATTGGTGGTCATTCAAGATTTTTGAAGACACATCATTGGGTCAAGAAATATTTTTTTTGGGAAGGGCTAAAAGGTGATGTTCAAAAATTTGTGGCTGAATGTTTGGTTTTTCAAAGAAATAAGGGGCAACAATTAAGACACTAGGTCTCTTGTAGGCTTTATCTATTCCTAGCCAATGTTGGGAAGAGGTATCCATGGACTTCATCACAGGGCTTCCCAAATCTAAAGGTCATAATGTCATCATGGCAGTAGTTGATTGCCTCACTAAATATGCACATTTCGTTGTATTATCACATCATTTTACAACAAGTATAGTGGCAAAAATTTTCTTCGAGAATATCCAAAACATACATGGTACATCTAAGGTTATTGTTAGTGAAAGTGATCCTATCTTTACTAATCACTTTTGGAAAGATTTATTCTCATGTTTGGGCACTCAATCGGCTCATAGTTCTTCATACCATCTTCAATTAGATGGGAAAAATGAGGTTATTGATAAATGTTTTGGAAGGATATCTATAGTGTTTCACTTTAGGAAAAAATCTCAATGGATATATTGGTTACCTCTTGCAGAATGGTGGTACAATAACTCTTTTCATAGCTGATAAAAAATATCTCCATTTTTGGCAATTTATGGATATCATCCTCCTTCTATCACATTATCATTAAAAGTGTCACCAAGAGTTTAGGTAGTGGAGGACTACTTGCTTCATCAAGAAAAAGTACTATTAGGACTTAAGGAGAATTTAGCTATGGCGCAAAATTGAATGAAACAACAAGTAGACCAATATCATAGTGAAAGACATTTTGAAGTTGGGGACTGGGTCTTCTTGAGATTGTAGCCTTATAAACAAATCTCAATGAAGAAACAAAAAAAGAATAATAAGTTGTATCCAAGATATTATGGACCATACCAAATCATGAAATTTTTTGGTAGTGTTGCCTACAAGCTTGAGTTGCCACCAACAACAAAGATACATCTAGTTTTTCATGTTTATTTTCTGAAGAAGGTAATTGGGTAAAATATTCCTATTCAAATAGTACTACTAGAACCCAATGAAGAAGGAAGAATAATTTTAGAACCAGAGTGCATTCTTCAAACACACATGAAGAAGCTAAGGAACATAACCTTGACTCAGTATCTCATCCAATGGATGAACTTACTAGCTAAAGATGCCACATTGGAGGATGAGGAGTTCATTCAAAAGAATCCACACTAGGAGCACAATGCTTCTGTCAAGAGAGGGGCATGGTATGCCCCTAATATAGGTGTATATATATTTATGAATAGTCAACTTGTGGCTATCTTAATCCTTAATTAAGTCATGTTATAATTATTATATTATTATTTAGGTATGTAGGTCAACCTAAGTCTTATGTAAGGTGAAGTGTGTTCTCATTGGAGATACTTGGAGGTTGTGCCCTAAAAGTGGCCTATTACTCTTAGTTATTATCAAGTATTTATATAATATTTCATATTATTTCTTCTATTGTGAAAGTTATTTCATTACATCTTCCCTAACATGCCCAAATGTTAACCTACTATAGCCCCTATTCATACTTCCTTTGAAAGTTAGCCTCTTGCTATGGTACCAATAGCCTCCACATCCTCTAATGGAGTTGATAGGATTGAGGCCATGATGCAAACATTGATGTAGAATGTGGATAAGAGGATGTAGGATCAAGAAAAGAAGATGGAGGAAAATAGTGCAATAGTGAAAAACATGGGAAATGAGTTGGTAACTATGAAGATGAAGCAACCTCAAAATAATAGGCCTCTCCAACTCTAGATCAAGGTCAAATTCATGGTGGATCCCCAAATTAGAGTTATGTCCCCTATAATCAAAGTAGACTAATCAACCACCCTTACAATCAAAATAGACCTTTTGACCACCACCAAACTTCAAACACTAACCTAAATAGGGCCTTAGTCCCTCAAAACAATCTTTCCCAAGATCAAGATTTCTACCCTTCTTGTAACTACTCCTATGGATATTGCATGTGTCAGAAGGAAGAATCTTAAATTAACTATACCAAAGTCAGCAGTTATCCAGTAACACAATGCTAATCAACTAGCTGATACTTTTCAATAGGATGGTTGTTCTTTCATGAATCGTCTGGTGGAAGAGCATTGGAATGTAAACTAGGATTTCTACGCTTACAATATCAGGATCAAGAGAAGAGTTGTGGAAGAGGCTCCTCCTCCTCCTCCTAATTAGGCTTCAACATCAAGTGTAGTGTTGCATATGCAAATAATTGCCCAACAACACAATGCTAGTCAACCTACTAATATCCCTCAACAAAAAAGGCAAGATGAAAGTAGAGGAGATGTGAATGAGTCTCAAGTTGTTCCATATTAACCTTCTACATCAAGGGCTTCTACCACAACTTCTAATGCATATTTTGGTGTGGTAGATAAAATGAGAAGACAAATCTGAGAAATTCTATGGGATGTTGTTTCTACTATACCATCACAAAATAAGCTACTATAGCAGGAGTTGGAAAGCATTGAACTTAGAGATCAGCCACCTAGCATGGAGAATGTCACGAGTTTGGTACAACCATCAAAAGAGGTAGAAACAAGTAAAAAGGTTAAATCACCTTTATTTTATGTTTCTCTAATTATAGGAGTTAAGCTAGTCTACAACTACATAATTGATTCAAAGGCTAGTAGTTTACTAATGCCCAAATGTGTTGTTGATATTTTAGAAGTGATATATGAACCCATTGTTAAGGATGTATTACCAATAGATGGTAGTACTATCAAGACTATGTGAATCCTTAGAAATGTTGAAATGGCCTTACATGCATGCCTTGGATGTACTATAGTTCAAGATATATCAATTGTTGAGGTTAAACCACACTTTTCTATTTTTCTTTCAAGAGATTTTATTGTCCAAATAGGTAGTTACATATCCTCTAATTAGTCATATATGTTTTTTAGAACTAGATATGGAACCAAAGTTTCAATCAAAGTAGAACCATTAGCCCTCCTTCATATAGAGCCATAAACTCCTAATATAATCAATATGAATTGCATCATCCTAGAGATAGATGAGAATGACATAGTAAATGAGCCCACCACTTCCCTAGTAGAGATACCTAATTTCCTCTTAGATGAATCTGCAAATGCATATTAGTTTGATCCTATATCAAAAATCTTGGAGATAGGCCTAGGCACTTATTATATATTCAAAAAGGATGCTCTTCTCCCCAACTTAATAAAAATCAAAGAAGATATAGGTAGGACATGGAGTATGTATTTTGATGGTTCTAGGAATAAAAATGGATCAGGGGTTGGAGTGATGTTGGCTTCTCCTACACTAGAAAGGTGCTACTTCTCATTTTGGCTTTAATTTAGTTGTACCAATAATGTGGCCGAGTATGAGGCATTGATTTAGGGTCTCTTATTTGCTCAAAAAAGAGGAATTCAAGCATTAAGTGTATATGGAGATAGTGAGTTGGTAGTTAATCAAGTGAGAAATCAAAATATCACTAAGAATAGTTTGCTTAGGTCTTATAAATATAAAATATGGTATTTTGTTAAAAGTTTCAATGCCTTTAATATTCATAGCATCCCTAGGAAAGGAAATAGTAATGCTGGAAGACTTGTGGTAGTGGGTGCATCTTATGATTCCCCAAGGAGCCCTGAATATGAGAAGTAGAAGATTAAAGTGGCAGTTAAACCTGCTATCCCAAATAATAATATCAATTGGCAAGTCTTTGAATCTGATGCACAAATTGTGAGTTTCTTACAAAATGAAGTAGAGTTTTGAGATAGAAATCAGTCAAGATTGAGAGACCACTATGGTGATCAAATCATTAGCCTCAACTGCAATAAGTTTCCTTAAGGTCTTATTACCTTAAAGAGTGTCTTCAATCTTGATGATCAAGCAAGGGATAGAGGCATGAATCTTGTTGCAAATAAAGGAGAATATATGCCAATTGTAATTGGTGATGGAAGGATGCTAAACATGGGGAAAGTATGTTCTAAAATTGAGCAAGAAATTTTTGTTCATCTATTTCAAGAATTTAATGATGTATTTTCTTGGACATATGATGATTTAAAGGGTTTTGACCTAGTCTATTTGAACATACTATAGATCTAGTTGATAATGTCAAGCCTATTAGGAAAAAGTAGAGACCAATAAATCCCAAGATTGATCCACTAATGAGAAATGAGCTATCCATATTAATTAAGTCCAATATCATTTTTCCTATTAAGCACTCCTCTTGGGTGGCAAACCTTGTCCCTATTAGGAAAAATAATGGAGAAATTAGACTATGTGTAGATTTTAGGGATCTTAACCAAGCCTCCCATAAGGATCTTAACCAAGACTCCCATAAAGATCATCATCCTCTCCCTTCCATCGAGTAGATATTGTCTAAGGTTAGTAGTTCAAAGGGATTCTCCTTCTTGGATGCTTTCTTGAGTTATAACCAAGTGTTGGTGAAAGAGGCTAACAGATATAAGACAACTTTCACCACAAAATAGGACACCTATGCCTAAAGTAAAATTCATTTTGGGCTAACAAATGTAGGTGCCACATTTAAAAGGGTAATGGAGATGGCCTTAAAAAACATGATTGAAAGGTTTCTATTGGTCTACCTTGATGATATCATAATATATTCAAAAGATGTAGTAGAGCATTTTGGTCATCTTAGACATGTATCTATAAGATGTAGAGAGTATGGAGTATCTTTGAATCCAAACAAGTGTGTCTTTGCCACTAATCAAGGGAAATTATTAGGAAACATTGTATCTAAGGATGGTCTAACTATTGATCTAAAGAGAACCAAAGCCATACTTTCTCTCCCCCTTCCTAGTCACAATAAAGGTTTACAAAGTTTTCTTGGTAGAATAAATTTTGTGAGGAGATTTACTCCTAATTTAGCTACCATGGTGAAACCTCTTACAACTATTCTTAAAATGGAACAAGGAAGGGAAAGAAAGTTTTAAAGAGATCAAAGCAGCCATAACTTCAAACCCTACTCTCATTAACATGAGCTTTGATAAGGGTTTCATTATTTACACCTTGGGTGGTGAATCAAATATTTATGTAGTTTTGATTCAATTGAATGATAAGGATGAAGAACAACCTATTTATTTCTTTAGTAAAGGGATGAAGGAGTATGAAAATAAGTACAACTATGTGGAAAAGTAGGCCCTTGTAGTCATAAGAGCTTTGAAGAAATTTAGACATCTTCTGTCTCATAACAAAATCCATTTGCTAGTGTCCCATGCTAGTGTGAAATATTTCCTGCTAAGCAGATATTAGTGAGAAAAGGGTGGGTTGGATCACAAAGGTGATGGAGTATGATGTGGATATTCAAATTACCAAACTATTAAGAGGGATAGGGTTGTGCAAATAGATAATATTATCTCATGAGCCTGATGAGGAAGTTGTCTTGGTGTTGGCAAAACAATAAGAGGTGAGGAATGATAATCCATTGTGTTGGATAGATGACATGAAGACATTCTTAGCTGGGAATGGATATACTCAAAGGTTGGATAAAGATAAAATTAGATAGTTTAGATTATAGTCAATCCCCTATGCTATATTTAATGGTGCTCTTTTTCAGAATGACTTCAATGGATCTTTGCTAAGATGTATTGGGGTAGATAAAGTAGAGAGAATGATTAAAGAGCTCCATGATGGTCCTAATGGTGGCCACTTTTTAGAAAGAACCACTACAATGAAGATCATGAGAGCTAGTTACTACTGGCCATTCTTCTTCCATGACTACCATAGACATGTAAGGAAGTGTGAAAAGTGTTCTTTCTTCTCATGTAAATAGAGACTTGCAATCCTTCAATTCACCCCATCCAAGTCGATCAAACCTTTGCTTAGTGGGGATTAGATTTTATTGGTCCTATTAATTTACCTTCTAACTCTGGTCATAGGAGGATTTTGGCTGTAATAGATGACTTTAAAAGGTGGATAGAGATAGTATCCTTGATGATTCTATAGAGAATTAGTAGTGGAATTCCTTAATGGAATTGTTACCAGATTTGGTGCTCCTTCCACCATAATATCAAACAATGCAAAACCATTTGTAGGAGCTTAGATTTGTGCATGGGCAATGGATTGTGAAATTTTATTGAGCACATCTTCCAATTACTACCCTCAAGGTAATGGTTTGGCTAAGTCATCCAAAAAGAATTTTATCAAAATCATGAAGAGGACTATTGAGGATAACCAAAGATGTTGGCAGTAGAAATTGAGGACAACCCTATGGGTTGATAGAATAATGCATAAGAGGGCTATTGGAAATTCTCCATTCATTTTAGGATATGGTAGGGAAGCTAGACTTCCTATTTTATTAGAGTTCCCATCCCTAAAGCTAGCTCATTAGTTGGAACAAATTGAAAATGATGCTATGTCTTTAAGAATGGTAGATTTGATGGAGCTAGAGGAGAAAAAAATTAGGCCACATAGACCTTAGGAATACATCAACAATAGATGAAAAGGAGCTTTGATAAGAAGGCTAAGGTCAAAAATTTCAAAGAAGGTGATCTTGTTCTTAAATGGGATGCAAACAAAGCAAAAGTAGGGGGACACTCAAAATTTGATGCCTTATGGAGTGGTCCCAATGTGATTATCAGTTGTAAAAAGGCCAATGCTTTCTAGTTAAGACAACTTGAGAGTGAAATTCTACCTATTCTAGTAAATGGAATATATCTCAAGCCATATTTATGAGAAAAAGATGAAGTTTCTTGTACATAGTTAGAGTAGTTTCTTTCTATTTCGCCACTTTTCCAAGAAGTGCCAAGCATATGTTTTATTGCAAAGAGTTTTGGTTCCAATTTTGAAGAGTTATAGAGGTAGAAGGGAATGTTTTATGGCTTAAAATGTGGTAGAAGTGATGAATTTGATGATTTTTTGTGATTTTAGAGACTCTATAGCCCAGTTGATCCTTTTTAAATGGTCATTGGTCATATGCCAAGCAAGCTTGCATCCCCCTTGAGTTGCCAAAAATGTTGACCAAAGGTGCCCTCTCACCAAGGATTGATTTCAAAATATTTAAACCAACCCAACAGTCACAAGATTCAATTTCATATTATATTTTAAATCCTAGAGACATGACAAGATTCTATGTCCTGATCTTATAATAGCTCATGTATCAGAGTATTTTCAGGTGAATCAAGTAGTGATGAGATGCTATCGGGCTCTTGTTGGTTGAGTGGTCAAGTTGTCATGACATTGTAGATAGTTGAGAGATAATAAGCCAAATAAAGGTCCTGCCCAATGTTATGATAGTCAATGATCATAAGATTGTATATACCACAAGGATGTGTTCTGATGCCATGAGGGTCAATGATCATAAGATCATGGGGTTGACTTCCTATGTTGTCGATGCTATGAAGGGGAAGGCTATTTGTATGATCATAGAGTCATAAGGTCACAAGCACTTCCTATGTTGTTGATTCTATGAAGGGGAAGGTTGGTTGTATGATCATAGTGTTGTAATGTCACAAGAACAAGTGAGGATGCCTCTTAGGATCACAAAAAAAGATAGTCAAACCATAATCATAGGATTGCAAGGGTTATTTCCATGGATGCTAATATCACATGGACTATGATCGTAAGATTATAAAGGTCAAATCAACCATGCCTATGACATCATAAGGAAAGAATAATGGTGTCATGACCTTATGCCAGGGGTGTTAAGGGCTTCCATTCTATTGTAATATTGTAGGATCTTGTTGTTTTTTAAGGATTGTAAAGAGAATGAAGGATGGGCTTGATGCTATCATGTACTGGTGACCACAAGATTGTAGAAGTTGGGGTTATGAACAAAAGGTGATATAAATGGTTTTGACCATAGTTGGTGCTCATAGGATTGTGAATCTAGTGTTGATCAAACCATATAAAGAATCTCACTTGCCAAGCTAGACAAAGAGGAACTCCCAACCAATCAAGTAGTAGGAAAGGTACAGAGTGACAATTGAATATTTTTTACTTATGCTTTTCATTTGATTTGGCAAGTTGGTGATAGGGGAAGCATCTCTTTGATGATAGATCCAATCTTTTTAATCTCTTGCAACCACTTTCATCATTCCCCAGGCTTGATAATGTAAAAGAACACTCTATCACTACCTATGATCCATCTACTCATTTAGAAGGTTAATGACTGCTATTTTTCCTCTTAGAGATTTTTTGGTGGATAAGTGATCTTATCATGTCTAGATTTACATTGTGATCGAATCTTTTCTAGTTTTTGCAGTAATTATTCTTTGTAAATTTTAATGTAGTGGTTGAATTTTATCTTAGGGTGGAAACTGTCCGAGTTATGCTTACACTATAAAAGAAGATGTTGTACTCTTTCTTAGGGTCATATCTTTTTTGTTTCTCTGGTATTGTCTTGGCATAAAACTGTAAATTCCCTCTTTTCCTTTGAATTACATGACATCCTATCTTATCTCCTTTAGCCACTAATGTATTGTGCAAGCTTTTTCTACCTATCTTTGATGTTCTATGGATATCTATAATCTATATTTATATATCGCTTTTGGCATATGAATGATAAGAAGTGAATATTTTTTCCTTATGTCACTCATTTGGTTATCTGATCTATATGTAGCTAATAGATTAAAAGCAAGTTTGAATGTGTATATCTTTGGATTGCCATGACAATTGTACTATGCATGTATGGGTAGATATTGGTCTAAACACCATATTTTGGTGCATCACCTCCTTAGAATAGATTAGTTATTTACTTTTATGTATTCCTTCTCCCTTCCTCTTCAAGAGTAGTTTAAGTGCATCCTAATAGTAGAGGAAGCTAGCCTTCTCTAGAGACTCAGCCTCATAGTTCAATTCCCATAGCTTGGAGGTTATTTCCATGTTTCACAAGGTTGTCCTTAGGTAAAAACTTTGGACAAGAGTACAAGCTTTTGTGATATCAATTCCATTTCCAAAATAGGGTTTCAAAATAAATTCAACAAATTCACAAAAGAACTGAACTTAGTTCACAAGCCTTACTTCACTTTGATTTTTTTTTTTGATGAAATGCTATAGAATCAAACAAAATTTTGCACAAATAAATGTGTTGATCACCTTTAAATCACTCTAAAAGTTTGAAATCACCTCATATAATAAAATTATCTTCAAAAATTGATATATAACTTCAAATGGTTGAATTAGGTCTTCAATAAATGATTCATATTCTAGTAGGTGTAATACAACTACCTCAGCCTTAACATACACCTTTGTTCACAATACCTTCTTTCCATTGCTTGGTCATAACCACCACTCGGTCTCCATTACCATTTCCATGCTTAGCTCAATTTGTTAGAATGTATGCTGATGCTATAGGGGAGTATTGTGTTGGTCTGATTTTTATGTAACTAGCTTCTTTTTAAAAAAAATCATGGTGAAAAAAATTACATTTGTGTTCTTTTGTTAGGTCCTAGGGTTTAGGGTTTGGTCTCATATTTTGATATCTTTTCAAAAATTTTAAAAACCTAGGTCGTGCCTTTTAAATTTTATCCTGGCATGAACGTTTTAAAAAGGGGGATAAGTAAATATTCTTCTCGCCTGATTTGGGGTCTTTGTTGAGTCCTTTTGAAAAAGGTTTTATCCTACTGTTGGATATTTTTTTTTGAATCTATAGTTGTCACATACTTACTATAGTAAGATGCTCAAAGTTACGCATAACGAGGTAGTGACCATCGAAGGACTAATGTGTGATACTAAAAAGTGAATTCCAACACTGAGAAATGTGTCAGCATGAAGACATTATGACCATGTGCTATGTCCTAGGCTTGTCAGTTTTAAGAAGAAACACACATGAAAAAACTCACAAATGGTGTCACTGAAGTTCAAGTTTCTCTGGCAATTCGCTAAGTCGCTATCAAAAAATCCATGCAAATTGCTAGTGGCGATGTAGCGAGTGCCCAGATTTTGCAAAAGGCAGTGTTCTTTTAATGGTTGATGTGACTGCATAAATTCCCATGTAGTCTTATAAATGTGCATGACTACCTTATCTAACACTAGTATTAATTGGTAAGTTTGCAATCAATGTGTTTTTGTTCTCCATCACTAGAATTGAGAATCCATTGAAGGTCACTATATCGCTAGCTGAAATAATACCAATTTTTTGGTAGTGACATAGCGAGGGCCTAGTCATTCCAAAAGATGAAATTCTTTTATAATAAGGAATTATTTTGAGGATCCCGAGGAAAATATTGTGTAAGCTTTGTTTTTATTTCTTTGCAAGTTGTATCACTCATAGTTTTATTTCTTGACGTCAATTTTGATGGTTACCGGGAGGTTGCTATATTGCTAGCCAGATAGTTGGTAATTTTTCTAGTAGCGATGTAGTGACTAATCAGAAAGTTGTAGCATAATAGAAAATCCTCAAAGGTGAGCCCGAAATGAGTGACTTGATAAAGCTGAGTTGTGCAGATCAAAAAACATAGTGGCATCCTACTGAGAATCTATAAGCCATATTTTTTGGATTCATCGAAACTTGCTATATTGCTAGCTGAATAGTTAGTAATTTTGCTGGTAGCGATGTAGCAACTCACCTAAAAGTAACAAATGTAGCAAGGCCAAGGATGTGTGATGTCATTAAGAGATTAAGTAATGTATATGTGTGCCAGCATGTTAAGCCAGCTTAGCGACAACAGTACCTAGACCCACTCCCACTGGATAAAACATATAAAGAATTTTGATCGTCAAATTAAGCATGGATCAATGATACTCATTAACTCACTATGAAAAGATGTGCGAGGGTTATTTATATTGAGTTAGTGAATGAGGGACCCACTATTGTTCTCTTAAAATCTATTTCAAATATATGCCACATGATCAAAGTAAAATTAGTGGTTGTCGCATACTCACTATGGCAAGATGCCCGAAAGTTACACATAGCGGGTAGTGACTTGATGACACGTGCCCGTAGTCATCAATGAACCTAGGATGAAATGCCAACATTGAAGGAAAGATACAAATGGTGGTAGTTTATTGATTTGATTGGCAGTGTGCTAAGAAGAAAAGTGAGTCAGCCTAGTTTTCATTCTTGGATCGTAGGATTTTTCAAGGATCAATGACACAAATTTAAAAGGAAGTGCGATGCCACTCTATTTTTCTATTCTACACATTTGTGATGAATGAAAGCTTCATGTGTGGGAGAAATAGATTATAAAATAGGAGATTTTCATTAGTTCTAGTCCCACACAAACAAAGATTTCACATTTTCTAAGCACAAGAGCCTATTGATCATATTGTGTTTAGCCTGGTACAAACGTGAACTAACTCCACATCTATTTGAGAGAAATTACAGAGGTTCAAAGAAGAACAGGGTTGGAAAATCAAGTAAGTACTCATATTACAACCTCTCTAGCATTCTAGTTCCTTTCATTACTATCAAGATGCCTCCTAAGAAAGCATTTTCTAGGCAAGTTAATTATATGGATAGGAATGTCCACGATGATTTGTTAGAATTACTCCTAGAATCCAATACAGAGCCTGCACAAGTTAAAAGGTTAATTTCCTTAAACCCTAGGCTTAAGATTGCTGATGGCCTATATGAAAAGGGGAACTGGGTTAGGGATGCAACAACTATGCAAACTGGTCTTGTCTTGTTTAAAAAGTGGTTTTCAGAAAGGAATTTGTTTGCCCCGCATGCTAATGTTTGAAATTTTGAGTTGGGAAAGCTAGTAGTTCCAAGTGTTTTCATGGATTATGATTTACTTGAAGCCATTGCTAAGAATTATGACCAAGCTATTAGGGTGGTGAGAAGAAATGATGGCATGCCTCTGATCTCAATTAGTCCTGGAGAAATTAGAGAGGTTTTTCATCTAGAACCATTGTCAGATTACCATGTGCCAATCAATTTGCCAGAATTAGAGAATGAATACAAAGCAAAGAAGGATGTAATTAGGGGAGGTGCACTAAGGGCACACATTGGTACAATAGGAACTCTGCCAATAATTACTGTAGCCTCTAGAGAACCTTTTAAGAAGAGTCTTCTCATTTCTCGGGATGTAGAGATATACAGGACCTTGTGCTGTGTTTTTGGTGAAGATGAGCAGGATTTCATGCCCATTGGCCTTATGTATATGATGGTTCAAATTGTTTCTTTTGATGTAGATGTTATCTTTGATTTTTCCTCCTTTTTGGTTGAAGAAATTCACATTGGTTTAGTTGGAATTGCGAAGGGCAAAGTGGAGAAAACTTTTGGCCACTATTCTCTATTAATGCATATGTTTTTGTTCAAGGGGGTGACATATTTTGGTAATGAGATGGAATTGAATAGAGAGGAGAATGGGTAAGCACTACTAGTCTAGTTATGGAGTGCAGATATGACCTGGGATGCAAATAATGCTAGTTTTGTCAGATTTGATAGGTATTTTGCTTCTAAATTGAGATGCCTCATATTAAGAGACAATCCCAGAATCCCTAAGGTATTAATGGACCTCCTCAGACCTATGGACAAACCCCATAACTTGAAAGTTTCACACAATTGGGGAGATATCATTCCTTACCCTATTTCTACAATTTTCAAAATCTATGGTTTTAAAGGGAGTCCACATGTCTTGCCTTACCAAGTACCTTCGAAGGTAGGAATGGATGAAGTTTTTTGGAAATTAGGAGGAGTAGAAGAAATGTTTCTGTTGAAGAGGCAACTAGGGTCAATTTTCCCTACCTACATAGTTGCCCATCAGTTTTTAATTACCAAAGGGGGTTGGCTCTTTTTGCATAAAATTTTGGATTAGTATATGATGGCTGTCTCCCATCCCCATTTTTGTGATTTTGAGGGATTTTTCAATCAAACCTTGAGGCATAGAATTAAGCTAGGATAGGTCAAACATGATTCATATTATCCAAAGGACATTATAAGGAATGAATTCTCATTTTAGTAATAGGAAACTAAAAAAGAAAAATGGAGAGTTTACTCCTGGGTCCTAGAATTCATTCATTGTTTTGATCAAAAATATAGTCCTTTAGATAATGCTAATATAGAGGCTGACAGAATAAATAAGCTCATGAGTAAATTCAATGAAATAATGGAAGCTATGAATGAGAAGAAACAAATTTTTATTGATTCTTATCTTGATAAGGCTAGAGAAGTCATGAAGAGGTTGGCTTTCACTGTCAAATAGTTGTACAAAAGAAGCCTGGTTACACTATAATTCAAAATAAAAGGGCTCCTGTAGATAAGGGCAAGCAAATAATAGGATCCACCAGTACAACCCAAGAGGAGAGACCTAATGATCCTAGTCCCAAGAGGTAGAAGGTAATGAAAGAAGACAGGCCTCAAGTTGAGGAATATTCACCCTCTCAATCCCCTTTGAGGATTGGAGAAGAACAACTCACAGGTGAGCAAATTGAAAAGATGGGATCACTGGGAGGCATCTTTATTACTCAAGCAGAATTGGATGAAGGTAACCCTCCAGAACCTCCCCTCCCAAGTTTGGATCTAACTATAGTAGACTATAGAGGTAGGGAATTGGACCCTGTGTTAGAATAGGAAAGTCATCAATTTTTGGCTAATGACAGTTTTGTAAAATCTAGGGCTTTTTAGCAATATGCATGGAGGGAAAACATGAATATTTTTGAGGAGAAATGTAAAAGTTTGAAAATAGAGCTTCTAGAAATAGATGAAGCTTCCATCAAGAACCAAACAAAAGAAGAAATGATAAAAGAATTTCAGAATATAAGCCCTGAGGATGCAAGGCAAATGGTGAAGGCATCTAACATTTTATTGTTACCAAATTGGGATATTGCTGATGCCTTAGTTTTTAGTTCTGTTTCAAATAAACTAACTTTGCAAGACCAAAATAAAGGGGACTTTCAAGGCACTGCATTCATTGAAGATCAAGCTACATTGGTCAGTTGGTCATTGAGAAGAGGATCTAGAGCCACATCATCACAGCCAAGTGAATTTGGATTGATGGGAAGCATAATTGTGATAAGAGTTGTTGATACCTCACATGTGCAGGTAGCACACTAGAATGTGGATTCTTCCAAGTTTCTTTTGGCCACTACTAAGAAGGAGGAACAAGCTATGATTGAGTTATAGAATAAATACAAACAATTCTTGAGGCTTATAATAAGGAGGTAAAAAGGAGAGTTGAGCTTGAAGACAAGCTAATGGGGAAGTCCACTAAGTGAAGAATAACATACCCCCATCCTCTAGTGGAACCTTTTAAATCCACCTCCCTTATAGAAATACCAGACACACCTCAAAGGCTAGAATATTACATAGCTAAGGATTTTGAAGAATAGAAAAACAAGCTATGGGCCTTACATGTAGAGTTAAATATGTAGTATGAAGATAAGCTTAGAAAGGCTCTAATGTATTTAGTAGATAAAATTGAATGGCCCTTATTCTATGATCAATTGGCAAGAGTAATAAGTATATGGGAGGAACTAAAAACCCATGATGAAACCCTCAAGCCTATTGTTAATAAGTGGGGAAAAAGGGAGAAAGAAATCACCCTTTTATGTTATTCAGTTATAAGGTCTTTTCATGACCATATTGAAAAAATGTATGATGTTTCTAATGACTTGTCAGATTTTGATAACAGGAGAGTTGCTCTGCAACTAAAAATTGTTTCTTATTTGAGCAAGTAAAAGAATAATTTTTTTTGTCTATTTCCTTGTGCCTTGGATAGAAAGAATAAATTGAAAAATAAGGATGAATGGAGTAAAGAATTAGATGAACTTTTCTACATAAGGATAAATAAAGTTGTAAATGAAAAGGGGCAGGCCTGGTGGGTCATCATGACAAAAGAATTGGTTAAAGTCCAGTTATTTTTTGATTCTTTGAAACAAGAGTTTTTTGGTCTTGAAAATGAGGCTAACTATATATTAAAGAAGCACGATGATATCTTGCAATTCGGTTGGCATGATGATGCATAGTTTAACACCTGGATAGTAGATATTCCTTCTGATAAGTAGTTAGAAGAAGGCAGTTTAGATGATGATGATGAACAAAAGGGTGAGGTGCAAATCATTGACACATCAGCACCAGATTTGAAGAAAGAAGAAGGTGAAAAAGTAATATTTCTTGCTCAAGGTGAAAGTAGTGAAAACCTATAGGAAAAAAATGATTTAGAGGCACCATAGAATAACCCTTAATTAGCCAGTTTGGTAGCCATGTATTCTAAAGATCTAGAATAGTAGGAGACAAATCAAAAGTTGATGATTTGTAACCATAATAGAAACATGCCTACCCAAATAAATTTTGATGCGCTTGGCATTCTATTGTGCTAGTTTTTATCTCTTGTATGGTCTTTTGTTTCTTGTTTGGAAGGACACCTATCAATCACATCTACCCTTTGCTTGTTGCAACTCATGCCTATATAAATGAGTTTTCAAGGCAATGTGATGGTCTGAAACTTGTAGAATTTTTGTGCTTCTCAAGAAAAGTACATTTAGTTGGTCCAATAGTATGTAGGTGTTTTGAGTTTTCTTCCAATTGTACTCTCTTATAACATATTGAAATGACAGAAAAAGTAATCTATTCTAGGCTTTCAATTGGTTTCTATTGGTCATTTTATAAGTCATCTGAAAGGATAATACAAAGGGGTATTTACATTATATTTGTGTCATCAATTTCTATCTCCTTTTTATGGGTTTGTCTACTTTGAAGTCTTTTTAAATAAGGTTTAACTTGGCTAAATGCAATCTGGATGGGTTGTATGCTGATATCACTATTGCTTTTAATTCAAGGAATTATAGAAATGCTTCAATGAATCAGTAGGATTTATGAGTTTATAGAAAGGATACTTCATAAGAATGGAAATGGGTGATTATAAATGATTAATTAATTTACAAGTTATTTGAATTAGGTCTCCCACCAATAGTTAATTCTCTACCTAATGGATAAGGCACTGGTCTCATAAGTTAGAAGTGAGCAAGGGTGAATTCTACTGTTGCATATCAAATCATCTTTAAAAACCAAAAACATTTCATTCCATTTTGCTTAAAGTCACAAATGCTAGTTACCACTCATTTGCATATAGTTTTTTGAGTCTTAGATAGCCACTAATTCATGGAACACTTGTAAACTACAAGAGATTTATAACCAGATCTACTTATAGGGGATGCATATAGATTTGAGAAAATTTTAGAGGAAATTGGTAAACTGTGTATGTGCCCGAGGGTAAAAGATGAGAATTAGAATGAAACTAAGATAATTTCATACCACAGTTTGCATTAGAATAATCCCTAGGTATACCCACCTTGGTTTAGCAGAGCCTAAAGAGTAGAAAACCATTTTTGGTTTTTTTAAAGTTGGGTCAAAGTGGTTTATTCATGTAATTGCTACTAGGAATTGGAAAATCCTTAGATTATGTGAGTATTTTCATTGTGATATTGAGCATTTTGTTGTTTAGTAGTTTCAAACACCAACATATTGTAGAACACTGACATGATGTATAACTATGTTTATCATTGATGACAACATAGTAATAAGTTAGTAAAATTGGTAGAGTAGCAAATTGTGATTTTTGTATTAAGGATAATACATTGTGTATATGTTGATGCATAGTTACCAGCATATACTACAACATGTATGTGACATGTGGGCAAGTGCAAAGAACCTAAATTGATAGCGTATAGAAGTTATTGATGATTTATGAAGAACTTCAAAGAAGAAGAGCATTGGGAAAATAGTTTCTATTGTATGTTCGATATAGCACATTGTATTTAGAATGAAGGGTTGCAGAGTTGACCAGAGGTAGTCCACTAACCACTGATGATGTTAGAAAGTGTGTACATACTTGCATGTGTGAAAGACTGAGTATAACTATAAGATAATATCATTAATTAAATGTGTATTTCATTTAATTAACTATGAGATAACATCATTTATTTAAATGTGTATTAAGAAAAGATGTTTTCTAAGTTTTAAACATCATCATTGGAGATCAAGAAGTAGAGAAGAATTATGAATTGAAAAGTAGAGAAGTAGAGTAATATGCTAATGCATGACCTCAAGGGTTACTATTGATGGGTTCAGAGTTCCAAATCTGATTGCATGATCTGAAGGTGAAGAAGTTTGACATATTGGAGAGAGGAAGAAGTGAAAGATTATCTCACATCTATTATTCTAAAAGGAATAGTATCAAGATCAATTGGATAGTGGATTCATTGATCTAATCCTTAAGTTGTTTGGACAATGGGTTCAATTACCTTATACAACTCCTAATAGGGTTGGAATCTCCTAACAAGGATTCAAAGTCTCCTAACAAGGACTCTTTGTACTAAGTGTTGTAATAGACTCCTAATAGGGTCCATCCTCTAACAAGTAATATTTATATTAGTACATTATTTTGTGGGCATCATTCCCACCAGGGTTTTCCCTTTGATTAAGGGTTTCTATAGTCAACATATATGGTGTAATTGTGTATGTGCATTTATTTATGATTGTTGTTTACTTTGGCTAAATAATTTTAGATTAATATATAACTAATTCACCCCCCTTCTCAATTATATTGGTGATCTACTATTTCTAACAATTGATATTAGAGCTTCAGGTCCTTGAAGGGAAGTTTAACAACTTTGGGAGATTCATCGTGAATTTGTTTAAAAAGGAAAGTCCTAGATTTGATGGCACAAACTATGACAACTAGAAGGATAAAATGAAGAGTCATCTCTTGCACATGAGTCCAAGATATTGGCTTGTAACCAAGAAATCTGAAAATATTGTAGAAGAAGAAAATCTTGAAACTTGTATTGAGGAACATAGAGAAGTGTTTATGTGAAACATAAGGGCAAGAGAAGCAATAATGTTAGCATTACCTAAAAGTGAGTATAGTCAAGTAAAATTACTCAAAACATCTCATTAATTTGGAAAACTTTAGAGGCTAATTATGATGGTAATACACATGCAAAAAGGGTTAGGTTGCAAAATTTGTATTGCACTTTCCAAGATGCTAGAATGATGGAAGATGAATATGTAAGAAGCTATGTTGGAAGAATATTTGAGATTGTTGTAGGAATCACATCTCATGATGGAAAGAAATCTAATGATAAAGTGATATGGAAGTTTTTGAAAATTTTGACACCACTTTTCAAGATAGTAGTACAAATGATTCAGCCCTATACCACTAATTTCATCAAAAAGATATTGCTTGGTAGATTGGAAGTTGTAGAATTTGATCTAAAATAGTCTAGAGAATTGGCAAAAGTTGAGACAACATTCAATGCACTAAATATCAAACTTGGTTTAGCAAGGAGCACAAAAGCACAGGGGGACATTGCTAGTAGCAGTAAGTCTATTGAAGAAAATGATGCAGAGGTTAGGTAGGTATAAGCAAAATGCTGGTTTCAATCCACAAGGATAGACCATAAAACCAACTCCTACATCATGATTTAATAACAATGCTAATGGATCAACATTAATTCATACAACTAGACACTTAGGAACTTGAACCAACACCCATGGATGATGGATTTTTTAAAAATAGGACTCTTAGCATGTTAAGCGGGTTCAACACAACACCAAATCCTAGTAACCCATGCCCAACAACAACCAAACCTCAGATTTCATAGTTCGGTACAAATAATGCAGCACTTAGCATTAATCCATGCAACTTCAAACTTGACTCAACTCCCCAAAAATAGTGGATCCTCACAAATAGAGTTAAACAACATGGTAAGGGATTCAATATGTTAGTAAAACCCAAGAATCAAGACCAAACAACATGTTAAACATAGGTTTTATGGCACTGTTTGATAATAAAACAATTAAGGCTACTAGCCCATCTCAAGACAAATTGTGCAATAATTATAATTAAGGCTACTAGTTGGAATTCTAAACACACTTCATAGAGTTTATCAATCCCTCAAAGGACAAGTGCTAGAACCAATTACAAGCCTCTCAAAACTGAACCATTCTATAGGCCTAATTCCTTCAATTAGGTCACATTTATGAAGTACAAAAAATCAAGTTAGAGGAACCAAACCAATGCATCCAACATTTAGGTGAGGAGAAGGGAAGGTAGATTCCTGAGTTTCACTTGCTGGTTCAACCCCCAATGCATGCAAATCATAGAGTTTCTTAATGCAATAGAGTTGTCACATGGTAATGCCAACTTTGTAAAGAAAATTCTATATAGCCATCATCATCACCTACTTGGAAACCACCAAAATCTCAAAGTACATTGGACAACCTACCATTCCACCAAAAATTAAAATTTTCCAATTGTGGAAATTGGAGAAATCAACATTTTTGTTCAAAACCCTAGTTAGTGAGGGTTTGAAAGAAACTTTCACTAAAAACCCTATAACTTCAGCCTCCCAACATTTCAAGAGCTTAGAGTAGGCTCATTTGAAAGGTGATTTAGAAACGTACAATAAAATCCAACTTTCTAGGCCCTTTGATCCATATAGTCTATACAATGTATGGAAAAATAGTCTTTCTACAAGAAAATGATAGTTTTCTTTATTGATTTCAAAACAATGTACATCTCCATCTTCCACCCACCTATAAGGGCTTATGAAGACGTTCCTCCAATTGGTCCAATTGATTTTCAAAGGTTGTATTATTGCATAAAAGTTGCATTATTGCTCTAGTTATGCACTTATTTGTATTTTATAACTTTATTAGGACTTATAAAGTTTCTAAAACCTCCTATGACTTCTAATAAGACCCTAGGAGACTACTAAACCCCTGTAACCTCATGAATCAACTGGTTTATAGAAATACTAGAGTTGTCAAGGGTTCACACAATAGGGTCAAATTGCAAGAAATAAGCAAAATTGCTAGAATTAAGTTTGAAAAGGCCTAGAAGACCTTAAAACCATTTTTTTACTAGGAGAAGACCTTATGACTCCTTGGTTTGATGGGGTGCTCCTACACCATGCTGCCTATGCTATTTGAAACTCAAGTTCCCACTTAAGGTTAGTTGTTCCAAAGTGTATTCATGCTTGTTGATATCTTGCTCTATCATCCAAGTGGCATCAATGTTAGGAAGACCTCTCGACTTGACAAGGTACTGCAAAAAAGTCTTGTGCCTAGTATTCTTGTGGATCTTGGTATCAAGATCTTCTCCAATTGAAGGGGCTGACTTGGTGGAAGTTCTTGCAACCAATCAACATTTTTCTTTTCCTTATCATTTGAACCTATTACATTATCATTTCATTTGAAAGGAGTTAGATCAGTAATATTAAAAATAGGAGAAATTGAAAGAGATGGTGGGAGAGTGATTTCATAGGCATTTTCACCAAACTTTTGTATTATTGTACATGGCCCTATTTTCCTCATTTGAAGCTTGGTGTGCTGATCCTTGGGAAGCCTCTCCTTCCTTAGGTAACCCCATACCTTGTCTCCTACCTTAAAGTGCATTTCTCTTCTCTTCTTATCTACCATTACTTTATACTTTTGTGCTGATTGATCCAAACTATCCTTTACCTATTCCTGCACTTATTTTATCATCTCTACCAACTCCTTTCCTTTAGCATTTACTTTTAAATCATTAGGAAGTTCCCTCAACTCCATAGGATCCTTGGGATGCATGCCATAGATTGTTTGAAAGTTCATTTTACCCGTGGATCTATTCAAGGAATCATTAAAGGAAAATTCAACTTGTGGCAACAAAAGATCCCAACTTTGAGTGTATTGTTTTGTTAAAAATCTAAAGAGATTTCCAAGAGATCTATTTATGACCTCTATCTAACCATCTGTTTGAGGATGATAAGTAGAACTATACTAAAAGTTTGTTCCCAAATTCTTATGCAAAGTTCTCCAAAAATGTCCTTGGAATTTGGCATCCCTATCTGAGACAATAGACTTAGGCAACCCATGAATTCTAACAATTTCCTTGAAGAATAATTGTGCAATATGGTATGCATCATGAGTGCTCTTACATGGTATAAAGTTTTCCATTTTGCTAAAACAGTCCAAAACCACAAAAATGTTGTCATACCCTTGTTTTGTCCTTAGGAGTCCCATAACAAAGTCCATTGAGATAGCTTTCCATGGCCTAGAAGGTATAGGAAGAGGTTGGTAAAGACCTTGATTAGTAGATGTTCCCTTGGCTTGTTGGCATATGACACAAGTTTCTACAAATTTCTTTACATCATTTTGCATCTTTGGCCAATGGTAATACCTCCTAATTGCCTCTAATGTTTTATCTAGACCAAAATGTCCACTCATTCCCCCAAAATGCTTTTCTTTGATAATATTATCCCTCATTGAACACCTAGGGATACATAACTAATGTGCCTTGAAAAGTAAGCCATCTTGAATGAGAAATTTAGAGAAATCAGTATTATACCTACCCATTAATGTGGTACAAACCTGATAGATATGGCCAAAATTAGTATCATCTTTATAAAGGTCCTTAAGAGCAATTATCCCAATGCTTTGGAGTTGGATTTGTTGCACCAAAGTGATCCTCTTTCTCAATGCATCAGCCACCTTGTTGGCTTGACCCTTTTTATGCTTAATGCTGAAGGAATATGCCTACAACTATTTCATCCACTTAAGGTGCCTAGCATTCAACTTATCTTGTGAGTTGAGATAGCTTAATGCATCATTATTAGTGAAAACTACAAATTCTTTAGGTAGGAGATAATGTCTCCATTTTCTCAGAGCTTGAACCATGGCATAAAGTTCTAAGTCATAGATGGAATACTTTTTCTTGGCATCATTTAGTTTTTTTGAAAAAAATGCCACTAGTTTGCCATCTTGACTTAGGACTGCCCTAATGGCTAGGTTTCTAGCATCTCTTTCCACTATAAAAACCTTGTTGAAGTTAGGGAGGTTTAGTATAGGATATTGTGGAATCCTTGATTTGAGGTATTCAAAGGCATCATTGGCTTCTCTTTTCCACACAAACTTAACCTTTCTCCCTCCTTCGATGGTATCTAAAATTGGAGCATGTACGTGGCTAAAATTCTTCACAAACTTCCTATAAAATGTAGCTAATCCATGGAAGCTTTTAATGTCACTTTTTGTTTTAGGAGGAGGCCAGTTAACTATTGCTTCAACCTTTGAAGGATCCATCTTCAAAGTTTTTTGAGAGATCACAAATCTCAAGAAGGTAAGTTCCTTTTGCAAAAAGGTGCACTTTTCAAGGTTGATAATTAGTTTAAGTTCTTGTAATATTTTGAATACCATGTTCAATGTTTAAGGTGCTCTTCAAAACTACAACTAAATATTAGTATATCATCAAGGTAGATAACCAAGAACTTTTCATTGTAGTCTTGAAAAATTTCATTCATTAACCTCATAAAGGTTGAAGGTGCATTGCTTAATCGAAATGGCATAACAAGCCATTTATACAAACCCTCTATTTTTTAAAATGCTATTTTCCATTCATCCCTTGGCTTTATTCTTATACGATGATAACTTAATTTTAATCAAAATTTGAGAAGTAAGAAGCACCCCCTAGTTGATCAAGTAGATCCTCTATTCTTGGGATTGGAAACCTATATTTAATGGTGACTTTATTGACTGGTCTACTATCAGTACACAACCTCCATTTACCATCTTTCTTTGGAGCCAAAAAAGTAGACACTACACAAGGACTCAAACTTTTTTGTATCAAACCTTTTCCTAGCAACTCACTAACTTTTTTAGTAATCTCCGCATTTTGTGCAGGTGTCATCTTGTAAGGGGCTTTATTGGGCAAGGAAGTATTAGGTATGAAGTCTATTTGATGACTCACATCTCTAATTGGTGGCAAGGAAGAAGGTAGATCAGTTTGCATTATCTCATGGTACTCTTCAAGAAGTTTTTGCACTTCCTTAGGGACTGGTTTAACTTTATTAGACTTTGTTTCCTCCCTTGGTTTGTGGATCAGCACATACCCTTGGTCTAATTCTTTAATAGTTTCAAAAATTTCCTTCTCATTTACCACAACAACTAGAGGCTCCTTTTCATGCTTTTTATCAGGCAACAATTTCAAGGTATATGTTTTGCCATCCCTGGTTATGGTATATGTATTCTTCCTACAACTATAAGTGGCATCCATGTCATATTTCCAAGGTTTTCCACTATTTTCTTCCATTTAGAGACCTAATTTTTGCCTCTCTTTACCCTATCATCTTGGATAAACTTCCACCATACCAATGCAGACCCTCTTAGCCTTGACTTGGCTATCTTCACTTCCTAATTTTCAGGGATAGTTTCACAATCAAAGAAACTTGTTAGGGCATTCACCCAATCCACTATAGCATGAGGATCCATATTCCCATCATAATTGGGAAAATAAAACTTAGAATGCAAGGATCTTATTTCCATGGACCTCAGAGTCTTTACAAGTAGCCTTTGATCAAGAGAGAATTCTTCTTCTTCTTCCTCCAAAAGGGGTTCATCATCACTCCCGTGTTCAAGATCACTAGAGTTCCCACTACTCCTTCCAAGCTCTACCTTAAGCCTGATTATTTCATCCCTCATCTACATAATCTCAGTATTTTTGAGATCATCTCCACTTCTCTTCTCAGTCTCCTTTTGTTTTTGCTCCCTGAGATACTTCACAATCTCAACATTTCTCATCCTTGATGAAAGTCCATCTCCCTCTTTGTCAAACATAATGAAAAAAATTCAAGCTTTTGGATCTCAAGGATCTAATACCAATTGATGTAGAGGTTAGGTAGGAATAAACAAAATACTAGTTTCAATCCACAAGGATAGACCATACACCTCCTACACCATGATACAATAACAATGCTAGTGGATTAGCATTAATTCATACAACTAGACACTTAGCAACTTGAACCAACACCCATGGATGATGGATTTTCACAAACTCGGAATCTTAGCATATTAAGGGGGTTCAACACAACACCAAATCCCAATAATCCAGGCCCAACAACAACCAAAACTCAGATTTCATAGTTTTGTCCAAATAATTCAGGACTTAGCATTAACCCATGTGACTTCAAACTTGACTCAACTCCCCAAAAATGGTGGATCCTCACAAAAAAAGTTAAAAAACATGGTAAGGGATTCAATATGTTAGTAAAACCCAATAATCAAGACCAAACAACATGTTAAACATGGGTTTTATGGCACTGTTTGATAATGCAACAATTAAGGCTACTAGCTTGTCCCTAGAAAAATTGTAGAATAATTATAAAAACTTCCAAAGGACCTCCTAAAATAATTATCATTCTAAACACTCTCCATAGAGTTTATCAAACCCTCAAAAGGACAAGTGTTGGAACCAATTAGAAGCCTCTCAAAACTAAACCGTTCTATAGGCCTAATTCCTTCAATTAGGTCATATTTATGAAGGAAGTGCCAAAAATCAAGTTAGAGGAACCAAACCAATGCATCCAAAATTTAGGTGAGGATAAGGGAAGGCAAATTCCTAAGTTTCACTTATTGGTTCAACCCCCAATGCATGCAAATCATAGAGTTTCTTAATGTAGTAGAGTTGTCACATGGTAATGTCAACTCTTTAATGAAAATTTTGTATAGCCACCATTATCACCTGCTTGGGAACCACAAAGATCTCAAAGTACATTGGACAACCTCCCATTGTACCAAAAATTAGAATTTTCCAATGGCAGAAATAGGAGAAATCAACATTTTTGTTCAAAACCCTAGGTAGTGAGGGTTTGAAAGCAACTTTCACTAAAAACCCTATGACTTCAGCCTCCCAATGTTTGAAAAGCTCAAAGTAGGTTCATTTGAAAAGTGATTCAGAAACCTACAATAAAATCCAACTTTCCAAGCCCTCTAATCTATACAGTCCATACAATGTATGGAAAAATAATCTTTTTGCAGTAAAATGATAGTTTTCTTTATTGATTTCAAAGCCAAATGTACATCTCTGTCTTCCACCCACCTATAAGGGCTTATGAAGAACTTCCTCCAATTGGTCCAACCAATTTTTAAAGGTTGTGATTGTTAGAGGGAACCTTTACAAACAAAAAATATAATTATTGCATAAAAGTTGCATTATTGCTCTAATTATGCAACTTATTTAAATTTTATAACTTTATTAGGACTTATAAAGTTTCTAACACCTCCTATGACTTCTAATAAGACCCTAGGAGACTAATAGACCCCTGTGACCTCATGAATCAACCAATTTATAGAAATACCAAAGTTTTCAAGGGTTCACACAATATGGTCAAATTGTAAGAAATAAGCAAAAATGCTAAAATTAAGTTTGAAAAGGCCTATAAGACCTTAAAACCATTTGTTTTACTAGGAGAAGACCTTATGACTCCTTGGTTTGATGGGGTGCTCCTGCACCAAAAAAAATCCAAGAGGGAGTAGCTATTCGAAAGAGAAAAAGATGGTAAGAATATCTTCAAATGTTAGACATGTAATGAATATAATGATTATGCATCTAAATGTCCTAAAAAAGAAAGAATGTACAAGGGAAATTTTAAGTCTAGAAGACCTAGAAATTGTTTATATGCTAATGAAGAAGATGAATTGAGGAATCTAATCAAAACATGAGTGAAGATGAATTAGGGTTTGTAGCTATAAAGGAGGATGATCTTGACAAAGAAATTAGAGAAGAAAGTGTGCTGATCTCACAAGTTGAAAAGAAAGATTGGATCATTGATAGTGGTTGTTCACATCACATGACTGGTGACATGAGCAAGTTTGTCAAATTTAGAAGCCATGATGGAGGAATTGTCATAGTAGGGAACAATGCAGCTTGTCATATTATAGGAATTGGATCTTTCACACTTGATGGTAAAAAATGCTATGATGATGTTTACTTTGTTGATGGATTGAATCATAACCTGTTGAGCCTTGGATAGGTTATGGACAAAGGTTAGGAACTATAGTTTGGTAATAACACATGCATTATCAAAAATAAAGAAGGAAAACTACTTGGTACTGGCACAAGAACTGAGGTAATGTATTTCAGTTGAACTCCACTAAAATAACATGTTTGGTAGCTAAGATTGAAAAAAATTGGCTATGGCATAGAAGATTTTGTCACATTAAATTTGATAACATTGTAAAGGCCAATCAGACACTTGTTGTAAGAGATTTACCTAAGATCACTAAGCCCACTGATATTATTTGTAAGGAATGTATTTTGGCTAAGAAGAAGAGAGTCTCATTTCCTAGCAAAAAATTTTGTACTACACAAAAGCTAGAACTGATTCATATAGATCTAAGTGGTTCTGCAAGAACAAGAGGATACTATGGAGATAGGTACCTTATGATTTTTGTTGATGATTTCACTAGAATGATGTGGGTAGCTTTTCTTAAAGAAAAATTAGAAGCATTTGAGAAATTCAAGATATTTAAGAACAAAGTTGAGAATGAATCTGGAGTCAAAATCAAGAGCTTAAGATTAGATAGAGGAGGAGAATTCACCTCTAGAAAATTCAATATCTATTGTGAAGAGCATGATATTAGGAGATAACTATCTTCACCCCATACACCTGAGTAGAATGGGTTTGCTAAAAGAAGAAATAAATCAATTTCTAAAGTAGCAAGGACTATATTATTTGAGAATGATGTATCAAAGACCTTCTGGAGAGAAGCAGTCAATACAGTAGTGTACATATAAATAGATGTTTCAACTATAAACCAAAAATGATAGTAGAGTGCACAAATGTTAAAAATGATGAAAATTTTGGCACCAAGGAAAGGATAATGGATTATAACTTTGATGCAAATGATTATTCTAGAATAACTAATAGAAGTAATGAATTATTTCTCAAGACTAACAATGATTTATAGAATAACATGCAAATTGAAGATGTAAGAGAAGAACAGAGCACAATGCCTGAAATAAGAATTGAAGTAGAAACTCCTACCCCAAATAGGAACATGATAATACATCATCTTGCTGACTAGATAATAGGAAGTAAAGAAAAGGGATTAATGACAAGGAGAAAAATTAATGAAGAACTATGTTTGATATCTCAAGCAGAACCAAGAAGTACAGATGAAGCAATCAAACATGATAATTGGATATGAGCAATGGAGGAAGAACTCTAGTAGATAATAAAAAATGACACATAGGAATTAGTTCTTATACCTAAGGAGAAGAATGTGATTGGCACAAAATGGGTATTCAAAAATAAAGTGAATGAACAAGGAGAAGTAATAAGGAATAAAGCAAGACTTGTATGCAAAGGCTATTCTTAAAAAGAAGGAATTAATTATGAGGAAACATATTCACCTGTAGCAAGGATGGAAGTAATCAAAATGTTCCTAATGTATGAAAAAAAACAAGAATTTTAAGGTATATCAGATGGATATTTTGTCGACATTCTTGAATGGAGAACTTGAAGAAGAAGTTTACATTGAACAACCAGAGGGTTTTCCTTTAACAGACTAAAGAAAGCATTGTATGGACTAAAGTAAGCACCAAGAACCTAGCATTCAAGATTGGAAAAATACTTAGCAAAGCTTGGATTTTCTAAAGGAACAATAGATAGTAACTTGTACTTGAAGAAAATAGAAGCTGGTTTGCTAATAATCATTGTATTTATTGATGACATCATTTTTGGTGGAAATGATGAAGCCAGTGACAAATTCTTAGAAGACGTGAAGAATGAGTTTGAGATGAGCATGATAGGAGAAATAAAAATTTTCTTATGATTGTAGATTATTCAAAACAAAGAGGACATCTTTATCTCTTAGACCAAGTACTTAAAAGATTTGGTCTAGAAAATTGTAAACCTATTAGAACTCCAATGGTAACTGGTCACAAGTTATCAAGCAAGGATGAGACACCTTCTATTGAAAAAAAGAAGTATAGATCTATGATAGGAGGATTATAGTATCTAACTCATAATGGACTATATATAGCTAATGTAGTTATAATTGTGGCAAGGCTTCAAGCTGATCCTAAAGAATATCACTATACAGTAGTAAAAAGGATATTGAGATATTTGAAAGGAACATCAGATTATGGAATTTGGTATGATAGAAGCAATGACTTTACTCTTTATACTTATATAGATGCTGATTGGGCTAGAGATAGGGATGATAAAGAAAGTACTAGTAGAGGAGCATTTTTCCTTGGATGAAGACTAGTTTCTTGGCTCAATAAGAAGAAAAATTGTACCTCACAAAGTACTATAGAGGTAGAGTATGTTGCAATTACAAACAACTGTAATCAAGTCATATGGATGAAGTAGATGATGAAGGATATTGGAATTACATTAATAGAACCTATTATCATTTACTATGATAACACAAGTATTGTTAACATATCTAACAATCCTATTTTGAATTCTAAGACTAAACACATTGACATTAAATATCATGTGTTGAGAGAGAAAGTTGTTGAGAAAGAAATCAGACTAGAGTACATTAATACTAAGGAATAGATTCTAGAAATTTTCACAAATGCCTTGCCAAAGGATATATTTGAGTACCTAAGAGTTATGCTTGGGGTCATGCCCCTACCTAGTGCAAAATAGAAGATGCAAAAAACACATCAATCTAGAGTATATAGAACCATTGTTAGACTGGACTATATGCTAATGCTTCATCAATTGGGGAGAGTGGACTATATGCTAATGCTTCCTCAATGGGGGAGTATCAGTGATGAATAGAGTTAGTAAGGACTCTTGGCAATAGGAAATTGGTGTGCAATAGTGTCTTTAGACACTTGTATTGTTTATAGAACTATAGACAAAAAATGTAAAGTAACAGACTGGCTTGTGGTCATGCTAATAGATTGTTGTATGTATAATCTTTGACATTGATGTCAATGGGGTAGAGAGTGACATGAAAAATATTAGAAAAATTTTGTACTATGGGGGAGAAGTGTTTCAATAAAATATTTTCATGTAGTAAGATTTGATTGATGAAGAAACTTGTTGGTATTTGAGGAAATAGATGTTTATCATTTATGTTAGCATCAATACAAAGGGGGAGATTGTTAGCATGTATGCAAATGCTTTGGGGGAGTATTGTAGAACACTTACATGATGTATAACTATATTTTTCATTGATGACAACATAGTAATAAGTTAGTAAAATTGGCATAGTAATAGACTGTGATTTTTATATTAGGGACAATACATTGTGTATCTACTCATGCATAGTTACTAGCATATACTACATCACGTATGTGACATGTGGGAAAGTGCGTAGAACTTGAATTGACAGCATATGGAAGCTATTGATGATTTATGGAGAACTGTAGAGAAACAAAGCATTGGAAAAATAGTTTCTATTGTATGATCGATATAGCACATTGTATTTGGAATGAAGGGTTTCACAGTTAACTAGACGTAGTACACTAACCACTGATGATGTCAAAAAGTGTGCAAGTACAGAAGTCACATGTGTGAAAGATTGTGTATAATTGTGAGTTGACAACATTAATTAAATGTGTATTTATGATGTAGTGCATCATACAAAACCAAAAAATCAGTTTGATCCATGTTGATCCCTTTAAAATCCATTAAATAACTTCATTTTATAGAGGCATCTCATGAGGTAAAAGAAACATGTTTTAATACAAAAACATCAACTCTTCCCTATTTTGATATTCTAATTTCTATATTTGATTCTATTATTCATAACTTTGGTTCTAAACATCTTCTTGAAAAAAACTTTCATGGAATTGTTGAAAATTAGGAATAATAAAACATATCCAAAGATGATACCCATCCAATAAACAATTAAAATTTATGGTTTTTTTATCAAGACCCATTTTCTCTATCATAAACCAAAAGTAAAAATAGTAACTCTACCTAGGACATCAAATATCTTTATTAAAAAAAATCCAAATAATCCCAAACAAATTCCACATTATCTATTTTTGAGTCTAGTTTCCAAAACTATAAGCCATTTATTTTTCCAATCTATAGATCATTATATCATCACAACTCTTTGTCAATAACTCCATTGAAGAGGGTTTAAAACTAGTCTTCATTAAAAATGTCATAAATTCCACAAATCATCATAAAATTGAACCAAACCAAAAGGAAATGAAATTTTACTCAAATATCCTTCCAATGAATATAATTAAAATTCTCAACTCTTCTATGTACATTTTTATCATGCATTTTTATATGACTCTTCTCAAATATCCTGAACCTGTAAATACTAACTTCCACCAAAAATCTCATAACTTCCTCCAAAGTTAATAAAAATTGATCAAACCAAAAGCATAAGAAAGAGGATTCATTATACTATCTAACCATTATAATTATATATGGTTTTTAGGATATACATTGCTATACAAGGCCTAGAAACAACTACTTAACAAAAAGAAGAAATCAAAATAAGAGCCTTATTGTTTTTACTGACATATGTTTCTTTTCAAGTTTCCAAGAGGACTTGGAAAAGTTTTCAAAGGTATGGAGTATGGTGTAGGGGCACCAAGATTACGCACAATACCTCAGAAGCATATCGGGTTCACTAATAGATCCTTGGGTGGAGTTGAAGTAAAAATGCCCATCAAGGGTCATTTGATATTGTAATAGACCTTGAAAGATCATTTATGTTATTTCATGGCCATTAGAGCCATTGAATTGTGATAAGTGTTCAATTTTTCCATATAAGGCATATGTGCCCTTGACGAAAATTTGTAAGGGTTGGTAGGGTAATATGTAAGGTTTGATTATTAATTATTGAAATCATGGTGTAAAGGTATTCAATAAGAAAAAATAAATTTAAATGTCCAATATTAAGTGGAGAAGAAAGGGAAAAAGTTGTCTAACTTGACAACTAAATTGTTAAGTAGACAACCAAGTTAGTATTAAGTGGGGAACTAACCAAAATATGGTTGATAGGTGGTTGGGTGGTTGGATTTTGGTCCAAGGAGGATAAAAATTATATAAAATCAATGTAAATCCAAGCCATGAGAAGTGGTGGTCAAGATTTGGAAGAAGAGTCAATAAAACTTTAAAATTCTGTAATTTTTTTGTGATGTTTCTTTATATAATAGTCTAGAAACATGGATTGTTTGGAATTGTTTTAATAGTTTAGTAGTGAAAACTTATATAAATTGGAAAGGAAATCAAATAGCCTTTAATTTTGTTTTGGAATGAGTAATTTTCATTAAGTATTGTGAAAGTTATTGTCATTTTTCTGAAAACTACTATAAACCCTCATCTAGGATGTTCCAAGGTGATTTGATGTGAAAATAGTAGTTACACATTGAATAAAGTCTCCATTATTGGGGGAAATATGGTGGAAATAATTTATATTGATTCTCTCATGTTTGTAGATATTTATTCATAGTTTTGGCATGCACTCCATTGAAGGAAAGTGACTGATGACAATCAAGTTGAAGGAATAACTATCTTGAAAATTTCAGTCTTAGTGTAGGGGACATATCTCCAAATTGAACCATTGGATTAGAATAATATTTGGATATGTTGGAGAGGGCCAATTTGTACCAAATATAGCTAGAGTGATCAAGGAAATAAGGTAAGGGTCAAAATTTATGAATGTCTGAGTTCGGATCTATGTAAGGGACAATGACATGATAGTTTGTGATGAATTTCCTTCATGAGTGTTTTGCGAAAGTTTTGTGAATGGAATAGGTATTGTGTGGGGATAAGGGGAAAATAGTGATTGGATGGAGGTACATTAGGATGATTACAATGATGTAGAGCCTATCGTGGCACAAGACATTGTATGTGTACTCTAATAGAGAAGGAATTGATGGGATTAGTGAGAAGGATCCTAATGAAGATTCTTGATGGTTGTTGTAGAAATACTTGGGAATTCCCTCAAAATATGAATGGTTTCAAGTCCACTTAGGGCTGATAATTTCATTTAATTAACTTATAATAAATTATGGAGCTGACTCAAGGAATTAATATTGAGTTTTGTATAAAGCAAATATGTTTTCCGAGTTTTAGACATCATTATTGGAGATCAAGAAGTAGAGAATAATTGCAAATTGTGAAGTAGAGGAACATAGTAATATGCTAATGCATGACCTCAAGGGTTATTGTTGATGAGTTTAGAGTTTTGGATCTAATTGCATGATATGAAGGTGAATAAGTCTAATGTATTGGGTAGAGGAAGAAGCAAAATATTATCTCACATCTATTATTCTAAAAGGAATAGTACCGAGATCAATTGGACAATGGGTTCATTGGTTTGATCCTGAAGCTATTTGGACAGTGGGTTTAGCTGCTTTCTACAACTCCTAACATGTTTGGAATCTCCTAACAATGATTCAAAGTCTCCTAATAGGGACTCTTTGTACTAAGTGTTGTAACAAACTCCTAACAGGGTCCATCCTCTAACAAGGAATATTTAGATTAGTACATTATTTTGTGGGCACATTCCCACCAAGGTTTTTGTTAGCATGAATGCTGATGCTATGAGGGAACATCATAGAATAGTGTTATGACTTTGCCTGTCATTGTTGAAAACATAGCAATAAGATTGCAAAAGACAGACGGAGTAGTAAACTGAGATTTATGTATTGAGGACATCACATTGTGCATCTACCTATGCATAGTTACCAGCATACACTACAACATGTATTTGACATGTGGGAAAGTGCACAAAACTTGAATTGACACTGTATGGAAGATATTAATGATTTATAAAGAACCACAAGGAAATGGAGTATAGGGAAAATAGTTTCTGTTGTATGATCGATATAACACATTGTGTTTGGAATGACGGGCTGCATAGTTATCTGGAGGAAGTACACTAACAACTGATGATGTTAGCAAGTGCATAGGAACAAAAGTCACACATGTGTAAGGTTGTGTATAACTGTGAACTCACTCAAATAAATTTTAAATGTATGGAGCCAACTCAAGGGATTAATGATTGAGTATGGTATAAAGGCAAGTTTTTTTTTGAGTTTTGAAGATTATTATGATTGATATTGAGAAGTAGAGAAGACTTGCAAACTATAAAGTAGAAGAGTAGAGTATTTTGCTAATGCTTATAGTGACCTTAAGGGTTATGGATGAGCTCTAGATCTGTTTACATGATCTAAAGGTGAAGAAGCCTAATGTACTAGACAAACAAAGAGAAAAGAGATTGTTCCGCATCTATTATTCTAAATGGAATAGTACCAAGATCAATTGGATAGTGGGTTCATTGATCTGATCTTGAAGTTGTTTGGACAATGAGTTCAACTACCTTCTACAACTCCTAATAGTATTGGAATCACCTAATAGGGATTCAAACTCTCCTAAAAGGGACTCTTTGTACTAAGTATTGTAATATAATCCTATTAGGGTCTATCCTCTAACAAGGAATATTTAGATTAGTACATTATTTTGTGGGCATCATTCCCACCAGGGTTTTCCCTCTAATCAAGGGTTTCTCTAGTCAACATATCTGGTGTACTTGTGCATGCACATTTCTTTGTGATTGCTATTTACTTGGGTTAAAAAATTAAGAATTGTTTAAGATTGATACATAACTGATTCACCCCCCACACCCCTAGTTTTATTGGTGCTCTACTACTTCTAACAATTGGTATTAGAGCCTCAGGTCCTTGAAGGAAAGTTTAACAACTTTGAGAGATCCATGGAAAATTTGTTTAGGAAGGAATGTCCTTGATTCAATGGCACCAACTATGATAGTTGGAAGGATAAAATGAAGACTCATCTCTTGTGCATGGGTCTAGGATATTGGCTTATGACCAAGACTTCTAAGAACATTATAGAAGAAGACAATCTTGAAACCTTTACTAAGGAACATATAGAAGTGTTTATGTACAACATAAGGGCAAGAGAAGCAATACTGTCAGCATTGCCTTAAAATGAGTATAGTCAAGTAAAACTACTCAAAACATCTCATGAAATTTGGAAAACTTTAGAAGCTAATTATGAAGGTGACACACATGCAAAAAGGGTTAGATTGCAAAATTTGTATTGTGCATTTCAAGATGCTAGAATGATGGAAGATGAATTTGTAAGAAGCTATGTTAGGAGAATATCTAAGATTGTTGTAGGAATCACATCTCATGATGGAAATAAATCTAATGATGAAGTGATATGGAAGATCTTGAAAGTCTGACAACACCTTTCAAGTTAGTAGCTCAAATGATTCAGCTAATGATACCCTATACTACTAATTTTACCCAATAGACATTGCTTGGTAGATTGAAAGATGCATAATTTGATCTAAAATAGTCTAGAGAATTGGCAAGAGTTGAGACAATATTTAGTGCATTAAACATCAAACTTGGTTTAGCAAGGAGCATAAAAGCATAGAAAGACATTGCTAGTAGCAACATATCCATTGAAGAAAAGATCCAAGAAGGAGTGGCTCTTCTTGTGGAAAGAGAAAAAGATAGTAAGAATATCTTTAAATGTCAGACTTGTAATGAGTATGGTCATTATGCATCTAAGTGTCTTAAAAGAGAAAGAAAGTTCAAGGGAAGGTTCAAATCTAGAAGACCTAGAAATTTTTTATATGCTAATCAAGAAGAAGAAGAGGAATTTGATCAAAACATGAGTGAAGATGAACTAGGATTTGTAGCTATAAAAGAGGATGATCTTGATAGAGAAAGAAAAGAAGAAAGTGTGCTGATCTCACAATTCGAAAAGAAAGATTGGATCATTGATAGTGGTTGTTCACATCACATGACTGGTGATATGAGCAAGTTTCTCAAATTTAGAAGCCATGATGGAGGAATTGTCAAAGTGGGATACAATGTAGCCTATCATATTATAGGAATTGGATCTATAACACTTGATGGTAAAACATATACTAATGATGTTTATTTTGTTGATGGACTAAAGCATAACTTGCTGAGTGTTGGATGGCTTATGGACAAAGGCTATCAGCTGCACTTTGGTAATGACACATGAATTATCAAGAACAAGGAAGGAAAACTACTTGGTACTAGCACAAAAACTAGAGGTAATGTATTTCAGTTGAATTCCACTATAATAACATGTTTAGTAGAAAAGATTGACAATAGTTGGTTATGGCACAAAATATTTTATCACAATAACTTTGATAACATTGTAAAAGCTAGTAATATACTTGTTGTGAGAGATTTACCCAAGATCACTAAGCCAATGGACACTATTTGTAATGAATTTATTTTGGCCAAGAAAAAGAGAGTCTCATTTCCTAGGAAGCAATTTTGTACTCCACAAAAGCTGGAATTGGTTCATATAGATCTAAGTGGTTCTACAAGAACAAGAGGATTTTATGGAGAAAGGTACTTTATGATTTTTGTTGATGACTTCACTAGAATGATGTGGGTATCTTTTCTTAAAGAAAAATAAAAAGCATTTGAGAAATTTAAGATATTTAAAAACAAAGTTAAGAATGAATCTGGAGTTAAAATCAGGAGCTTAACATCAGGCAAAGGAGGATAATTCACCTCTAGAGAATTCAATATCTATTGTGAAGAACATGGCATCAAGAGACAACCATCCTCACCACATACACTTGAGTAGAATGGGATTGCTAAAAGAAGAAAAAAATCAATTGCTAAAGTAGCAAGAGCTATGTTATTTGAGAATGATATACCAAAGACCTTTTGGAGAGAAGCAATCAATACAATAGTATACACACTAAATAGAGTGTAGATTAGGAAAGATATGGACAAAACTCCCTATGAATCATGGTTCAATCACTCACCATCAGTCAAGTACTTTAGGATATTTGGAAGAAAATGTTACATCAAAAGATATGATGATATTGGTAAGTTTGATCCAATAAAAGATGAAGGTATGTTTCTTGGCTATTCATTAAAAAGTAAAGCCTACAAATGTTTCAACTATAGAACAAAAACTATAGTAGAGTGCACAAATGTTAAAATTGATGAAAATTTTGGTACCAAGGAAAAGATAATGGATTATAACTCTGATGGAGATGATTACACTGGAATGACTAATAGAAGTAATGAGTTACTTTTCAATACTAACAATGACTTACAAAATAGTGTGCAAATTGAAGATGTGAGAGAAGAACAAAGCACAGTACTTGAAATAAAAATTGAAGCAACAACTCCTACCCCAAATAGAAACATGATAAGAAATAATCCTACTATTTAGATAATAGAAAGTAAAGAAAAATGAGTGATTACAAGGAGCAGAATTAATGAAGAACCATGTCTGATATCTCAAGTAGAACCAAGAAGCACAGGTGAAGCATTCAAAGATGATCACTAGATAACAGCAACGGAGGAAGAATTCCAATAGATAATCGAGAATGACACTTGGGAATTGGTTCCTAGACCAAAGGACAAAAATGTGATTGGCATAAAATGGGTATTTAGAAATAAAATGAATGAACAAAGATAAGTGATAAGAAACAAAGCAAGACTTGTATACAAAGGCTAGTCTCAACAAGAAGGAATTGATTATGAAGAGACATATGCACTTGTAGCAAGAGTGGAAGTAGTCAAAATGTTCCTAGCATATGCAACAAACAAGAATTTTAAGGTATATCAAATGGATGTTAAGTCAACATTCTTAAATGGAGAACTTGAAGAAGATGTTTACATTGAATAACTAGAGGGTTTTCCTTTAACAGAAGAAAAGGATATGGTTTGATGACTAAAGAAAGCATTGTATGCATTAAAACAAGCACCAAGAACCTTGTATGCAAGGTTGTACAAATACTTAGCAAAGCTTGGATTTGCTAAAGGAACAAAAAATGGTAACTTGTACTTGAAGAAAATAGAAGATGACTTGCTAATAATCATTGTATCTGTTGATGACATCATTTTTGGTGGAAATGATGAAGCTCTTGACAAATTCTCAGAAGACATGAAGAATGAGTTTTAAATGAACATGAAAGGTGAAATGTAATTCTTTTTAGGATTGTAGATTATTTATAACAAAAAGGGTATTTTTATCTCTCAGACCAAGTACTTAAAAGATTTGTTGTAAAGATTTGGTCTAGAAAATTGTAAACCTATTGGGAATCCTATGGTAGCTGGTCATAAGTTATCAAGAAAAGATGAGACACCTACTATTGAACAAAATAAGTATAGATCTATGATTGGAGAATTGTAGTATCTAACTCATAATAGATTAGATATAGCTAATGTAGTTGGAATTGTGGCAAGATTTCAAGTTGATCCTAGAGAATATCACTATGCAGTAGTAAAAAGGATATTTAGATATGTAAAAGGAACATCAAATTATGGTATTTGGTATGATAGAAACAATGACTTTACCCTTTGCACTTATACAGATCTTGATTGGGCAGGAGATAGGGATGACAAAAAAAGCTCTAGTGGAGGAGCATTTTTCCTTGGAGGAAGAATAGTTTCTTGGCTCACCAAGAAGCAAGATTTTACCTCATAGAGTACTATAGAAGTAGAGTATGTTATAGTAGAAAAAAACTACAATCAAGTCATATGGATGAAGTAGATGATGAAGGATATTGGACTAACATTCATAGAACCTATTATCATTTACTATGATAAAACAAGTACAATCAAAATGTCTAAGAATCTTGTTTTGCATTCTAAGACTAAGCACATTGCTATAAAATATCATGTGTTGAAAGAAAAAGTTGCAGAGAAAGAAATCAGATTGGAGTACATCAGCACTAAAGAATAGATTGTAGACATTTTTACAAAGGCCTTACCAAAGGATATATTTGAGTACCTAAGAGGTATGCTTTGGGTTATTCCCCTACCTAGGTAAGAGTAAAAGATGCAAAAAAAACATTAGTCTAGGGTACATAGCACCATTGTAAGACTGGGCTAAATGTTGATGCTTCCTCAATGGGGGAGTATCTATGATGAATAGAGTTAGTCAAGGACTCTTGGCAATAGGTAATTGGTATGCAACAATGTATTTTAACACTTTTATTGTTTATAATAACTATATGCAAAAGTTTTAAAGCAATAGACTAGCTTGTGGTCATGCTAATAGATTGTTATATGTTCAATTTTTATACTATCTTTGAAATTGATGTCAATGGGGGAGAAAATGAGATGAAAAAAATTGGAGAAAATTTACACTATGGGGAGAAGTGTTGCATGAAGCAAGATTTGATTGATGAAGAATTTTTTTTGGTATTCTTGGAACTAGATATTTTTCATCTATGTTGCCATCAATATGAAAGGGGGAGATTGTTAGCATGAATGCTGATGCTATGAGAGAACATCACATAATAGTGTTATGACATTTTTTGTCATTGATGAAAACATAGCAATAAGATTACAAAAGACCGACAAAGCAATAGACTAAGATTTATGTATTGAGGACATCACATTGTGAATTTGCCTATGCATAGGTACTAGAATATACTATAGCATGTATTTGACATGTGGTCAAGTGTAAAAAACTTGAATCAATAGTGTATAGAAGATATTAATGATTTATAGAGAACCACAGGGAATTAGAGCATAGGGAAAACAATTTCAATTACATGATTGATATAGCACATTGTGTTTGGAATGAAGGGTTGTGTAGTTAACTAGAGGAATTACACTAATAACTAATGATGTTAGCAAGTGCACAGGAATGGAAGTCACATGTGTGGAAGTTTGTGTATAAATGTGAGCTAACTCAAATTAATGTTAAATGTATGGAGCCAACTCACGGGATTAATGATTGAGTATGGTATAAAGGAAATATGTTTTTTGAGTTTTGAAGATTATTATGATTGAGATTCAAAAGTAGAGAAGACTTGCAAATTGTGAAGTGGAAGAGAAAAGTAATCTGCTTATGCATGTAAGTGACCTTAAGGGTTACTAATGAGTTCTAGATTTGTTTGCATGATCTAAAGGTGAAGAAGTCTGACATAATAGATAGAGAAAGAGAAAAGAGATTGCTTCACATCCATTATTCTAAATGGAATAGTACCACGATCAATTGGATAATGGGTTCATTGATCTAATCCTAAAGCTGTTTGGATAGTGGATTCTGCTGCCTTCTACAACTCCTAACAGGGTTGGAATCTCCTAATAGGGATTCAAAGTCTCCTAACAGGGACCCTTTCTACTAATTATTGCAATAGACTCCTAATAGGGTCTATCCTCTAACAAGGAATATTCAGATTAGTACATTATTTTGTGGGTATCATTCCCACTGGGGTTTTCCCTCTCATCAAGGGTGTCCCTAGTTAACATATTTGGTGCACTTGTGCATGCACATTTCTTTGTGATTACTATTTAGTTTGGTTAAATTATTAAGAATTGTTTAAGATTTATGCATAATTGATTCACACCCCCCAATGCCCCCCGCCCCCCCACTCTTAGTTATATTGGTGCTCTACTACATCTAATAGTTTTCCCTAGTCAACATATCTAGTGCAATTATGTATCCACATTTCTTTATGATTGCTATTTACATTGGTTGAATAATTTAAGATTAATATATAACTAATTCACCACCATCCCTAACCAAACCACACCCCACCCCAACCCCCCACCCCGACCCCCCATATTGGTGATCTACTATTTCTAACATAGTCAACATATAAACTCAATATTTGTGTGAGCTTGGTTCATATAGATATACTCTGTCACTATAGTCATTAATGTTGATACTCAACATCTATTACGCATATGATTTATTTTCTTGATTGTTTTCTTCAAATTTGTTCTAGTGAGTCTTAATTCATGCACATATGGAATTTTAATACATCTTATGTTAGGAGCTAGTATAAGATGTATCATTCAAATGTGTTGTTCCTTACATACCTTCTTAGCTTAGTTAGAAGTAGTGGATCACTTGATCCATTGGATTGGGTGACCTCAACTTCACTCATTTCACTAATTATTTCTAATTCCTTATTTTTCCAAGTTTGATTCATCTCATTCCCTTGATTTTTCTACACCAACCTTGCTTTTTCCTTTGTTGTATTCATTTTTAGTTGTTTTTGCTATGGTCCTACATTTCTTGCTTATATGTCCAATCTTTTGACTACAATAGAAAACTAAGCTTCCATTCATCCAACTCTTGGATTTTCTTTTGAAATGTGTCCTAATTTATTTTTATACAATGTGACCATATTCTCCATAATAATGCAACTCCACCATGTGTTATAATCCCAATTATGAGAGTTACCTTATTTGGATGCATTATCTTGTTTCTTGGTTGTCTAATTATGTTTTTACTTGGATCTACATTCTTGAGCTCTATGTCCATAGTTCTAACAATTATAGTAGTAACCTTCAAATCTAGGTGGAATTGGTGGATGTTGAAAACTACAATTGGAATAATTGTTATGTTTTCATTAGTGTCAAACATAATTGGTAAGCTAGTTTACTATCTAATTTAAGTTTCATATCTAGATGATTGAAGAAGGGGATTTTAGATGTTGGACATAACAATAACACCTATAGGAAAGGTTGAGTTATGAGAGGAAACTATAATGGGCACTTGATTAGTTACACTTTCACAAGATAAAGTGATTTTTTAATCATGCTACAAGTAAATAAGATAGTTGTACTAAATCCTTGAAGAAGTGATCAAATAATGACCAAATTCATAATCTAACTGAGCAATAGAGGAGAAGATTAAGAAACTTGAAGTTTATACCAAGTGATGCTAGTGTCAACTAAGCCCCAATATGTGCCAAGAAAAAGTAGTATTCACTGAGCATCAATATTGACCGAGTGTTTTTATATATGCTAAACATAAATGTTAGTAGTGATCAACTAACCCAATGATGACTAAGCATCACAACAAAATGTTGGTTAAGGGACAACATTTTGATAGTTTATGAGAATATCATGATCTCTAGCCAACATAGTTGATTTCTTGGAATATGTAAAGCATGTGGAAGATAAGGATGGATGGCCTAGAAAATTTAAATCAAAGGAAATTGTGTTTTCCCATTTCTATGCAAGGATTCAAAGAGAAGTGTAGAGAAGTTTCTAGAAAAGTAAAGAGGAGACTAAATGATGGAAGGTTTTAGTGAATTTGACCTAATCCTAAGATCTATGGTGATTTTTAGACTGAAAAAAATTAGAGTTACCTATATAAGGAGGTACAAGGGCTAACCTAGTAAGGGTTGAAGTAGTTATTGATGTTATTGATTGGCAAACATAAGAAGAAGGCTAAGAAGAGGTGAAGAGTGATTTCTTGTAGGGTTTCCAAGCAAATCAAAGATTGAGATGACAATGAAGGCCAATAAATGGATCAACATGTGAGCCAAACTATGATATGTATTTGCAAAGTGAGTTGTATTTGTCAAATCAAAACTTGTTGTTACTTTCTAACCATTTCATTAGTATTGAAATTCTTTAATCAAGGTTGATCTAATAGCCATATGTAAATTCTTTAATCAAGGTGAGATTCTAATGAAATGTTCTAAAGTCATCTAAAAATTTCACTCCTAACAAAGTGATTAAAATCCTTTAACAAGGTCACATCTAATTGTGTTTGTTGTAACCTTTAACAAGTTAGGCTCCTAACAGAGCTCACTTTAGAAGAGTGAAAAAGATTGGTGGCATGTTACTAGTAGTTTTTCCCAAATTGGGTTTTCATGTTAAATTCTAGGGTCAAACTTGTGTGGATATTATTTATGATGATTTACTATTAATTTTCTACATTTTAAAAGTATGTTACTATTATGATAGTGGATTTCTAGTTGATGTAATTAATAATCTACTTTTGAGGTCGAGCTAATGGACAATTAGATCTAAAGTAGTTGAAGTGTTTTTTTTTAGTTGGTATATCTTGACCTTGGATAAATGATTCACCTCCCCTCTTAGTTATTCTAAACATTATAACAACTTGTATTAGAGCATTGGTGTTTGTAGAGAGAATTTTGAAGGTACTTGAAGATAAAGATCAAGATTTACAAAAAGGAGGTGCCTAGGTTGAATAGAGAGAACTTCCATGTGTTGGTACTTTTACACAACTAAGAAAAAAATACTTAATACCAAGAAGGTGAAGATCACAATAACCTAAGGATTAGCTACTTCCTATAAACAACTATATGTTCTTTGGATCTAGACCCAACTTCAACAAAATTATGAAATATTTTATACTCTTCTTGCTCTGTAAAATCAAGACAGGTGTACTTGAGGGATAAAAAGATTCACAACTTGATGTTACATTCATATTTCATTCATTCCAATACATTTTATAGAAATATTCATCTCTTATAGAAGATTGGTCATAATTATTCTTGGATCTACAAATAACTCTAGGAAAAAGCAACTAACTAAGACTCAAATATCAAATGTAAATAAGTATTGACCATGTTTGAAATTCTTCATACATTTAAAGTAAAATTGATATTGATTTTTTGATGTTTACTTGATGTCTATCTAAGATCTTTTCATAAGCTAACTTAAATAGTTGATCAGTGCCTCATCCATTGGGATTCAGAGTCTATCCAAATTCTTGACCTAATTGACTATATTACAGTCAATATCATTAGCAATTCTTCATAAAATTCATTCTTACATAAATCCTTCTTATTTCCTAGAGATCTTATCACATTCATTAAAGTATTTACTCAATTCATAGAATCAAAAGCAATAATGAATTGACATACAACTTATACTAGTTGCATTAAATTGAACAAGCTTTGCTCATAAAATCTCAAAATAACCAACCACTAAAAATGGAGATAAGATATTATGAGGAAAGATAATGGGGACAATTCATCTTTGCATTAATCTTCTTTGAAAATTATATAACATTGGGTAATACTTATCACAACTCAAAATAAGACACCATGATCATGGAGAGTTACTGTATTCTCAGAAAATACAAAGAAAATACATCAAAGAGTTGATATCAAGAAAAATTGGACTAAAAAATAGACTTATAGAACTAGACATTGTATGTTAAATCAGACCCTTTCTCTTGCTTTAGAATCTCACTTATATAGTGTGAGATGCAACAAGCTTTAGGCATAGAGAAATTGATAGCTATCCTTAAGACAAAAGTGATTTACAATGTTACTACCATAAAAGACAAAAAATAGTGCAACAAAAAAACTTCACAAAATATTCTCTTGCGTGGCCACCTTCTACTACACTTTTCATACTAAGAGGTTCATGATTGGTTTCAAAGTTGTTGGCATTCATCAGATGGTGTAGCCAATGAAATTTCACATGATGGATCTAATTTAAGTGTTTGTAAAGTGACTTCAACTCGAGAGTCTCCATCCATGTCATCATGCATAGTTAAAACAACAATTACATCTAATTTTCCTACTGCAATATCACCAATTTGGACTATTGTTCTTGTTACTGTAGTTAGTTGTTCTTCTTTGTCTTGTTTTTCTTATACTGATGTATTCGTTGCTTGCATCTCTTCTTGGCCCATTTCCTCATCATTAGTTTCTTTAGTTACTAATTTCTTTGAATGTACAAAATCTTTCATCTATTTATTGGAAGTTGTATCATCCGGCCAATCAAAACTCAAAACCTCTCATTGCTTCTTGATCACCAAGTCTCCTAGCTTATTAATTTCAAAAAAATCTTCTCTAATGGAGTTATAAAATAGTTTCACTTTAACAATTTCCTCAATGATCATTGCCCATAACAAATGCCCTTTTTCACTTATTACTCCATTTATTCTATGGCATAATAAAACATCTAATTCTTGACCCATTCCTCCTTCTCTTTTAGTTTATCTATTTTTTTAAGTACATGGGGGAAAAATTCAAAAATCTCAGCAAGATATTTTTGAAAAACAAATTATTATGTTCTTTTTAACTACAACTCTTTTTTCATCAAAATTAGATAAATCATTTGCCACATTAAAGGTTTTTTCTATATATGGACAAGATAGACAAATTACTGAAATCATCAAAAGGGTGACATCCTTGTCTCTGCTGCCCAATTTACTCATGATGGGTTTTAAACCCTCTTCACCACTCTTTATTTCAATCCACATGTCCATTATTTTTACCAATTGTTCATGAAAATTTTTCTTGATTTTATCTTCATACAAGTCATTTAATTCTACATGTAGGGCCCATAGTTTATTATTTTCTTCTTCAAATTCCTCAGCAATATAGAATTCTGGTCTTTGTGGAGTATCAAGCAATTCTACCAAGGGAGTTGACTTGAATGGCTCAAAAAGGGGGTGAAGATATGTAATTCGGGGTTGGCTTGATTCTCCCACTTTTCTTTTTCGTAGTTGCTTACCCATTTGAGCTACCTAAGCCTCTAATTGATGTATCCTATTTCCTCTCTCCCCATATGCTTTCATTATTTCTTCAAACTTGGCATTGAGCTCTAAGAATTTATTTCTATCCTTTTCAATAGCTACAACCCCAAAGACCATCATTTCCCTAGTCATTTTGGATACCTTTGCACTGTCTATCTCATCTACTATATAAACCATGAGGCTATGTGTATGCTCAACACTTGAAATTTTCTATATCCTAGTTTTTTCCCTTTTTTCAATGGACAATATCACCAATGCCTGGTAGTCATCACTATATTTAAATCCTCTATGTGCCTGCAAGACCTCTTCCTTAGTTTTAAACTAAGTACCCTTTGCCTTCATAATAGAATAAAACATCATAGCATTGGCTATGTCCCATTTAGGAAAGATTAAAAGTTTTGAGTCTTTTAATAGTTGCCTTCCCCCTTCAGGGGTTATTTGTGCAAATTCCTCCATGAAGTTATCTTTAACTTCCTCTTCAATTTCAAAGTCTAATTTATTAGGTTGCTCTACTTTTATTAATTTACACTTATTTTCAAAATTACCAATATTTCTCCTCCATAAAATTTGGGCAAAAGATCTAGTCTTTACAAAAATCTCATCATCAATAATTTTTTGGGAAGCTTGTGCTATCACAGGGTCTATTTCCTTACCTCTATAATCTTTAATTATAAGCTTGAATGATAGCATACAAGGTTCTTTAGGTACTCCTTCAATTTTAGCAATGGTGACCACAATGTCCCCTTCCCCTCCAATTTGTCTCAATTGTTCTCTCAAAAATGCTTCATCATCTATTGTTCTTGGAGTCTGGGTAGGTGAATATTCTTTAATGTGAGAAGATGATCCTTTCTCTAATCTTTGCTTCTTGGGAGCATGTGTGTTAGGTGAGCTTTTAGACCTTAGCCTTTTGCATTGAGGAATATATAGTACGTTATGGGCCACTATATACCTGGCTCTTTTCTACAATGTATACTACCGTGGGGTCACAATCATTCTGTTGGCTAGCCTCCTATCCACCTCAATAGCCTTGTCTAGGTATGCTTGTGTTATGATTTATTTCTTCTCATTTAGTGTTTGCATAATCCCAACAAAATTGTCCATTAATATATTTGTTTTCATACCCCAATACTTTATATCTGATAGGGGATCATAATTAGACTCAAAAGAATTTATCAATTCTAGGACTTTACTGTAAACTATCCATTTTTCTTTTGTAAGCTCTTGTTCTTATAATGAGAACTTATTTCTAATTATGTCCTTAGGAAAGTATAAAATTTTCTTCTAAATTTTGGCCTTACTCCTTTCTCTAAGGAGGTCATAAAATCCCTTTGAGTCTACAAAATAAGCATATGATTGAGCCATTTCATATCTATCTAGAAATTTCTCTAAATTTCTATGTCCCTTTTTAACGAAAACAAAATTATGAACAACAATAATTTGTGGAAAGAAACTACCTTTAGATTTACCTAGTAAATCTCTCTCCTCAACTGATCCAATTTTCCATAATAATTCAACAATCCCTACTTTCAATGACACTTGGTATGGTAGCACATGTGGCTTTCCCAAAAAGCCATAAACTCTAAAAATAATGGAAATTGCATATGGAATAATATTACTCCAATTGTGGCTCACCAATAGTCCTTTAGCATGGTCTTTATGTTAATTAGTTCTAGTAAAGGCTATGCTATCCTAGGATTGTCCCTTACTAACAACATTTTGAGCTTGGAAGAAAAGTATCTATCAAACCTAACAAAGCTAGCATCAATTACCTCCCATGTCATGCTTGCACTCCATAATTGCATAGGGAACCTCTCTCCATCTCTTTCTAATTCCAATTTCATCTTTTTAGAGAACAAGGTAACTCCTTTGTATAAACATATATACATCAACATGGAATACCATCAAAATAGCTTTTCAACCTTAGCCTTTTCTATTCCAATCAAACCATTATGAATTTTGTCAACCAAGTAAGTAGCAAAATCAATAATTGAACTCAGTCCATATTGAAAAGTCTGAGAAATAATAAGAACAATAAGCTTGGAATGTGATCTTGTTAATCCATACCAAAAATATTGCAAAGAGAAAAATACAAGGCCTATTCCCTAGGGTTGAAGTATTTTTTGAATAAGGGCTTGGGGATATTTTGTGTGACCAAGGGAAATGATCCAATTTTAAGAAAACGTTCTTGGAATGGTCCCCTCCTTAGATACATTCTCTGTGCATCATACCTACTTTGGAGGTCTTCCATATCTATCTATTCATGAATAGCCTAATTAGGGTTCAACTTAAAAACTTCTCTAATTAGTTCAGGTGAAACCCTAAAGAGATTATGACCCATATGATTCTTTACAATTCTAACAATTGAGTAATACTTCTTTGCCATCATTGCTATTAAATCATCATCAAAGGAAACTCCTGGAAAAACCAATCTTCCTATATTTAATTCCCACACATTATTTACTAGAGTATCTAAATTTCTTTCGCAAACTACTTTCAAAAAATCCCTAAACCTCCAATAAACACTTCTACATCTCTTAACCAGTTTGCCTTATCACAGAAACCCTCACTAACTTACAACCTAGGGCTTTTTGGAATAAGCTCCCTTCCCCTATCTATTTCATTCATATATTATGGCATTTTTTCTATGAAATCATCATGAACTTCTATCTTTAGGTAATAAACTTTTCCCCAAAAATCCTTTCATGGAGGCATTTTTAAATTTTACCCTAGTGTAATTACAATTTCACAATTTTTAGAAGTTTATATGACTTGCCTGCTTTGAGAAATGCTTCCCTTAGCTCTAGAAATATTTGTGCTATGATAATTCTATGATCTTATGGATCAAGAATGGAGAATTGGGAATTTTACTAAAGCATTAAGTTTGCACAAAGTGGCATTGATAGGAGTTAATGCTCTAACAATCACATTCTATATTGTACCATGAAATTTGAAAATCAACCATCAATTATCCAATATTAGACAACTTAATTTAAAATCAAAATAGCTGCATTAACCCATTTTTAGAAACTATCACACCTCAACATGGCACATTGCCACATTTCATAATGTTTGAGCACTTTCACAAAGCAGTGAAGAATCAATCATCAATCTTCTAAAGATTGACAATCATAAAAAATATTTCTATCTTTAAAAACACAAGCCCACTAGTACAATCACTTTTCCAACTTAGCAAACACATAGACCATCCCACTAATCATCCTGTTAAATATCACTATGCTTTTCCATCCTGGCATGACTAGACAACCTTCTGAGTAACTACCCCCACTAGTCTGCATGTCAAGTAGGCACTTCCCAACATTAGTTAAAGTTCAATCATCTTCATATTGTGGTAAAGCACCTTCTTTTGAAGATCAATGATGTTAGACATCTTACTTTTTTTATAACCCTATCAACAAGGTCATCCAATAGAATGATGCACTTAATCTAGCATGTCCTGATAGTCCCTAACTACTTCAACACCATTTTATCTAGGAGGCATGACATTACTGAGTACATGTAGAAAGTGGGTACTTTACCACATTAGTTAAAGTTAACTCCTATCGTAGATCTTTCAAAGATTGATGATGCAATGTCATGATACAAAAGGTAACTCCTTCATTCAACTTGATCAATGAGATTGCTCACAATTCTAACATGCTTTGAAAACCCCTAACAACTTCTAAAAAGCTTTGACATCATCTAGTTTTTTTTGTAGCACATTAAAGGGTCTATGTCACCAAATGCTATGTGGAAATTAGGAACTTTCTTGCATTTGCTAAAGGTCAAGAAAATTCATGTTATAGGCAAGTACTCATCATTAATCATGGGAAAATCAATGGTTAGTAAAAAATAAACTACAGTGGTTAAAACACTTCGTAGAGTGTTAAGAAAATGACAAAGGTGAAACCATAGTTAAGGAAAGGTTTAAAATAAAGGGATTTTTAAATTCTAGAAAACTAATCTTAAAAATAGATATGGGAAAAGATAAAAATAAAACTTTAGGTTAACAATCTCCTGCATAATTTTTATAAAATTCTCTTTGTGAAATTTTGAAAAGCTAGGGCACATAACAAGGATTTGGTTAAATTATTAATAATTTCACCTAGGGTTTTGACACATCTCACAACTGTATAACATGGGACTAATGGATTTTTCACTACAAAGTGTGACAAAAATATATAGTGAAAAACTAGGCCAACATCATGCATGGAAAATTTTGATGAGGTTACATCTAGTAGGAATTGAAGATGGTACAATACATTTTGTGGATAATGAATATGTGGAGATAATAGTTCTTCCTCTAAAAAATCAACAACCAAAAGGGAAGAATGAACACAACCAAGCTATGTTGGAGATTTCATTAGCCCTAAGATACACTGAGTTTGATGACATAAAAGACTATAAATTTTCAAAGGAAATGTGAGATACACTGTAGATCATCTAGACACAAAAATGTCTTGAGGGAAAAATCAGAGACCTTGAGAGGTAAGTTTGATGGAATGAAAATGATGGAAGGTGAGAATATAGTCTAGTATTGTGGATGAATCAAAGAGGTTGTAAATTCTATAAGAGGAGCAAATGGAAAGATTGATGATGAGAGTGTTGGGTACAATTAAATAATTGTGTGTTTTCTTTGATGTTACACAAATATCATAATCATTATCAGTCAGTATATGCCAAGTTCACTCAGGTAGTGAAGACAGTTCTCAATGTCTATTGAGTGTTTCTATGTTTACCTAATTTAAAAGGCAGTTTCTATCAAGTTCATTCAGGCATTGAAGGAAAAGTTGCAAAAAGCAAGTGTTAGCCAAGCTTACTTAGGTAACAAAGGAAAGTTGGATGGAACTAGTGCTAACTGAGCTCACTTTATTGCCAAAAGGATTTTTGTAAGTTTGCAATGTTAACCAAGCTTTTGTTGGTTAATGAAGGAAATCATTTTAGAGTTAGTTTCTACCAAGCACGGTCAGCTAATGAAGGATTTTCTTATTTTGTTGCATTAAGCTTAATTGAGTTATCTATTAATCCCATCCGACTAAGGTGATGAATATTGATTATTGTAAGTTGTATTTGAGTAGACTTGAAAAAGTAGAAGGTATAAGTATAAGGTCAAGTTGTGATTTCAAAGTGTGCAAATTATGGTGATGTAATTGAAGATCTACTAATGAGTAGAGGAAGTGAATTTGAAGGATAAGAAAAATATCCTTGTGGTGCAGAAAAACTATATTCAATCAAGAAGGATCAAGTACAAGCCAAAATAAAGATCTAAAATTAATAAATTAGTTGCATTCAAATTAGGCCATCTCATTGTTACTCTCTAAACATTGTAGTAGTGATCTAAATCTCCCAATAGAGTTGGCTTAACAACTATTTACAAATCCTCTAATAAGATGGCAATTCCATTGAATTGTTCTCAAGACCTCTAACCAGGCCACTCCTAACAGGGTGATTAAATCCTTTAATAGGGTCACACCTAACAGTATTTTTTGTAACCTTTAATAGGATTGGCTCCTAACAAGGCTAACTTCAAAGAGTGAAATTCAATAACTAGTTGCTATTGGTGGTTTTTTTCCAAATTGGGTTTCCACATTAAATCCTGGTGTAAAAAGTGTTCATGGTATTTTCTTTATGTGTTTACAACTAAGTTAAAGGAATGGTAATCATAGATAACTTATAATAGTTTATATGTTAATCTTTTACTGAGCTAATCCAGTTATTACCGAGTTTCATCATTCTGTGTGTTTATTAAGCTTCAACAGTATTCAATTATTTGTTTGCATTTTGTACTAACATATAAGGGATCTGGGATTTATTTTTGTAGTAACTATTTCGCCCCTCCTCTCTCAGTTACTCTTACATTTTCAATAGAGACTACAATCAACAAGGTATTTAGAACTCTACTTCCTATTTATGTTATTAAGGTTTCTGTAATATAATAATTGAGATGTCTTCTTGGTGATAACCTAAATTTGGAAGGTGTGATTGGTAGGCCTACTACTTTTGAGATGTAAATTTTTTATAATTTCATCTCTACCATTGCTGAATCTACTTTTAAATTACAATTGGTCCTTAGTAAGAAAGGAAAAGGAAAATGTGTGAAAGGTGACAATTATGTTTCTAAATATCAACTTGATAAGCTTGAAGCATTGATGGCTAGGAGGCTTCCAAGAGGTAGAGGAAAATACAAAGATAAACTTCCTATAATATGTTTTTCATGTAACAAATTTGTTCATATTTTTGTAAGATGTCATGATAGAGAAGAAAAGGATCAAATAAGGGAAAATGAATAAAAAGGAAAAAGATATAACAAAGACAATAAGAGAATCAAGGAATATAAAGATAAAGGTAAGAAATCTTGTTACATTACTAAAGAAGAAATTGATAATGAATCTAAAATTAATGAAGAATTTGTCTATATTGCTATGAAGAAAGATTTTGATGAAGATGAGAAAATTACATTAATCTCATATGTGAGTAAAGGTGATATATGGATAGTTGATAATGGTTGTTCACATCACATGACTGGTGATAAAATTAAATTTGAAACTATGGAACCATACAAAGGTAGTTGTGTTAAGTTTGGTAATGATGCATAATGCCTTGTGAAAGGTAAAATATCAATACAATTGACTAATAAGATCAAGTGTGACAATGTTTATTTAGTTAAAAAACTTAACTATTTATTTTTTAGTGTTTCACAGTTGAGTAAATTAGAATACAAGGTTGAATTCCATCACAAGAAGACAAAGATATTTGATGTTTATGATGAACTAATTGGAAGTGGTGATCAAATAAAAGGTAACTTTTTCTATGAGACATGTTTGTTTGCACATTATGAAGATATATGGTTATGGCATAATAGGTTATTTCATGTGAACTTTGACAATTTGGTAACCATTAGTAAGATGAAAAAAGAGGTTTTCCAAATTTGAAGAAACCTGATAATGTTGTTGGTATCTCTAACCATCATTGTCTATTAGTGTCAACCACTTAGTCATTTACAAGGTAGAGTTAGATGGTCATCACTGTGACAAAGCTACTCTATATAGGCCGAGTAATGTACATAAGAAAGTATCTACTAATCTCTATAGGAACTAAGTAAGTTTATGGTCACTGAGTATTTTCTATATGAGCTAAGCTAAAAAATAACTAAGCAAGTTTCAAGCATTCAAGTCCTAAGTGACATAGTATGTGTCAAGCACTATACAAATTGAGAAACATCAATGTTGAGTGTTAGAAAATAGTAAAGGTCAAGCAATGTAGAGTTTAAAAAATAGTTAAGAATGGAACAAATTTTGAGGTAACACATTTTTTGAGCCAATACAGAAGGAACTTTTGTTATTTGTAGAGGATTTTATATAGAGTTTTATAAGTGGATGACGCGGATTACATATCCCTATATATAGTTTGATCAATGTTTTAGATGAAAAGGCTATTATGGAACCATCCAAAAAACCCTTTATGAAACTCTTTAAATAGATAAGATATTAACATAGATTAGAGAGTGTGTGAGTGTGGCATAGAGATGAGAAGATAAGTATATGCATGAAAATAAGGAGTAATATGCAAGTGAAGGATCAAGATTAGATAAGAAGTCACTGAAAGGGTTCTATTATCACTTTACAGAGAAAGCAACCTATTCATAGTAGTGAAGTGAAAGTGGAAGAAAAATTTATCAGATTAGAAGAGAGGACTAGTTAGTAAGGAGGAGACTCAAAATCATCTTACATAGAAAACTAAGACTCGGGTACTGAATCAATTCTAACTGACTTGAATAAGGGTAAATCTCTTAATAGAGTGGTCTTAACATATCTTTGTAAAACTCATAACCGAGTCCTTACCTTTTTTTAAGTTTTAAATCCATTAACAAGTGAGAACTAGCAGTCTCTTAAGCTTTTAACAAGGTAGACCACTCATAGGGTAGATCATATTTTATGATCAAACATTATAACTATAATAGGTTAACTCTATTACTATAGTAGTGAAGATTTGTGGGTGTCATCCCTGCCCTAGTTTTACCTTCACCTTGGAGGGTTTTTGGGTAAAAAATATTGTATTATGTGTTTATTTTTATGCATGTTATAGATTAGATTTACATGAAACCAAAATTTCATTATTACAAGTTTTGCATACACAAGATAACTAGTGAATTTGTGAATGAATTGGTGAAAGTTATAAAGTGCTTAAGATTATGATTCACCCCACCCCCCCCTCTAAGTATCATGTTTATCTTATTTATACCCCCATTAGTCAAAAATTGGTATTAGAGCATTGGTTCTTTGAAATAAAGCAATAGCTTGAAGACTAGATCTTGGAGATGGAGCTTTCAAATTGGACAAGGTTATTGACAATCAGGTGATTTAAATCCAACTCATACTACAAAAACTTGAGAAAGAAAGACAAGATGTAAAGGATTCCCTACAAAGGAGAAAATAAATTGCTGTCCAAATAAAACAATTTTCTTATGAAGAAGTTGAGACTAAAGGGCTATTTGAATCAATCAATCCAAATGGCAAAGCATCTACAAATCTACTTATAAAGATAAAAGTCTTGAATGAAGAAATAAGAGTACTAAATAGAGAAAATGAAATCCAATCAGTAATATTATGTGAAGTAACCAAAGAAAAGAAGAAACCTAAAGAAGACAAAAGAGTAATGGCTACCAAACTTGAAGAAAGGATGTCAAATGTATAGAAGCCCACAAACACACAAGTGGACATAACAAATTTACTAATGCTTGAAAATTAGAAATTGAATCACAAGGATGTGGAAATTGCAAATCTCAAATCAAAAAAGGACATATCAAATAAATGACTAAAAATTGAGAAAGAATCTATGGAGAAATTCAACAAACTTAAAGAGGCAATGAAGTACTTTGAAGAACTTATGAAGTCAGCTAGCTATTTTGATGGATTAGGACATTCATGCACTAAACAAGGAGAATCATCCATGACTAGAGAGCTAAGGAACGCAAAACCAAAGGACAAAGCAACATGTTATCTGTTGACATTCCAATCATGTTTTTTATTAGTGTCATACACTTTTTTAGATTGTGAGTTCATACCAAGCATATGGTATAGTTAAAAATGTTAACCAAGCATTTCAATTTTTATTGAGTTCTACAATTACTACTGAGTCCCATGGACATATTTCAATTTGAATCGAGCAATTACTATAGAGTTGAAGATCAGCAGTGTAAACTGAGCATTTCAATGTATGCTAAGTTTCTAGTGTAAATCGAGTTGTACAATGTTTATCAAGTTTGCAATTGATGTGATGTGAGTCTAGTGTTAACTGAGCTACTCAATGTCAACCAAGAGACTTAATTTATTGAGCTATATAGTGTAAATCAAGTGATTTAGTTTATATGTTGAGTTTTATAGTATTTACCAAGTCACCAGTATAGACCGAGTTTAAGACTACTTGGAAGTGATCAGTACAAACTGAGCTTTACATCTATCAAGTACATGATGATGTTGAGCATTGATAGTGGATATTGAGTATCAAAACTTCACCAAGTCAATCTTTAGAGCCCAAGTTTCTATAATTTGGTCTACTTTGTAATATTTGAGTAAACTTGTATTGTGGCTAACTTTGTAATTATGTAATTGGATTGATATATGTGTAATGTATTGTATCACATCCAAAGTGTGTAAGGAATCGAAAAGGAAGTACTGTAAGTATAAATGAGTAGAAAAGTAAATTTCAAAGGCTACAATAGTATAAGGAGCAAGAAAGATTCATCTATCATAGCAAGTTGATTTGTACTCTCAGAGGAATCTCATTCAACAAACCAAGTTGCAGACCAGAGATCAACTAATATTTCATCCTAACAAGTGGATTAGTTAAATCATTTAACAAGGTAGGCCTAACAGTCTTATGTAAATCTCTTTATTGAGTGCATACTTCATTGTATGTTTGTAAATCCTTTCACAAGGTGGACCTAGCAGTCCTTATTGCTCTTAACAGGGCAGATCATCAAAAGTGATCATTGTAAGCCTTAACATGATAACTTTATACTGTAGTACTAAAGCTTGTGGGTATTGTTGTGGTGTCCACAACACACGCCCCATTCCTCACTAGGAATGGGGACCCCTTACTTTTTTCGATTCCTAGACTCATATTTTGAGAGTTGGGAGAAGAAATTTTTGTTAGAGTTGGAATTTTAAAATAAAAAATTTGAAAAATTAAAAAAAAATTATATATATATATGTATATATATAATTGAATAAACACAAAAAAAATTAAAATAATAATAAAAAAAAAAAAAACCAAACGTGCATGCCACAAAGGGTTACGCGCACACTGTCAAGGGCAGTTTGCGTGCCCGAGCACTGCGTGGGCATCATCAAGGGTAGCATGCACCCAAGTACTGCACCACCAAGGGTAGCGCATGCGTCCAAGCACCATGTGTGACACCAAAAAGGGCCACTCATGCATGTGCCAAAGGGCACTATGTGTATATGAGCAATGTTAGTATGCTAATAGAAACCAATTTTAAATAAAGCTTCTACAAACCAAACAAAATTCATAAACTTCAAGATAGACTAAGATGAGCTCTCAATTGAGAATATGAGCCATTAATGGGCTCTCTCAATGAGAAGCTCTCTTGTTGAGTAGCTTTGTCTAAATAGATAGGATGTATGCTCAAGCTTTATGCTTCCAAAGGCTTCAATGGATGATTGTGGTTTTTTGGTGTGGATAGATGGCTTTAGTATGGATTTGGATCTCAAAAAAGCATTATAACTTTACTTCATGGATTGTGTTATTTTGCAAAGGGGAAGGATCCAATTTATAGGCAAGAGGCTTGAGGGATTGAGGGCTAAGATGCAAGGATGGGAAAAAGCTCATGGAGGGCTTAGATTGCATGAGAGGAGAGCACATGGATTGTGCTTCCTTACAACCAATCAAGGAATGCCACATGTCACATGGTGAGAGGATGGAGGAAAGGGGAAGGATGAGTCAACAAAGGAGGCTCAAGGGATAAAATCTTCATAAAGACCCTCATAATGACTTGTAAGAGCAATAAAAGGGCTTGTAAGAGTCATTTATGACCTAGTGGACTTCATAAAGTTTTATGGTTGAGATATTTTGAGGGTGATGAGAGCAATTTAGACTTGGACTTGATTAGGAAGGTTTTAAGCTTTTTTAGGCTTGTGCAAATGATTAGAGGATGGATTAGGATGGTTTAGGATTAGCTTAGGGATAGGCAAGTGGATGGCATTTAATGAGGGTGGGTGAAGGAGGAGATATTTGTTAACTTTGGCTTGGGTTAGTAAGTTTTAACCCATGTTTAGGGAATGTGACAAGGTTAGGAGGGGATTAGGATTAGGTTTAAAGACATCTTCTAGAAGAGTCTAGACTTTGGATGAGGATAAAGACTTTCTAGAATAGTCTAGAATTTCCTAGGATAAGGATGAAGACTTTCTAGAAGAGTCTAGAACTTCTTAGGATGAGGATAAATTAGATTTTTAGGAAATAAATAAAGTTTTATTTATTTCAAGGGTTTGGGTTGAGGAGATATTTATTAAAACTTTTTAAATAAACATGAGGATTAATATTTAATCTTAATTAAATATTTTGAGTTGGGATTAGGGGTAGGAAATGATGGGATTAGCCTTTAATTAAAATTAAAGAAGGATTAGAAGATTTTTGAAGAGGTTAGTGGTCTTAAGGAAATTGGCCAAGTTTTGGGCAAAAAATAATTTTTTTATTTATTTTGGATTTTTTGGTCAATTTATTAATTAAATAATTAATAAATAAGGAAATAATGTTTAAATAAGATTTAAACATTTTTGGGAGGAATTCTTTAATTAAATATTTTTAATTAAGATAAAGGGATTTAATGGCATAAAAATAAATAAATTAATTAAATAATTAATTAATTAATAAATGATGATGTCATCAAGACTTTTTTTCAAAAAATAAAAATACTTTATTTTTTAAAGGATTTTTAGGTGTCTACACTATGCACTGTGGCATCACAAAGGGCCGCACACGTGCTCCCAAGGGCTGTGCGCACCAAAGGGCCCTGCACCCACCAAAAAGGGCTAGGCACACCATAACACATCAGATGCTCACCTACACACACCGTGCATGCAAAAAGGCACCATGCACATTTCAAACATGCACACACTTCATATGCACCACACACATGCTTCAAATGTACCGCGTATGCCACAATGCGCTACACAACTAGTTTTTAGAGTTTTTTATTCTAGTGTCATTAGGTTGTGTCTTAATTAAGCATTTTTATCTCTCCAGACTAATGTTTGCTTCTTTTTTCTGGTAAAAAAGGTATCCTTAACTTTTTGGGGTCATAACTTTTGACTTGGAGCTTGGAATTTAGAACTGCTTACACCATTGGAAAGAAGAACTGAAGATCTAATTTCAATCCCTAAAATAGTGAGTCTTTGGCTACCCAATTTAAGGGATCGACGAAGGTTTCAACTTGAAAATTTGAGCAGAAGACCTCCGAAAAAGCCATTAAAAATTTCTTAGAAAAATTTGCAAAAATAAATTAAAAAGTTTCAAACATTTGATCATTTTGATCACTTAGTTTCTTGCCGGGAAGGATAGGGCAGTTGGAGAGAAGACATAGGTCGAAGATACAGAGGTTGGACACATGAAGTGGAATAGGTTCCTCATCTTATGTAGCTATTAATGGCAAGATTCAACACAGGTGCCTTAGGATTTTAGATTGAAGAAGCTGAAGTAGTTCAAGTTTATGGAAGCGATTGGCTATAAAGAGGGTATAAATCATCAAAAATGGGCAAAGAATATATATATAAAAGATCTAAAAACCCCATTTGAGAAAAAACTAGAAACTATTTTAAAAATTAACAACTTTGATTTTTTGGTGATTTGAGCTATCGAGGTGCACAACTTCATAGGTATGCAGCTCCACATTTTTGAGCTCCGTAGGTCTGTAGCTTCACATTTTCATGTAGCTCCACATTTTTGAGCTCCACAACTTTGTAGATCTGCATTTTTGAGCTCCGCAGCTCCACAATTCAAAGGTGCACTGACAGTTGACTGCGAGTTCCAAAAATAGCACTTTCCATGCATCAAGAGCACATTCTGATGACAAGTTAACTTCGAAACACACTTAGTGAAGGGCCAACTTCTATTTTTGATACCTCCATGCACTTTCACTTTGACTAATGGATTCCTCCTACTTTTTCTCTCATGCTTTCTTTGTTTTGACATGTAAAGGGCTCATGCATCCAAATAATGAGTAAAATATGAATGGAGTCCTTCTAAGCACTAGATTAGTTGATAGCCTATAAATATTTAGTTTATTTTTATTGTTAAAAGAATTTTATTGCATGAAAGACATCTCTCACTCTCAACATAAATTGAGGGGATGATTTCTTATAAATACCCAATTGTAAAATATAAAAAAGGCGGCTGTTATTATGCAATAAAATTATGCTTTTGGTGCTCGCATTTGGAGTGCAGTTATTCTTGCCTAACTGTGTCATTATTTTGTGAATTTTATTCATGAGATTTTGATTGAGCCAAAGGTTTATTGCATTGTTTTTGGTTGTGCGATCTTTTAGTTTTGGTGTTTGCTATAGATATATGAATTCTGCTAATGTAACGAGCTTGAGAAGAGATCACCCGATTGTGTTCACATAGCTTTTTGTCTCACATGAGTGCACTTTCCATGGCCTTGCAATTTGATGAAGAGTGAAATATCATTCAATTTTTTAAAGTTTCTCACCGACGATTGCATTAGTGGATTCTAGGAAGTGTTGCTCCTCTTTTCATTGGTTTCCTACTGATTTCTTCGAATGCTTAATTTGCAACATGTTGTGTTCTGTAGCTTATGTCTATTTAGGAATTTCAATTTCAAGTCATTTGATTTCATGTTATTTTTCTTTCAGTTTCATTATTTTCTTTGCTAACCCCTTGTTAGAATAGGACCTCATAGTAGCTGTATTGTTAGAGTTACATTCATTGAAAAATAAAAAATACAAAAATATTGTTCTTTTGGTGTGATATTTTGAGACAGTGGACAAATTTACTTTGATTATGAGATAAAAGAGTTTTAGAACCAAAAAAGGCCTCCTTGTGAACACTCACATTTATCTTCTACTAAGCAGATTTTGGTATGTCGCAAGACAAATACTGAACCTTAGAGTGGATCCTTAAAAAGATTTGCTTTTCAAGAGAGGAATTATGCAATGGATTCCTACCGTTGACCTCATGCAAAATGAATGCCCAACAATTATCATCCCCACCCTAGTATTACTTTCTATTTGAAAGGTTTTTGGGTCACCAAATCTTGTGTTAATGTGTTGTGTATGCTTTCATGTTTTTTCAATTTCTCATGCATGTAGTTAGATCAAAATTCATGTAAAGGCTTAATTGCTAATTGTAAAAAAGTTTTAGAAGTTATCGATTCACCCCTCCCCTCTTAGTAACTTAGCCTGTCATAATATTTCCAACAATTGGCATTAGAGAATTATGATTCTTAGTGAAAATTTTAATACCTTGAGCAAAGATCAAAGGCAATGGAGGTATTCAAACTTGACAAAGCTTTTGACAATGAGAAGATAGATTTGGAATTGGCCATTGGATAACTCAAGAAAGTAAAAGAGAAACTCTCCCAATCCCTAAAAAGAAGAAAAGATCTTTCAATCTAGATGAATGATTCACTCTATATTGAAGAAATAATTAAAGACATCATTCCAAGAAATTTAGATGAAGCTAATGAAGCAATCAGAGAACTATTTGAAAAGAATAGTACTTTTTAAAAAGAAATGAGAAAACTAAGAAGAGAGTAAGAAATTTAGTCAGTGAGATTGTGTGAAGTCATGGAAGAGAAAAATAAGATAAGAGAAGAGATAGAAGGAAAGAACAATGAAATTTAGCACCTATCCCTTCAGCAAGTAGACTTCATTGATCAACTCACCAATACAAATGAAGAAATCATGAACTTAAGATTAGAGAATGAAAGATTGTAGAATGATTTAAAAAATTGAAAGTCAAACCAATGAAAGAATGTTGAAATCCCAAGAAAACATGAATTAGTTGAATGAACAAAGTCACTTTAGGCAAAAGGGAAAAGTAGGAATTGGATATATAGAAGAAGGAGAATCATCTAAGCAAGGAGCTCAAAGGAACCAAAAACTAACTTGTAGTCATTGCGGTAAGATAGATCATATTTGAAAAAAATGTTGGAGAAAAGGGAAAGAAAAATTAAATGGAAAATGCTACAATTATAATTAACATGGTCATAGAGAAAATGAATGCAAGGAGAAACTAAGATTTGAAGGAAAATGTCACAAATGTAAGAAGCATGGGCACAATTCATCAAAATACATAACCAAGATATTAAATCTAGCAGAATAAATTGTGAAAGCTATATTTGGTTGGGACTATAACACTTGGTGTAGATGTCATTACTATGGAGAATTTGGACACATTGGAATGAACTATGTAAAACATCACATGAGGAAAAGAGATGCTACCAATAGATGTTTTATCTATATAGAACTTGGTTACCTTGCCAAGAACTGTATATATACTAGAAGAATAGAAGATGAAAAGATGACAAAAGCTAATAACATCAAAAAATAAATGAGACAACAATGGGTTCCAAAGTCTACTGAGAATACAAGCCCTAGCAATGATAATCAAGTCACTCAAGAATTAGGTGACTCCACCATTTCAACTTGATTTCTTAATGGAGAACTAGAACTTGGCTACTAAAGAAGACATCTAAATAAGTTCTAGTTGATAGGGAAAAAGATCCATATCAGCATTCAATATGCAAATGGATCACCGAGTAAAAGGTACTAGTTACTACTAATTTACCTTCCTTACCAAGTGAGGTTGGGTCATATACTCTATCAAGCAAGGTTGAGAGTAACTGAATCCTACATGGCTACTGAATGATGGAAGACTTTACCAAGTAATCAATGTAAGAAAAGGGGATGATAGTCAATCAAATTCATATAACTTTTGTACTAGGCATTTATGGAAAAAATTGATAAAAGGAATGAAAACGAAGTCATTTCTACCATGAATTTTAGAGAGAAAATTGTGCAAAGTGATCTTCAAAAGAATTCAAGCAAGTTGATAAAATTGTTGTCAAAATTTTTGAATTCTCTCAAATCCTACCAAGTGAAGATGATAGCTACCAGTGGCAAGGGAAAGCGAGGGCTAGACATGTTAGTTTGTGGTGTAGAATGGAAGGCATCAAACTTCAAGCTCAGTCCTATAGTTGTTGAAACCCTAGATCCAAGTGGAGTGCAGTCACAAATCCCTCGTAAGGTACTATTAATCAATGACATCCATTCTCATTTTAAATGTGCAATTCAAGATATTGGCACCCTAGAAATGGATGGATGTTTAAAGAAGTTATGTGTTGATGGAATTTTGAAACCTGAGCATCAACATCTCGAAGCCAAAGGATTAACCCATATTCCTCACATACTGTGTGATTTCTAAGTCAAATGGATTAGGTATATTCTTAGTCATGTTCACAATGGATAGTTGTGGTTGGAGCAACCTATTTTTATTACCAAGAAGATGATCCATAGGATCACTAGTCTCCCTATGTTGGCTAAAGAAAAAACAACTAAAACCCTAGGTCGAGTCAAACTGGAGAAGAAACCCCTAGCCAAGTGGGATAGTAGGGGAATGAAGATTAGCAATATTTCTAACATCGAGTTGAAGTTTGAAATTCATGTCATCACACACAAGATCTACAATTCGAGTGGGTTGAATAGTGTGTCATGCAAAGTAGTTGACTTAGCATACAAAGTAATCAAGAACAACCTTTCTCTTGACCTTGTTGAGCTACTGTTGAATCAATTCAAAAATAACATGGAGAGCATTAGGATATAAAATAATAATCCATGTAAGTTTGGCTCTCTATTGAAATGTTTATTCTTTTATGTTTAGAAATTCTTTCCATCAAAAGGCACTATTGTTTCAAGGAAAGATATGCTAGTACTCTATCAAATTAATAAATACATTACTAAGATGGGAGAAAATTATACTAATATTATGGATAATTATTTTGATGCTTTCAAGGAGAAAATTAATAATAGATTTTGAATCCCCAAGAAACTAGTTGAGGATTATAAGGATGATTTATGTTTTATGGTGGATAGTGATAAGGTATATATTTAGGCAGTTAAGCCTAGAATTGCATGGGTGGCACTTCTAGGATATGAGGTAAATATTGATGAAACCAAAGATATAATTAAGGCATTGATTAATGAACTATTTGACCCCAAGGCTGCATAGTTTGGAACATGTGATGAAGCTAAGGCTTGGATAGAACTAGAGATCAAGCTCCCTTAGGAGATTAGCAAAGGCAAGAAAAAGATTGCCAAGAAAAAAAAAAATTCTACTCGTTTGTTAACCAAGGGAAAAGGTGAAGATGAAGAAGCAAAGGATGAAGAATAAGAGGAAGAGGAATCACTAAAGAAAAAGGGCAAGGTAATCATTACTAGGTCTGCCAAGACATCCACTGTAGTATTCACAAGGAGATCCTCTAGGAAGAAGGTAGACAAAGAAGGCAGAGACATAATTTTCAATAGGTCTCCACCAAAATTTGACAAAAGGATGAAGGAATTAGAATCAGGTTCTAGGATAACAAATTTCAAAGCATTAAAATATGAGACCAGAACAATTGATGAGCAAAAATAGATTGAAGATATTCTGATATATAAAATGTGTAAATGGAAGCACTCTCCTGACCAGCTCACTCAGCAAATTCCAAAAGCTCTAATGAACAAAATCAAGCCAAGATGGGAACATGCAATGCAAACTACAAAGGAAATTCATGAGAAAACCTTGAGGCAACTAATGCTAAATCTGACCGAAAAGGAAGTGAAGGAATCCTTAATGAAAAATGAAGATAAATTGACTTTAAGATTCAATACTTGTCTAATTTTTTAGAAATAAATAGAGAACATTGTGAAGAATGCAATAGATACATGGAAAAATATATATTTTCTTCACAAACCAAGTGTTTTTCAATTTAGCATAAGTAACAAAGATGATGATGATGATCAAGAAAAAGATGAAGAGAGAAATGATGAGGAAGCATCACATTTTGATAATATTGATGATGAAGAGGAACAAGAGCAAGAGGTTACTGAGGGAGGTACATAGGATGTTGATGAAACTGACCTAATCAAGATTGCTACAATAGTTATTGCCTCACTCCCTCACTTTCCAAGTAAAATAGTGACAAAATAAAGCATAAAGATAACCTTAGTAGGACTGATTGTGACTAACACTACAAGTACAAGCATCCAATCAATCTTTGCACCAGTGTAGCTCAACACATCATTGACTAAAGTACTAATTACTTCATCAACTGAGCTACAGACTCTTCCCCCTTCAATAGTTTTAGATACATCAATTTTGGATTTAACAAGTACTTCAATAGGTATTTCTACAATAAGTGTAGTATCAATTTTTGCAGCTAGCCCCACTATTTCTACTATTGTTTCCATTCTAAGTTGACAAGCAATAAGTGCAAGGATAGTTGATACCAAGCCTCAAACAAGCACACAATTTTTGGGAAAAGGTAAAGAAAAGGAGGAGAATTTAAATCTTGATTAAGAAAGTATGATTCCTAATTAGGATATTTGAAAACTCAATCTTGATCAAATGCAAACCTTTGGTGAACTACTCCAAAAGAAAGCAAAGCAATAAAGACTAAGGGAGGAAAGAGATAAAGAATTCAAAATCATTAAGGATGCCAAAAATATTTTGGTAGAGGCTATCGATAGAGAGATTGATTCTTCTCAGCCACATTTTTATTAGTTGACAGAAGCAGTCCAGAAGTATAATGAAGATCTAGATGGACAAGGCAAATTATTATAGAAAGCAAAGAAGAAGTTTGAGAATAAGGTCTTAGAACTTATTGCTCAAAATATTGACATTTACCAAGTAGAGTTATCTACTATTTTGGGTTCCCTTGAAACTTCTTGTACTAATGTAACTTTACTTTTTGATAAACTATGTGATATTTCAAGTTTTACAAAAGAATTAAAAGACAAATTGTTTAAGATCAATGAAGAACTTAAGGAAAGTGCTAAAAAATTGTAGATTGACTCAAGTTCAAGCTTTTCCCATTTCAAAAGGATCAATTTTTGATAGATATGCAGGAAAAATTGCTTAGAGAGGAGGCTAGAATCAGATCTACTTTGGTAGATATTTAGAATATCATACTCCCTAACATGGATGCACTGCAAAAGCATATTTCTTATTCAAAAAATCTCATCCATGATAATAATTTCTCCATTTTGGACCATATGATTGAACTATCCATAAAAATGTAGGTGACATTGCACACATGTAGGGTCTTGCAAGAGAACTAGGACAAGACTTTGGCAATCATACCAAAGGTACATTTAGACTTCTTGTCTCATTTTGGCATTACTATGTAAATACATATAATATAAATATTTGGTATTAATGTCAAAAAGGGGGAGAAGATATTGGAGAAGATATAAGATGATATAAAGGAGGAGAGACTATAGAAGTCATGGGGAGTAAGAAGTAAAAAGATAGGGGGAGAAGATTGTAAGAAAAGTGCAAAGAAAATGTATATTGTATGTATTACCATGTATAGAAATATATCCTTTACAAAATCAATTTTGAAAAATCTCAAAAATAGTATACTGTACCAAGTTCGAGATATAAGGTGATGGATAATTTAGTTTTGATTGATAAGTGTTTTTGTCACTAATGCAAAAGGGGGGGATTGTTGACATTCCAGTCATGTTTGTTATTAGTGACATACATTTATTTAGATTGTGAGTTCATACTAAGCATATTGTATAGTTAACAGTGTTAACTAAGAATTTTAGTTTCTTTTGAGTCCTACAGTTACTACCGAGTCCCACGGATAGATTTTATTTTGAACTGAGTAGTTACTATAGAGTTAAATATTAGTAGTGTAAACCAATTATTTCAGTGTATGCTAAGTTTACTAGTGTAAACTGAGTTGTGCAGTATTTACTGAGTTTGTAGTTGATGTGATGTGAGTTGTGTTGACCAAGCTACTCAGTGTTAACCAAGAGACTCAATTTATATCGAGCTCAAGGTGATAGTGTTTATCGAGCTATGTATTGTGAATCAAGTGATTCGATTTATACACCAAGTTTCACAATATTCACCAAGTCACCAGTGCAGACTAAGTTCAAGACTACTTGGAAGTGATCAGTATGGATTGAGCTCTATGTCTACTAAGTGCATGATGATGCTGAGAATTGATAGTGGATGTCAGGTATTAGAACCTCACCAAGTTAGTCTTTAGAGCCCAAGTTTCTACACTTTGGCTGACTTTGTAATATTTATGTAAACTTGTATTGTGGTTGACTTTGTAATTGTGTAATTGGATTAATATATATGTAATGTATTGTATCACATCCAAAGTGTGTAAGGAATTGAAAGAGAAGTAATGTAATCATAAAAGAGTCAAAGGGTGAATTAAAAAGGATACAATAGTATAAGGAGCAAAAAAGATTCATCTATTATAGAAAGGTGATTTGTACTCTTAGAGGAATCTCATTCAGCAAACAAAGTTGCAAATTAGAGATCAACTACTATTTCATCCTAATAGGTGGATCAGTCAAATCCTTTAACAAGGTAGACCTAATAGTCTTATGTAGATCTCTTTGCTGAGTGCATACTTCATTGTATTTTTGTAATCTTTTCACAAGGTGAACCTAGTAGTCCTTATTGCTCTTAATAGGGCAGATCATCAGAAGTGATCATTGTAAGCCTTAACAAGGCAACTTTATACTATGGTACTAAAGTTTTTAGGTATCATCCCCACCCCGATTTTACTTTCTATTTGGAAGTCTTCCAGGTCATCAAATCTTGTGTTAAAGCATTGTGATGCTTTCATGTTTTTTAGTTTCTCATGCATGTAGTTAGATAAGAATTCATGTAAAGGATTAATTGATAATTGGATAAAAGTTTTAGAAGTTACTGATTCACCCCTCCCCTTTCATTAACTTAGCTTGTCATAATATTTCCAATAGTTATCATTGTGGAAAACTTGGTCATACTACAAATATTTGTCAAAGAAAACATGGTATGCAAAACCCTAAACCTAAGTTTATTGGTTTCTATTTTCACTATAAGAAATAAGGACATCAAATACATGAGTGTAGGTCAAGAATGAGGAATACATCTACTACACCTAGATTTGAAGGATATTGCTATAACTATCAAAAGTATGGGCATAGAGCATATGAATACAAATCTTAGAGAAAACCCTACTAGACAAATTAGAGGAAGAATAATGCACCTAATAATGCATTTTAAAATGTGACAAGTTTGGACATCTAAAAAAGAATTGTAAGACTCAAGTACATTCAACAAACCAAATAAAAGACAAAGGCAAAGGAAAAGTAGATATTGAGAAAATTAAGAAGGAAATGAATCAAAAATGGAAAAAGAGAACATAAGATGGATATATTGGAGAAAATAGAGCTAAGGTCACCCAATCCAATGGAGAAGGTGATCATATCATCTCAAACTAAGAAAGAAAGGTATGCATGGAACTGTATATTTAATTGATATATCATACATTAGTTCCTTACATAAAATGTACTAAAGTTCATATCTATATATAAAAAATGCATAAGAACAAATTTATGAAGGATTTCCAAGCATCAATAAAATTGTTTATGTTGACTAAGAATTAAAACATAGATTGAAAACTTTATAAGAGACCAAATAGAATGATAGAGACCAATTTGAGTGGTGGAGATTGAGTGATAGAGAAGAGACTAAATTGTAATGTAAAGATCTAGCTAAAAGGCATTGATGTTGACCGAGACAACTGTCTTTCACCTACTTGAGTACAAAACATTAATGGAGACCCTGAATTGATCAAAATAAGGTATATATCAAATTTTGAAAATATTATTTCATACCTTGGATACATATTTCAAGAGCACAAAGTGATCTGGTAATTTTGACAATCAACAAAAGATTTCTTGAGTGATTTGGACAAGAAGCCTAAATAACTAAAGATCTTAACCATGTCAAGTATTTTAGAAGAGAAAGAGGTGAAAGAAGAGACTTTGAACCTATTGGTTAATAGTTTTTCCCTCTTGCTAACTTGGGTTTACCTTGACTCTAGATGCCCAAAATGTGAGGAAAAAAAAGAATGTTAGCAACAAATGAGTTAGTGTATGTGTTATATCACTACTCTTCTAATTGTAAGGTATAGCTCCCTTATATGTAATATATGCAATGAATTGTGTTTTTAATAGATCATTAGGATATGGGTTATGATGTTAACTTGAGAGTAAAAAAGGATAAACCAAGATGTTCATAACTACAAACACCCCAAGAAGAAATAGATTTGGGCAACTTATAACACCTAATGGAATGGATATCACAAGCTACCTTGAAGTTCTTCTAACATCTACTCCTACTTTTAAGTGCAGATTTACCATCTAAATGAAAAAGAGGAATGAAGTGATAAGCACATGAGGGCAAATAAATTTTTCTTTCACTATTAGCCTTGAATGAAATGGAATCCAACCAATAACTAATATATTCATATGCATTTATCTTTCATTTCCAAATGAAACTATCTAACATGATATGAAATGAATAAGAGGAAGCAAAATCATATACAAGGAAAGTAAATGGAACCACTTTCATTGCAAACATCAAAATGAAATGGAATCGACTTGATTATCATGGGCTCACATACAATTTTCCCTTAACTCTTTATACAAAACTAATATAAGAATGGGCAACAAAAAATGACCAATAAATAGAAAGTAAATAGAATTATAGACTCATTCACCATCAAGTTTTATGACCTTTGTATTATCAAATGAGGTTATATTTATAGTCTATTGTTATCATTTCTAAATTCTAGCAGAGTAACAATCATATAATACAGAATAAAATATGGAAATATCCAATTTATATCATGATATGAGCATGTGTTATCTCTTCTATTGATGATTCTGAATCCATGATATTGCTAAAAATACACTATGACTACTCATCTTCATGTAGTCTCAGAAAATCTTTCAAAAATTGATTCATTCTTCATTTTTTTTTGTTTTGCACCAAACCCATGTATTTCATACTCCAATGGTCACTGCATTTTCAAATTCCCATTATTGATCTCAAGTCGATGGTCAAGATTAAAATATTGTGCCTTCCTTTATAACTTCCTTTGTGGGTCCCTCTTGTCACTATGTCACATAGAATAATGATCAAGAAACTTCATATAGTGATATAGAGACCTCTGTAGATCCTCTTTGATCTAATGGTGATAGTAAAACGATGTCAGTATCTCTTTTTTATGGCATGGATCCACTTTTCTAGCTAGGCACATCATGGCTAATAGGTGATGTCATTTTATTGCATGAAAGATTTGACATGGACTTGATTTGGTTTGTGGCTGAGTACTAACTATAGCTTATGAAAGGTAATGGCCCACTAGACGTATTTCATTCCCTGACTATGTCACTATGAATAACACAAGAAAATCTACATAGCAAGATAGTGACAAAAATAGATTCATCTTGATTTGGTGATCATTTAAAGATTTTAACTCATTAATTTCCCTTTGCATCATGGGTCCATCTTCTAGTTATATAACTTGTGGCATACATGTGGTAGTACTTTACTGCCTGACATCAAACTATTTTGCCTCATTGTCACCTCATGACTAGACTCTAACCGTGCTTTGTGAGAGATGATGGACCACTAGAAATGCCTTCAAGGCACTCTATTGTATAGAATAATGATCAAGCATCTTTATATAGAAACATAATGACCTCCATAGATCCTCTTTGTTTTGACAATCAACAAGATGCATTTAACTTTCATTTGAATGAGACCTAATATGATAGGTAAGCATCCGACCTTTCAATTGGCCAATAGCATATGTTCTTTGATTCAATTGACTTTTTAGCTTGGTGATGTGGACAAATAGACATGTCTTGATTCATTGAATTAATTTTCAACTTTGACCTCCACCACCTTTGACCATGTTCTTTGTCATTTCTACATTTATCTGCTTCTCATGCATGCAAATTCAACTGATTTTCTTGTATTTCATTCTCACAATCTATATATTATCTTCAAGCTTGGTCTTTGACATTCATCTATTGTATTTTCTCTATATATGCTCATGATTTCACCATTTTACCTGCATTGTGTCTTTAATGGAACACTTGATCATAGAATTAGGGTTTCTCAAAGATTTGTAGGAATGCTTTCATGAAGAACTACTTTTCAATGTGAATCTTTGCCTTCAACATCATTAGGAACAATAAAATATGATTTAATAGAATATCCAGATTTTTTCTCATCAAGGAAATGCATAAAAAAACCCTCCAAACCCCTAACCACCTAGCTTTGGACTAATTTATTTCTCATATGATTCCCACATTAGTTAACTCAAAGGAATGATGAGAAGCAAGATTATCCTATAGGTAATCTAGACTTAGACTCATCACTTTGACACTTTACTTGACTAAAAGCCTTAAGGAAAAAGATATGAATTGAAACTTGGGCAACAGAACCTTAACAACAAAAATGGCAGCACCATATACCATTGCAATGAGTTAAGAGGTTAGTGGAATTCAACAAGTGAAGAGCGATGCCTTTCCTCCACTAAAGTTTTCTTCTATTCTAGAAATTGTGATGAAAGGATATTTGATGGGTGCACTATCCTCAATACTACCTAAACTTGTTATAATCTATGATGTTAGAAATTATCACATGTGTAAAATAGGAGAAGTGGGAGACTATGAAATCAAAAAGGCATATGAGAATCTATGTAATGAAGGAATTTTGAAGGACAAATATAAAGTTGTTGAGAGGAAAGGGTTAACTTATGCCCTAGAATTCTCAAAGAATTTCGAGATCAAATGGATTAATATTTTTCTAAGAAGAATCCATGATATGAAGTATTGGTTATAGAATAGATGATCTGATTATGATCTATGACTATTATAGAGGAATTCTTAACATTATTACATAAAGTAAAATTTCAAAGCATTAATTAGAAAATTAACACAACTTAAATGCTTAAATGAACAAAGCATAAAAAGGTAATGACTGAAAGAAAGAGAGTAGAGAGACATAAGACAAAACATGATTGATAACGAAGTTCATCCAGGAAGGACTATGTCTCCGAGTCCAGCTCCAATAGGGGGACCGATCCGATTTTCTCTAAAATCAATTACAAGTGTTCAAGATCTTCCCTTCAAGCACAATTGCAACATTACTCTCCAATGTGCAGGAATAATCATCAAGTCTCCAAGATCATAATCTCCTTCTCATCACCTGGCTGCTTTTCCAAAGCCTACTACCCCCATTTTATACATCAAATTTAGCCAAAAATGGGCTAAAACAATTAACAAACATAATCCCCTATTTTGATTACATATTTTTGAATTTGCCCCTTTTACCATTATTTTGTTATGATCTTCCACCAAAATTAAGGGTTTGTTTTCAACAAATACCCTTAATTAAGTAAGCTTGGGCGGATTTGTTATGCATAGATAACAACTCTTCCCTTAATATTATATATGCCATAAATAGCCCATTGGTTGGCCTTAATTTTAGGAGGCCAATGGTTAGGAGTTCAACTCCCATTATCTCATTCCTTTAATTCGAATTAAATAGCTATTTTAATTCAAATTTGAATGTTTTCCCTCTCTTTATGATTTTGTGATGTCATGCTGACATCATCAAAATCCATACTTTTGCTTGAATTCGAAACCATCATAACTTTTATATCCGATCTTTGTTCTTGATGAAACGAATGCCATTGGAAAGCTTTTGATGAGCTCTTTCATTTGGAATCCATTGTCAAATACTTTTGAGATGATTATTTTTTCACCCTTTTATGGCCTCTAGTCCCAGTTTGACCAAACTTTGACCAGTCATACTTTTTGCACTTGAACTCCAATTTTTCTCGTTCGAGTTATGTTGGAGTCAAAATTGTGAACACTTTGTAATGATGTTGATTCTTGGAGCATTGGGGACATTTTACTTTTCAGTAATTTTTTTATCCCTTGGATCAAGCCTCCCCATTGAAGAGCTTTCGAACCTCTACAAGTTTGGATTACTCAGAAAGAAGGTGAGGGTATTTTCCCCTCACTTTACCAATCTCCATCCATCTAGCCTTGCTTGGATGCATCCCCTTCAATCCCACTCGAAGGTATTCAACTGGTCCTCTTCGTGAAGTTCTGACATTCCTATCAAGGATGACATCTTGTGGCAATTCAGACATGTACTCTGGTGAAAGGTCATCAACTGATGGAACCTAAACACTAATGTCTTCATCCAAGATCATTGGAGGCTCATACAACTTTAGATTCTCAACATTGACAACTGAGTAAATTTTCATGTATGGAGGAAGATTAAGGCAAAATGCATTGGTACCAATCTTTTCCAAGATCTCAAAAGGACCATACCTAATAGGCTTGAGCTTCCTTCCTTCACCTTGCATTCTTTCCTTGCTAATATGTAACCAAACTCTATCACCAACTTGGAATTGGTGATCAATGCGATGCTTATCATGGCGAGCCTTGTATTTTGCTTGGCTCTGCTCCAATTGTGCTTCTACTGCTTGATGGATTGCTTGGACCTTTTGGATGAACTTTAAAGCCTTTTCTACATCATGGCATCCATCTAAAATGTCATCCTTCCCAAAATAAAAATCCATTGGTGTCTTAGGCAAGTAACCGAAGAAAGTCTCAAAAGGAGACCTCTTTGTAGAAGAGTGTGTTGCATGGTTGTAAGCATGCTGCACATAGTGAATAATTTCATCCCACAACTTAGGATGCTTGCTGTAGTAACCTCTAAGTAGATGCACAACTTTCCTATTCACTACCTCTATCTGTCCATCAGTTTGTGGATGGAAGGTTGTACTCTTCTTCAGCTTAGTGTCCATGAGTCCCCACAAAGATGACCAAAATTCCCCTAAGAATCAAGAATCTCAATTTGATACAATAGAAGTGGGTAACCCAAAATGAACCCATACATTTTGAAAGTACAAATGAGCAGTCAGTTTAGCAGTAACTTTCTTTTTACAAGGCATTAAAATACGCATTTTGTTGAACCGATCAACTACTACATACAAATAATCATGACCCTTCCTAGACATAGGTAAACCTCCCACAAAGTCCATAGACACATTTTCCCATGGACGGGATGGTACAGGTAATGGCGTGTACAAACCCAATTTCCTATTACTTGGTTTGCTGGTTGCACACATTACACATCCTTTTATATACTTAGTAATAGTTTCCTGCATACGAGGCCAGTAACAATATTTCTGCAACTGAGGTAATGTCTTACTTACCCCGAAATGTCCTACAATCAAAGAGGTGTGTGCTTCCCAGATTACATGTGCCTGTTCATCTTTAGGAATGCATAATTTTCCCAAGTGGTACAACAAATTATCCTGCACATAGTAATCTTTCTCTTCCACATGTTTACCTTGGATTAAAGCTGCATAGATATCCTTAAAGTTCTCATCATTAGTATATTGTTCTTGAAAACTTTCATGAACCATAGAACTATTTTGAAGGATTATCAAAGCATTCTGAACAAGAGGTCTAGAGAGCATATCTGCTACTTTGTTATGGGAACCCTTCTTATACTTAATTACCAAATGAAACTGTTGTAGAAAACCCATCCACCTAAAGTGCCTACTTTGTTGCAACTTAGATTGTGAGTGCAAATATTGCAGTGGCTGGTGATCAGTGTGGATTATAGTTTCCTTTCCCATTAAGTAGTGCTTCCATTTTTTAACACTCTAATTTAAAGCATAAATTTCTTTATCATACGTAGGATAGTTACTTACTGCTCCTAAAAAAGTTTTAGAGTGGTAGCAAACTGGTTTACCTCCTTGCATGAGTACAGCTCCCATGGCAAACCCGCTCGCATCTGTCTCAATCTCAAATGGTTGACGTAAATCAGGTAGAGCTAACACTGGTGTAGTACTCAACTTTTCCTTTAAAGTGTCAAAAGCCTTTTGTTGTGGACCTCCCCACTGAAATCAATATTTTTGAAACAAACCTCATGTTCGAGTGACTATATCTTTAAAACTATGAATAATTTCTAGATGACATAAACTAGTGATTTTTAGTGCTCTATTACTAATTTGTAACCATATTTTTTAATTTAAAAAAAAATATTTATTTCAATTTTTTTCCTCCTCTGAAAAGTGGTACATGTTAAAATTCAATATTTTTAAAGAATGATAGTTTGTTTGACACACATAACTTTTTTTCTAAAAAAGATAATGAGTTAATTCTTTCATCATTGGATTTTTAACATAAATATCTAGAGGATGCATTTGGTTTGATTCAATTTGGTTCAATATTGTATAGTTTATGAAGTTTTGAAGTGACACCAATTGTAATTCAAACATACATTCATTTTGACATAGATAACTTAAACTCAATTTATCATAAATCTTTTTTTTTTTTTTCTTAATAGAAAGCTATCTCAAAAACCTATTTCCAAGATATTTTTCAAAAAAAAAATTGACCTAATTTACTAATTTTTTTGAAGTGTCAAAGTCAGTTGATGTTCAATTGGTAATGAACCTATAATGAGTTAAACTCATATTTGAAAGTCTTAATGAATATAATATGTATTACAATTATAGTCATTGAAAAGCTTGCTCCAAGCAACACACATTTGAATTTTTTAATTTATAGTAGGAGATCATTCAATCTCAATTTTAGGGGTCAAAAGAGCCAATTTCATTTTTTTCTAGAAAACAACACCAAAAATTTGTAATTTGACATGTTTTCATGAACATTATGTTCGTGTGAACATATTAGACATGTTAACATGAAAAAACGTATGAGAAAAATAATTTGGCAGTCAAAAATTTAAGTTAACATGTTCATGTGAACATGGGTGTTCTCACAAACATACAAAAAAACCAAATTTATCAAGATCTCAAATGAAAAAATGGAATTTTAATCACAAAATTTCCATTAACAATATGTTAGCATGAACATATTAATAAGTTGTGTTCATGTTAACATACCTTGGATGTTCATGCAAATATACGTAAAATTCAATATGCAAATTTTTCATCATTTTGCAATTTCCTTTGTTCCCCAAAAGTGGTACCCAATATTGTGGGTTCAGCCACATGCTTTCTTATAGATATATATAACACATTTATGCAAGCAATAATGTTGAGGAAGGCTTGGTTACAAAGTTTTGACTATGAAATTGATAATGATTTGGTGAGTGCAAACATTATTGCTATGTGTACAAAAAGTGTCACACTTCTATAAACCATTATTCTTGAGAGAATGTGTAGAAGAGAGAATCTTAAGAGCTGGCTTATAGCTCTCTATCTCTGACGTGAAAAGGCTATGAGATAGTGGCTCTCAAATGAACCAAACTATGCAACCCTTGCAAGGTGCACTATAGAATGAGAGATTCAAAGAGTAGAGGCAAGAGTGCCAATATCCAAGAATCTAGAATAAAATGCAATGCAAACGTAAGTTATCCTAAATGAAATGCAATCTAACAAAGAAAACTAAGCTAAAGCATACAAGAAAACTAAACTAAATAGTATGTCATAATGTAAGTAGAATGAGAGCTAAGCTAAAATAAAAAAATGCAAGAATACTCCAAGCCTCCATAATCACCAAGAAAACTTGCAACATAACAATAGCATGAGAGACTAAGATTTTTGAATGAGGATAGAGCCCTCCATTTTAAAGAAGAATGGATGTTGAAGATTAAGAGGCAAAAGAGGAATAATCAAGGGAGGAGAATGCATCTTGAATGATTCATGTGCACAAGTATCTCAACCAATCACAATTAATGGTTGATTTTTGAGAGGGTTTGAAATGTGTGGAGGAGAATTAAAGTTATTTTAAAAATAGAAGATTCCTTCCACCTAGAAAATTGTGTATTCATGTGTAGGCAAAAATGCCTTTTCTTTTATTTCTAAAACAGGAATAATGATTTATGCATGCACACTTAGGATAAGTGGGAAGTGGAGATTTTTATTTAGTTAAAATGGAGCATGTTATTTTAATTAAATAAGAGATTTGGGATAAAGTGGTCAAACCATAGGTTGAAATCAAATAAATGGATTTTTTGAGATTTGATCAAGGATAAGCATTAGATAAATTATGAAAAAATGCTAGAATGGGGGCTCATAGTCTAGATGACCATTTTTGGGTGATTGCATTTGCCCCTCTTTAACTAATGTGTGATCAATATGGGAACACATGATGTTAAAGAATACATAAGCTAAGTAGGTAGAAATAGATAGAGAGATCTGATTCTGAAGAACAAAATGTAGACAAAGATGGTATAGTCTGATAGAGATAGTTATGAACACTAGGATAGAGACAATATTAGAACTCAAGAAGAATACTAACACCAAGAAAAGCAAATAGATCATGTGAAAATAGATAGTTGTAAAAGAAAGCAATTTGCAACAATGATAGAAGATTCCTACGCACTTGGGATTGAAATTGAAATGAGATAGAGGAGATACAAAAATAAGCTAGATTTGATCAAATCAAAACAAAGAAAAATTCATGATGATAGATCAGAGATTAAGGCTAAAGAGTGTCCACCAAGCAATGAATATATGCCCTAGTTTAACTAATTTTGACCAAGAAAGATAAAGCATAAGAATTAGAAGAAAGATGGAATGAGATTAAATAGAAATGAAAGCAAAGAGTGGAAGAGTGTAGAAATGAAGAAATGATGATTTCCCCAACAATATTTAAAAATTAAGCCTCAATAGGTCAGCCAACTACATAGAAGAAGGAAGAAATTTTGACTAGCAAGATGAACCCGAATTGGGATTTTGATCTCAAAAATGGATCTAGGATGCGAGACTAGGAAAGATAGGTCAAAAGCATAGATGAGATGGTAGGATAGAAAAGAAGAAAGAAATATGAAAGAAGAAATAAGATAAGATTGAGAAGAGGAAAGAGAAGGATGAATACAGTTAGCTAACATGTCCATGAAAGATAAAGAAGAGAGCTCTCTCAACATGAAAAATGAAAAGCTAAGCAAGAAGGAACCCTAGAATGCAAGCTAGTATGAAATGGTGATATTGCAAGGGTTACATAAGTAGGTCTTAGTTTTTATCATCAGGCCTTATTAGGGACATCAAAATATCATAAAATCATCGCTAGCATAAATTATGAGGATATCACTATGATCTATATCAGATATAATGTGGGAACCCAACCTATGCATCAAATACATATAGGTCAAGATGACTATGCAGTTAGATTTCTTAGTTTAGTATAGCAAGATTACACTAGTATTAAGGCATAAGCACCAGGATAACCCCCCAAGTGTTATCTTGTAAAAATAGATCAGGATGATACATTGTAGTTCCAAAGTTCAAGTAGGACAAGCATGAATACTCTAAACACCTTAGACTAACAAAGTATACCCCCAAGTAGAAAGAAAGTAAAACATGACCCATGCCCCCAATCTTCTAGTCCATGACATCTTCAAAAGACTATTAGGGAGGGAAAAAATAGAAAAGAAATCATCGTAGACAATACAAAAATTAGATAAATTTCATCATAGCTTAGCTCTTTAAATGTTTAAGTGTGTGTGTTTAAGTCACTTGGCCATTTTTTCAAGACTAGGTTTTGATAGTGAGAAATATCATGACATCAAAGATTGTAGTAAAACTATCTAAAAAGTGTTGAGGAACACTTGATGTCATAGGGGAAAGTGTTAAGAGACACTATTTTGTGAATTTCCAAAGAAACCATAATCCACAAGGAGACCTTAATAGGCTAAGTAGTTGTACCCCCAAGATGAGGACAAGGAACAATTCTAAGATAGGAAAATGTGTTCCATAATGAGTGATTGAGACTGATAGACATAGGTGCTAGGGTCTCAAGTAGTGCTCATTTCCAAGTTTTCACCACTTGGAATATTTTTTTAGGACATTTTTCAATTTTTTAAATTTTTTGTATTTTTAATTTTTTTTGGTGATACATCAAAGCACGCATTACTAGGTTTTCACTAAGATGATCATTTTTTATAGACATTTTCTACTTTTTAAGATTTTTTCAGCATCATATATGATTTTAAAGATTTTTAAGAATGATTTAGAGATTAATCATTCTCAAGAAAGATCACATCATTTTTTCAATGTCTAGCAAGGTATACAACATTATGGAGCAGCAAAATGGTAGATAAGTAGAGATGAATAAGAAAGGAGTATGAAGCAAGTGAAAGTGATCCTCAAGGATTGACTCCTCAAGAGTACCCAAGCTAGGGACTAATAGTGAAATAGCCATATGAAGTGTGTGTTGGACAAGACAAGAAAGGAGATAACATGTAGGATAAGTTGTGTAAGCCAATAAGTGCCATAGCATATAGGATAAGAGATGGAAACCAATAGCATGAAAGCGTGTAGTCCAAAAGAGTAGGCATGTCAAGAGGCCTAAGGACCATGTTTTCCTTTATTGTGATCAAGACCAAGGGGTCATCTAGATAGGATAGATATGGGATAAAGAAATAAAAATTAAGCTAGATACGAAGACTATGAATGAATGAGAAAGTAAAATAGGCAAGCTAATGGATAAGATAGCCAATACTCAAGAATAACTCAACATTGTCAAGATCAAAGAGAGAAAAGGGAGGAGATGGATGATGGAAGAATTATCCATGATGCATGTTTACCAAGTTTTCATCATGGTACTTATCCAAGGTGCCATAAGAAGTGGTTTTTACCATAGAAAGAATTTATTTCTCATTACTTTTTATACCAAGGTACCACTATAGTGCCTACCCTCATTCACATCTTTTCAGGACATTGTTGTTGTTATTATCAGACTATGTTAGACTAGCTTTGTGTTGATGGATTAGTGGTATTGTTTTGAGACTATCAGACATTATGTTATGGATTCAGTTGGTATATGATGAGATCATTTAGACTTTACATTTCATGTATGCATGATGATCATTACGTTGCTTTTAGTTATCGTTGATGATTAATTAGATGGTTTATTATCTCGTGTGCTTTATTATGGATACTTACCCCATACTTGCATGTGTATGGTATGCATGTTTGTTCATATTGTATGGCATTTCTGATATGGTTAAGGAAGGGAGTCATAGTCACCTGCTTAGTTAGGATCTACATGCTGCACCACTTCCTACCATTTCCTATTTAGCTTAGCATTATATAAATTGTATGTACATGCATGGTTTTCCTATAGGTTGTAGGTACTAGGTATCGACTTCCCTGAAATGCTAGGATGAGCGTACCCTATTACATTATCTCAATGATAAGAGAAGGGAGATAAAATCTCAAGTCCAAATCCCAAACCCCTAAACCAATTGTCCTAGTGAGGTAGGACAAGTATCAGGATATTTTACCCACCGAATGTGTCGGATGACATAATTCATGATTTTTAACCCTTTAGACTAATTTTGTGTGAATTGCTCTATGATGGGTTTTCATGTTTTATCTTGGAGGTCTATGGTGAATTTTCTATTAATTAAGTCTTAATAAATAGATTTAATTAATAAATTAATTATTTGAGAAAATTAATATAAAATATCATGATCTTTGATATTTTGATTATAATTGATTAAATGAGAATTAATTGAGGAAAAACAATAAAATAAAATAAAATTAGAAATTAAAATTAATAATAATTATAAAATAATAATAAAATTTATAAAAATTAAAATGAAAGTTATAAAGATTTAAATAGAAATTATATAAAAAGTAAAATTGGAATTATAAGCTTTCCTAGGAGTTAATGCACCTTTTCATTTCTCATATGTCAACAACACAGGGGTTAGTGCATCAATTAAGCACATGGTGTCTACAACCCTATGACTCATCTAGAAGGTTGGAAAATACACATGCTTAGTTGGTGACACCTTCTAGCTATTTCTAGAGACATTCTAGGTGCTTCCCGAGAGCTCCTTATATTCAGGCATTCCTAGAAGCTTGATATAGCATTGGGAGAGCATTTGGAGCATTGGAGGACTTGAGAACTTTGAAGAAGGGAGGAGCTTGCTCTACGGGTTTTTTGAGGAAGAGTGAATTAGCATCAGAGTCTGGGTAGATTTTTGTGATTTTATTTATGCTATTTCCGCATCTTGCACTCCCTGTCTTCTTCGTGTCTTCCATATGTCTTCTGAGGGTTTTTCTATTTAAATTGTATGCATTCTCAATATGGGTAGTTAAAATTGATTATATGCATAAGAACATGGGGCTAGGGTTTAAATTCATAGCCAAACTCATTAGATAAATTATTGGATAAATTTGAGATCAAAAGTTTATAGGAAAATTTTGAAAATTAGAATTTTTAAATAAACTGTGTATATACATGTTTATATTTTTTTGAATCTGCATATACTATATATATATATATATATATATATATATATATATATATATATATATATATATATATATACATACATACATATGTATATTTACATATATAGTTATTTAATTGGAAAAATTGAATATGGAATTGCAGCTGATAATGTTTATTAAAGATCCGAATTTCATTTGCATCTGTGAAATACGATTTTGAATATGTGGAAAAAAAATTTTAAAATTTACATTTTGGGTGGGGCAGAATTGCAACCCCCCCATACCTATGCCTTTGAAATGGTCACTGGGTACCTGCTACGTAATGTACCCGCGACAGTGCCATCAAGGCAACAGTCGCAGGGTACCTGCGTAAGCAAGGTACCCGTGGTGGATGTCACATTTGTGACAGTCGTTGATACGACGATAGGTGATTTTATGATTTGGCTTTGTTTTTTTTAAAAAGAAAGAATGTAAGCTATGAAATTTGATTTATATTTCATTTTTTATATAAAATTTTATATTAATATATATTTATATACGTATGTATATATATATATATATATATATATATATATATATATATGTATATATGTAAGTATGTAAGTATGTTATTAATGAATTTAAATTATTATATATTTGATAAATGATTTATAATAAAGGTTCATCTTTTATAAGGGTGAATTATTTTATAATATTGTAAGTTAACTATTAGGATTTAATCAATTGATTTAAATTTTTTTTTTTAAAATTATATATATAATGAAATATAATTGGTAGTTGGTGGGGGAAGTTTTCAAACAAATATTATAAATAGAAGATGGATTTTGGACTTATAAAGGAAAACTTTTATCCATCCAAACAATACATGTGTTAGGAAAATGTACAAAATGTTCCTCCATTCATTCTCCAAACTTGGAAACATAAACTGAGACCTCTACATTTAAATTCAAGTTTGTGAATTTAGCAAAACCAAAACATGTGTTTGCATTGTGTATTCTTTATGCTACTATTTTGGGTTTTTGGGTTGACTAGTGTTGACCAGTTATAGGACGTCTACCAGAGGCTTGGGGGTTATGTGATTGTGATGTCATGATGATGTTTTAATCTTGATCTTTATGAACCCTACATGGTTATGTGATGGAATGCTCTATGAAATGTGTGTAATTACTAATTGTTATGATACACTTGACTTAACCATTTTTGGTTCTTCGATCAGTTATCCTTGGTTATTTTCTAGTTGCCATGATGGGACTATAATGTGGATTTATTCTTGATGATGTCATGTTGTGACATGTTTGACTCAACTATTTTGGAGTCTTCAATCAGTATGATTGAGATATATTTTGTTTATTGAGAACCAATGGATACTTTTGATTATCAGTGATACTTCAGTTGCCAATAGAGAGCTGTTGTGATCATGATTTTCTTTGGATGCTTGCTCATGGAGATTTGATGCTTTTATGCATATTTGATGATTTTATTATGGATTATCTTTTGTGATTTTGAGATTTATGATTCCATGAGCTTAGGGTAGGATATATGCATGTAGTGTCAGGAAGTGGCTTGCAATGGGGGCCAGGGCCCTAAGAGGCTGCCAGGGTAACTCATTGTAAGTTGGACTAATAAGTGAAAAAATTCACACCTAATACTAACTAAATGAACCTAAAAAGATAAGTGTTTTGGTTCTTTCCCATGCCTTGAGTGCTTGTATAGACTAGGATGGGAGTAGAGAGAATGCATGGTTGAGACCTTGCATTCTATAGTATGCCTCATCAGTATGAGAGGATACTAGTGGTAGCATGAGATCAGTATGGACCCGTGGAGTTTAGCTAACTACCAAGGTAACTTGTACGTGATAAATGCGATGACACTTTCCCGCTTGCATAGTAGGTTACTACATGTCTTTGTGTGCCTCTGGGATTAGATGTCAATTTTTGTGTTTAGAATCTTTGAGTTAGTATACTTTTAGGATTCTTGGACTTGTAGAGATTTATGCTATGTGTTTTGGATAGCCTGTTTGGGACTTGAGATTATCTCCTCAGCATGGTGGGAGTGGACCACTTAGGTACCACGCAGTCGGGTGGTAGTGTTTTTCCACTCTTATCATTTGAGATTCATTGAGACATCGTGGCTGATGCGTCCTTCAAGATGGTGGATATGTATCCTTTCATTGTTGATTAGCATATGTTAGATGATGTTATCTTATGCTTACATTTGCATGTTAGATTACTTTCTACATATGGTATAGTATATGTTAGGAGTGACATTCCTACTATGTTAATACTGATGATCTCTTTGGTGATTTGGAATGTTACACACGGAGGGATGGCTAGGGCCCACGATGGTCTAATGATGCTATTAACGGTTGGGAGGAACCATGCACCTAGTTTATTATGTTTGATTTTTATGATGGATGTATATCTTCTATGATCATGTATCATGTGATTATCTTTACTTTGATGTATCATGGATTAGAATAGGATGATGTACTTTATTTTACAAATGTACATTCTCTTAAGCTTTTCATACCCTATGACATGTATAGTGGATGATTGAGCATTTGGAAATGTAATGTATGAACATTGGACTTATCATTGTTATTTCATGTGGTTGTTATATTTGATGGATTCAATAATGTTAGCTGATTTAGATGTAATTCAATGTTAAGGGATCTTAAAGAATGTAATCCGTTATGTATGTTAATGATGCAGGAGCATCCAGAGGTATAAGGGCAATCCTGTGTCACCCAAAAAAATATACTTAGACTTAGTTTCTATTTCATGTGTTTTCATTTTTGGATACCCATTTGGGTCAAATAAAGGTTCCAACTCTCACAGTTCCACTATCCATGTTTGTGTAAATCCTAAAAAAATAGGAGTGTGTAATTAAGCCATAATTTTGGTGAACTAAGAGGTTTAAATTGGCTAGATGAATGTAATTTTAATTTAGAGCATTCCAAAAAAAGAATCAGGTCAAAAGGCCCCATGGTTTGAAAGTTATTGCAATTTTTTGGGTTTTGGAGACCTCCTAAGAATGCTTCAAAGTTAGGTTAGGGGCATTAAATGACCTCAAAAAGGGCCAAACAATGGGGGACAAATGAAATTGTTCCATAGGGCTATAGAGCACTTTGAGAGCTTTCTAAAAATGTAAACGGTTTGTCAATCGGAGCTATGGTTCAAAACTTATGCCTCTCAGAAGTTTGATTACCGTTTCTAGATTCTTCTAGATTTGTGTCGACTTCTAATGCAGCTTTTGGAACCTTCTATTTGGTTGATGGATGCCTACTAGCACTTTCTAGAATGTACTCCTAGTCCTTAACCCTCTAAGGTCTATTTAAGGAGATTTCTGGCATTGTAAAAGGCAGTTCGGAGTGGAGTTTGAGAGGAGGTACTGAAAGGAGAAATTATCTCCACATTTATGCTATTGTAAGCCCTTAGGGCATGTTTTGAAGTTTATTTTCTCTATCCTAAATGTACTAGCTTATTTTTTAGTTAATACAATTTCCCTTTTCTGTTGTGTCCATTTTGTTCTTGGGTTGTGTCCCCATCAAGTGGTATCAAAGCTGGTTTTCTTGAGTGTGTAGACAGAGCACCGACTATGAGGCAGTTTGCACCAGGACTGTGTGGTTGTGGGTTTGAGTTAAGAAGATGCCTCCAAAAAGAGAGCATGGTGGAAGGGCCAGAGCTATTAATCCTGAGGAGGTTAGAGCCCTCCAAAGGTAGGTACAAGCATTGTAGGAGGAGCTCCATAGAGGAGCAACTATGGCCACAGGTGATGAAAGTGAAGATGACAACGAAGAAGAAGAAATGGGACCAGAAGGGGAATTTGACAGGGAAGTTCTGAATCATACAGAGGAAAGACTTTTTAGGGCCATTACTAAGTTTGGGAAAAGACCTGCAATTGAAGTAGGTGTATTCTCAGGAAATCTGAAACCAGATGAGTTGATCGATTGGATCAATGAACTGGAAGAATACTTTAAGTATGAGGATATCAGGGACCCAGACAGGGTTAAGTTTGCAAAGGCCATGCCAAAATTTGGTGGCAAGAGGTTCAATTGGAAAGAAATAGAAGAGGAAAGGAGAAGATCACAAGATGGGATCACATGGTGGACAAATTGAAGAAGCAGTTCATTCCTGTGGACTACGAGCTTGATTTGTTTAAGAAGATGCATGGGTTAAAGCAAGTAGGAAGATCATTCCAAGAATATAAAGAGGAATTTTACTGACTCTTGATTAGAGCGAGGCATGTAGAAGCAAATAAGGAGAAGGTTGCTCGTTATATCAGTGGGTTGCGACCTAGCATCCAGGAGGAATTAAGTCTGGTAAGAATGACCAGCGTTGAAGAGGCATACCAATTTGCCCTATGAGTTGAAGAGAAGCTGAATAAAAGGTTTGAAGGAAGACAAAGAGGGCACGATCAAGGAGGAAGGGGAAGTGGTAGATCATCTGGAGGCCGCAATGAAACCCAAAAGAAAAATGAAGATGTGGGTACTAGCAGGAACCAGAGGAATGAGGGTTTCAATCGCTCCCATGATCAAGACTTTGGAAATCAGAGAGGAAGAGGTAGAGGACATGGAAAAAGAAGAGGAGGCTTCCGTGGTACCTATTTCCATTGCAATGAAGAAGGTCATCATGCCTTTGAATGACCTCAATGACAAGGAAGGACAGATAGGATAGCTGAGGGCCAAGCTAGGGTTGCTCATGTGGATGAGGATGCACAATCATCACATTCAGATAATGCAGAAAGAGGAGAGACCTTGGTAAATGAAAGAGTCCTACTAAGTGGTGAGATTGAACTAGGTCAACGGAGGAGTTTGTTCCATACCAGATGCAAGTGTGAGGATAAATGTTGTGACGTGATCATTGATGGTGGTAGCACTGATAACTTGGTATCAAAAGAGATGGTCTCTAAGCTGAAGCTCAAGAGGGAGAAACATCCCTAACCCTATTGAATTGCTTGGGTAAAAGATGATCATAAGGTCCTGGTAAGTGAACAATGTTTAGTGAAATTCAAAATTGGGAGTTACCATGATGAAGTTCTCTGTGATGTTATTCTGATGGATGTTTGCCATCTATTGTTGGGTAGACCATGGCAATTTGATAGACATGCAGTACATGATGGGCAATCAAACACATACTCTCTGACAAAGGATGGAGTTCACCACAAATTGAAGCCCATAAAAAAGGAAGGTGAAAAGGTATGTAGCAGTGCTAGGATTTATCTTGTTGATAGAAGGATGTTTTTAGATGGCATGAAACATCAACATATGTGCTATGCTTTGATTCCTAGGAAAGATAAAGAAGGTAGTAGTGAAATACCACTTGAAGTTTCAGATTTACTAGGGGAATTTGGAGATATTATCTTTCATAATGTTCCAGATGGATTACCACTAGTAAGGCAAATTAGTCATCAGATAGATCTGATTCCAGGAGCTAGTTTTCCTAACAAGGCTCCTCACAGGATGACTCCTACTGAAATAGAGGAGCTAAATAGACAGGTTCAGTAGTTGTTGAGGAAGGGCTTGATTCGAGAGAGGCTGAGTCCATGTGCAGTACCTGTAGTACTCGCACCAAAGAAGGATTGAGAGTGGAGGATGTGTACAGATTCTCAAGCTATAAATAGGATAACCATCAAGTACCGGTTTCCTTTGCCAAGGATGGATGATCTTATGGACTTCTTGAGTGGAGCTTAGTACTTCATAAAGATAGATCTCAAGAGTGGCTATCATCAGATACAAATTTGAGAAGGAGATGAGTGGAAAATAGCCTTCAAGACCAAGGAGGGTCTTTATGAGTGGTTAGTCATGCCCTTTGGATTGACGAACGCCCCAAGCACCTTCATGCGGCTCATGAATGAGGTACTTAAGAAGTTCTTGGGAAATTTTTTTATTTTTTATTTGGATGATATTTTATTTTTCAGCAAGACTTTGGAAGAACATTTATTGCATATTCATAGTGTCCTTGAAAGGCTAAGGGAAGAGAAATTGTTAATTAATCTGAAGAAGTGTATCTTTGCAAAAAGGGAGTTAGTCTATTTGGGGTTTGTTATATCACCTGAAGGTCTCAAAATGGATCCAGAGAAGGTAAAAGCCATCTTGGAATGGCCTAATCCAAGGTCTGCTACTGAGGTAAGATCATTTCATGGTCTGGTTAGTTTTTACAGGAAGTTTAATAAGAATTTCAGTGGCATATGTGCACCCCTAACTGATATAATAAGAGGGGATAGAAAAGAGTTCAAATGGACTGCAGCAGCTGCGAGAAGTTTTGAATTGCTGAAGAAGAAGGTGACAGAACAACCTGTGTTTGCACTTCTAGATTTTAGGAAGGTTTTCCAAGTGGATTGTGATGCCAGTGTCAGCACTATTGGGGCTGTATTAAGCCAAGAAGGTAAGCCTATTGCATATTTTAGTGAAAAATTCAACGATGCAAAGAAGAAGTATTCTGTTTATGATCAAGAGTTCTATGCAATATTTATTTATTGCCAGAAGAATTTTTTTTGTATATTGATCATCAAGCATTATAGTACCTAAATAGCCAAGATAAATTGAATCAGAGGCATATGAAGTGGGTAGAGTTCTTCCAGAGCTATAAATTTGTGTTGAAGAATAGAAGTGGAAAATCTAACAGGGTTGCAGATGCACTAAGTAGGAGACAGTTGTTGCTTACAGTAATTCAGGTTGAAGTAGTTGGGTTTGATGAAATCAAGAAATTGTACCCCAAGGATCCTAATTTTGCTGAAGCATGGAAAGCTTGTAAAGAACCTGTTGCTGTAGATAGAACCAAGTGGTTAGACTATTTGATTCAGGATGGCATGTTGTTCAAGGGTAGTCAATTGTGCATTCCAAGGAGTTCCATGAGGGAAAATCTGATTAAGGAGAAACTTAGTGGAGGGATGGCAAGACATTTTTGTCGAGATAAGACCATTTCCATTCTTAGAGAACATTATTTTTGGCCTCAAATTTCATAGGATGTGAAGAAGTTTGTACAGAGTTTCCAAGTTTGTGAAGTTGCCAAGGGGTTTAGTCACAATACTGGCCTATATCAGCCATTGTCTATTCCATCAAGGCCACGAGAGGACATAAGTATGGATTTTGTTCTTGGATTACCAAGGACACAAAGGGGTAATGACTCAGTATTCATGGTGGTTGATAGGTTCTCCAAAATGGCACATTTCATTCCATGCCACAAAACTCATAATGTTGTCCATATTGTAGACTTGTTTTTCAAAGAGGTGGTAAGACTACATGGTCTTCCAAGGAGTATAGTTTCTGACAGAGATACTAAATTTGTGGGGTATTTCTGGAGGACATTGTGGAAAAAGTTGAGAACAAACTTGAAATTCAGTTTCATGCATCACCCACAAACTGACGGCCAAACAGAAGTGGTAAATAGAATTTTGGGCAATTTGCTGAGATGTTTAGTTGGGGATAAGCCCAAGGGATGGGATTTGATTCTACCACAAGCAGAGTTTTCTTACAATAACTCTATAAATAAGAGTGCTAGAAAATCACCATTCCAAATTGTATATGGGAATAGCCCAAGGACTGCATCGGAATTGAGGAAGATAGAGCAAGGGGAGAGGACAAGTGCTAAAGCAGAAGAATTTGCTAAACATATCAAGTGTCTACATGAGGAGGTTCAAGCACACATTGCCAAGATGAATCAAGAGTATAAAGCTAGGGCTGATCAAAGGAGAAGACATAAGAAATTCCAAGTAGGGGATCTAGTCATGGTGCACTTATGAAAAGAAAGATTTCCAACCGGTACTTACAACAAGTTGAAAATGAAGAAATTTGGCCCTTGCAAAATTTTGAAGAAACATGACTCAGGAAATGCATATGAAGTGGAGCTGCCAGATGGTATTCACATTTCTCCCATTTTCAACATTGTAGATTTAATAGAGTATCATGATGATGGTGCAGATGAGGAGCTGGTGTTAGAGCCATGTCCAATTCCTGCTCCCAAGAAGGAGGAGATAGAAGACATTCTAGATCATTGTGTGGGTAGGAGTACCAGAAATAGGCAGTATGAAGAGTATTTGGTCAAATGGAAAGGACGACTGATCGAGGACTCAACTTGGATTTTAGCAGTTGAGGTTTCCCATTTGGGATTTCCTCTACCATTCATAAAGTGATAGGGTCACTTTTCAATATACCCAGGGTGTTTGATGCAGGAGCATCCAGAGGTATAAGGTCAATCCTATGTCAACCAAAAAAAATACTTAGACTTAGTTTCTATTTCATGTGTTTTCATTTTTGGGTACCCATTTGGGTCAAATAAAGGTTCCAACTCTCATAGTTCCACTATCCGTGTTCGTGTAAATCCCAAAAAAATAGGAGTATGTAATTGAGCCACCATTTTGGTGAACTAAGAGGTGTAAATTGGCTAGATGAATGTAATTGTAATTTAGAGCATTCCAAAGAAAGAATCAGGTCAAAAGGCCCCACGGTTTGAAAGTTATTGCAATTTTTTGAGTTGTGGAGACCTCCTAAGAATGCTTCAAAGTCAGGTTAGGGGCATTAAATGACCTCAAAAATGGCCAAAAAATGGGGGACAAGTGAAGCTATTTCATAGGGCTATAGAGTTCTTTGAGAGCTTTTCGAAAATGTAAACTGTTCATCAATCAGAGCTACAGTTCAAAAGTTATGCCTCTCGGAAGTTTAGTTACCATTTCTGGATTCTTTTAAATTTGCATCAACTTCTAACGCAACTTTTGGAACCTTCTATTTGGTTGGTGGATGCCTACTAGCACTTTCTAGAATGTAATCCAAGTCCTTAACCTTCTGGGGTCTATTTAAGGAGATTTTTGGCATTGTAAAAGGTAGTTCGGAGTGGAGTTTGAGAGGAAGTACTGAAAGGAGAAATTATCTCCACATTTATGCTATTGTAAGCCCTTAGGGCATGTTTTGACGTTTATTTTCTCTGTACTGAATGTACTAGCTTATTTTTTAGTTAATACAATTTTCCTTTTCTATTGTGTCCATTCTATTCTTGGGTTGTGTCCCCATCAGTTAAGTTTATGGACATTGCTATTGCTTCTGTTAATGAGTATAAGTTATATGAGGTATTTACTTTCATGTTTTTTAAAAAAAAAATGCTACCAAACTTAGTGAAATTCTAGGTTAGTTCTTTGGATCCCTTGGTGGGGCATTGCAACCACAAGAAGTGGTTTTCAGAAAAGTACATTTTTCTCTCTCTTTTTGCAATGCCCCGCCAAGGGATCCAAAGAATTAACCTAGAATTTCACTAAGTTTGATAGCATTTTTTTTTTTCCAATTTGAAAACATGAAAGTAAATACCACAATTAACTTATACACAATAACGGAAGCAATAGAAATGTCCATCTAAAAGTAAACATAACATACACAATAGATTACATTTTTTAAGGATCCCTTAACGTTGAATTACATCTAAGTCAACTAACATTATTGAATCCATCTAATACAACATCCACATGAAATAATAATGATAAGTCCAATGTTTATAAATTACATTTCTAATTGCTCAATCATCCACTATACATGTCATAGGGTATGAAAAGATTAAAAGAATATACATATGTGAAATAAGGTACATCATCCTATCCATGATACATCAAAGTAAAGATAATCACATGATACACATGATACATCATCATAGAAGACATATACATCCATCATAAAGATCAAACATAATAAACTAAGTGCATGGTTCCTCTCAACCATTAATAGCATCATTAGACCATCATGGGCCCTAGCCATCCCTCTGTACATAACATTCCAAATCACCAAAGAGATCATCAGTATTAGCATATTAGGAATGTCAGTCCTAACATATACTACATCATATGTAGAAAATAATCTAACATGCAAATAAAAGCATAAGATAACATCATCTAACATATGCTAGTCATCAATGAAAGGATACATATCCACCATCACAAAGGATGCATCAGCCATGATATCTCAATGGATCTCAAATGATAAGAGTGGAAAAACACTACCACCCGACCGTGTGGTACCTAAGTGGTCCACTCCCACCGTGCTGAGGAGATAACCTCAAGTCCCAAATAGGCTATCCAAAATCACAAGAATAAATTGCTATAAGTCCAAGAATCCTAAAAGTATACTAACTCAAAGGTTCCAAACACAAAACTGACATCTAATTCCCAGAGGCACACAAAGACATGTAGGAACCTACTATGCAATTGGGAAAGTGTCATCGCATATATCATGTAGAAGTTACCCTGGTAGTTAGCTAAACTCCATGGGTCCCTACTAATCCTCATGTGGCCACTAGTATCCTCTCATACTAACAAGGCATACTATGAAATGCAAGGTCGCAACAATGTGTTCTCTCTACTCCCATCCTAGTTTGTACAAGCACTCGAGGCATGGGCAAGAACAAAACAATTATCTTTTTAGGTTCATTTAGTTATTATTAGGTGTGAATGTTTTCACTTTTTAAAACAACTTACAATGAGTTACCCTGGCAGCCTCTTAGGGCCCCGACCCCCATTGCAAGCCACTTTCGAACACTACAAGAAAATAACCTACCCTAAGCTCATGGAATCATAAATCTCAAAATCATAAAAGATAATCCATAATAAGAACATCAAATATGCATAAAAGCATCAAATCTCCATGAGCAAGCATCCATAGAAAATCATGACCACAACAACTCTCTATTGGCAACTCAAGCATCATTAGTAATCAAAAGTATCCATTGGTTCTCAATAACCAAAATTTATCTCAATCATACTGATCGAAGACTCCAAAATGGTTGAGTCAAAACATGTCACAACATGACATCATAAACCAACATTTTAGTCCCATCATGGTGACTGAAAAATATACGAAGGATAACTGATCGATGACTCGAAAATGATTAGGTCAAGTGTCTCAGAAGAATCTCAACTATAACAATCAGTAATTACAAACATTACATAGAGCATTCCATCACATAACCACGGTTGGGTTAATAAAGATAAAAAATAAGACATCATCACGACATCACAATCATAACCCCCAAGCCTCTAGTAGACGTCCTATAACTGGTCAACACTAGTCAACCCAAAACCCAAAACAAATAGCATAAAGAATACACAATGCAAACACATGTTTTGGTTTTGCTAAAAATTACATCTTTGAATTTAAATGTAGAGGTCTCAATTTACATTTTCAAGTTTGGATAATGAATGGAGGAACATTTTGTATGTTTTTCCCAACCCAAATATAGTTCAGATGGATAAAGGTTTCTCCCTATAATTCTTAAAATCAATTTTCTAATTATATTGTTTATATAAATATTGTTCAAAATTGACTCCTATGGAGTTCCAAAGTCAATTATTAATATAATCAAAACTTCAATTTTACCTTAATTAAACTAAGTTTAATTAAGCTAACTTATAATATTTGACAAATTATCATTTATCTTTTAAAAGAATGACCTTTTTAAATATAATAATAATTGTTCATGACCATATATACATATATACTTATATATATATCTATATATATATACATACATAAATAAATAAATAAATAAATATATATATATATTAATAATACCAACATTTATAAAAATAAAAAGTGAATCATAAAATGTGTTTTAACAAAGTTAGAATCGCATATGATAACAACGTCACCGCATGGTGGTACCGTGCAGGCCTGCTGTCGTAGGCCTACAATAGTGGTCGCAGAGCCTGCGGCAGCAGCACCGTTGACCACTGCAACAACGCAGAGGTGGGGGTACAAGCTCGACCCTCCCCGCCCACATGCAAAGTACGAATCATTTTTTTTATTAAATGAAAGTTTTTTAATGTTTTCTTTAAAAAATGTAAATTGCGATGCAAATTTATAATTTCGCTCGCTGCGATATATGTCATTTGACTTTCCAATTAAATATATATTAATGTATATATATATATATATATATATATATATATATATATATATATATATATATATATATATATATAGATATATATATATATATATATATATATATATATATATATATATATATATATATATATATATATATATATATATATATATAGATATATATATATATATATATATATAAATGTATATGTGTATAAGTGTGTGTGTGTGTATATATATATATGCAAAGTTTTATCCAATATCACAACATACAAACATATATATATATATATATATATATGTATGTATGTATGTATGTATGTATGTATGTATGTATGTATGTATGTATGTATGTATGTATGCAGATATATATATATATATATATGTATGTATGTATGTATGTATGTATGTATGTATGTATGTATGTATGTATGCAGATTTTAAAAATATGAACATGTATATTTTACAATGAACATATGCACAATTTATTTAAAGGTTCTAATTTTAAGAATTTTCCTATAAACTATTTGATCTCTAAGTTTACCCAATAATTCATCTAATGGGTTTGGTTACAATTTAAACCCTAGCCCCGTGATCTCTTTAGATCTATGCATATAAGGTTTCTCAAATAAATTTTAATTATCCATATTGAGAATGCATACAATTTAAATACGAAAATCCTCAGAAAACATATGGAAAACACGAAGAAGATAGGAAGTGCAAGATGCGAAAATAGCATTAGTAAAATCACAAGAATCTACCCGAATTCTGATGCTAATTCGCTATTCCTCAAAAAACCCATAGAGCAAGCTCCTCCCTTCTCCAAAGTTCTTGAGTCCTCCAATGATCTAAAATGCTCTCCAAACACTATGTCTAAGCTTCTAGGAATACCTGAATATAAAGAGCTCTCAGGAAGCACCTAGAATGTCTCCAGAAACAACTAGAAGGTGTCACCAACTAAGCATGTGTCTTTTCCCACCTTCTAGATGAGTCATACGGTTGTAGACACCATGTTCTTAATTGGTGCACTAACCCTCATGTTGTTGACAAATGAGAAATGAAAAGCTGTGTTAACTCCTAGGCAAGCTTATAACTCTTATTTAATTTTTATATAACTTCTATTTAATTTTTTTATAACTTTCACTATTATTATTTATTTATTACTTTATTATTATTTTAGAATTATTATTAATTATTAATTTCTAATTTTCTTTTATTTTATTCTTTTTCCTCAATTAATTCTCATTTAATTAATTATAATCAAAATATCGAAGATCATGATATTATATTAATTTTCTCCAAATAATTAATTTATTAATTAAATCTATTTATTAAGACTTAATTAATAGAAAATTCACCATAGACCTCCAAGATAAAATATGAAAACCCATCATAGAACAACTCACACAAAATCAATCTAAAGGGTTAAAAATCACGAAATATGTCATCTGACACATTCGGTGGGTAAAATATCCAGATACTTGTCCTACCTCACTAGGACAAATGGTTTAAAGGTTTGGGATTTGGACTTGAGAATTTATCTCCCTTCTCTTATCATTGAGATAATGTAATAGGGTATGCTCATCCTGACAATTCAGGGAAGTTGATACCCGGTACTTTCAACCTGCATAAAAACCATGCATGTACATACAATATATATATATATATATATATATATATATATATATATATATATATATATATATATATATATATATATATATATATATATATATATATATATAATACTAAGCTAAACAGGTAATGGCAAGAAGTGGTGCATCGTGTAGATCCCACTAGTAGGTGACTACGACTCCCTTCCTTAACCATATCAGAAATGCCATACAATAAGAACAAACATGCGCACCATACGCATGCAAGTATGGGGTAAGTATCCATAATAAAACACATGAGATAATAAACCATCTAACTAATCGTCGTCATAATTGAAAATAATGCAATGACCATCATGCATACATGAAATGTAAAGTCTAAATGATCTCATCATATATCCACTGAATTCATAACATAATGTCTGATAGTCTCAAAACAATAGTACTAATCCATCAACATAAAACTAGTCTAACATAGTCTGATAATAATAACAACAATGTCCAGAAAAGATGTGAACGAGGGTAGGCACTACACTTTATTTTTTGAATTTTCTCCTTCTTTTATTTTTTTCTTTTTTAGAAATAGGTCAATATATTTCAAGTTAGATAGTTCTCCTATAGGAAAGAAAAGTCACTAGAAACCAAGACCATAGATAAGTATGCTCAAAGATGTTGATAGGGTGATAAAAGGGAGATAATAGTAGAAGAGTATATGGAGGATAATATTTCATGTCTTGAAAGAACTAACCAAGCATGGATAGAAAGTAAATGTAAGCTTTAGAGGATTTCATGAGGGTAGCTAAAATACTGGGCAAGATCAACATTGACACACACCTTGAAGGGTGTTGGAATGATGGAGGAATCATGGATGAAATAGCTTGAGATTTAGATGTATGAGGTAGTAGAGAAATTTTGGAAGAAGATGGAGTGGAAGGATTTGAAGCTTCTTGTTGTGGTATCCACAATGCATACCCCATTCCTAGCTAGGAATGGGGACCCCTTATCTTTTTTTGACTCCCAGACTCTTAATTCTAGAGTCAAAAGAAGAATTTTTTTTTATAAGTTGCATCAAAATTCAAAAAAAAAAAGAAAAAAAAGAAAAAAAAGAAAAGATAAACCCCTCCCCTCACCCGCGCATGTGCCCCAAGGTGTAGCACATGCATGAGGGGAGGAGGGGTTATAAAACCCCTTCTTCCTCCCTCTCCTTTTCATTTTTCTCCATTCACCCAAGGGAGAGGTGAGCTTCTACTCCACCCCCTCTTCTTTCATGATCCAACACACTAGAGCTATGTGCATGCATGCCTCGACCAATGTCATGGCACTGGGCACAACTCACACCATGCACGCGAGTGTTGTGGCTAACATTGTGGCACTAAGCACCACTTGCATTGCACATGTGAGCACTGCAGATCACATCATGGCACTAGGTGCTGCTTGTGCTACATGTGTGAGTGTTACAGCCTACATCATGGCACCAAGCACCACTTGCGTGAGTGCTATGCCCCACACTGTAGCAATGTCAACCATTTCTTGCATCGCACATGCAAGTGCCATGCCCTGTGCTGCAGCAGCACCAGCCACTGCTTGCACTATGCATGGCCCATGTTGTAGTGATGTGGGATGCTTCTTGCATTGGACATGGCCCACGTTGTGGTAGTGTCGAGCGTTCTTGTGCCACATGCGCTAGGCGTGCATAGGTTTTGCTTACTGCGCACACACCTTAGCGCACATGCTCACACATTTTTTTTAAAAAATTTATTTTTATTGTTTTTTTTGGAAAAAGAGTTTTGAAATTTTAAAAAAAAATAAAAAATAAAATAAAACTTTGAAAAAAAATATTTAAAAAAATGAAAAAAATAAAAAATAAAAAATTTTAAAGCCAAAAAAAAAAAGTCTCCAATGGGGACATTTTTTTAGTTACGTCATTTTTTTGCTATCTAAGGATTGATCATGTTTTATTTTTTTGTAATGCACAGATAACCATAACAAGATCAGATGGCATCCACATTCAAAGCACCAGCAAAACTAGTTGTTTTCAAGTTCCAAGGCATACCCCCAAAGTCGAGATTACATGATGAGTATGCTGAGATCAAAGATACTGACCTCAGACACATAGTCTTGGGAGAATTCCTGAGAGTTTGCAAAAATCCAACACAAAGATCAACCTTGGTGTTTGCATTGATCTGATTTGGATTAGTGAATGCAGCGTCACATCTTGTGTTAGTACAATTAGCTGAATTGGTCATGACCTTGTCTTGATACTTAATTCCTAATAAAAGGGTAGTTAAGAGTGTCACCAAAGAAGTGGTCTTAGATCTACATCTTGACAACATCAAGAGGGTCTTCCATCTTCCCAGAGTTGATCAGTTCATTCAAATCTCTGATGAAGTAGCTGAAAGATGGTATAAAGATCATCACCAAGAAGCCATCAACATCATACATTCCTTTTACTTTATTAAGAAGCTACCTTGCGGAAAGACAATCAACAAAGTGGATATGACCTAGGAATACATGAAGAATGACATTGGATAGTCTATTATTCTCTTAAGCAGAGTCATGGGCTTACCTAAAATAGGTCATCTCACTCCATTCATGGTCAACTTCATTGAGACCATCAGGCATCCAAAGATACCACTGGATTGAGCCACCACACTTAGTGAAAACTTGTGTGAGTAGTTGAGGATGGTAAAGGACAAGAAGAAGTTCTATATGACTTCTTATGTAGTGTATCTACTTGCAGCAAGGGCAATGAGTTATCCCAAGTTATTCAAGAAAGGCAGTATGCAAGACCCCAATGCATGGCCATATATAGTCTATCCTCAGTTGGTAAAGAAGAAGCTCTCACCACAGAGAAAAGAGTACAGAATCATAAATGATGCTTTCATCTCTACAATAATTAAATTCATTGAAGGGTACTATGGGAAGAGATTGTCTGAGGAAGCCAAGGCACAGATCATAGCTCTCAAATCATATTTCATCTAGTTCAAAACATTGACATATATTTGGGTAGCTAGTGCATCTATCAATCTAAAGAAACTCTTGAGGTACCCAAGTGACAAGTTGGTCCTAATGGAAATATCTTGATAGATTGAGTTAGGTTATGAGAGGATCAAAAAATAATGGAGACCTTGTTGGGATTGGCCTTTTGTTGTAGGAGCATATTAGGTGAAGAGAAAACATGATATTCTGACATTTGAATGGGAATGGGAGAACTATCCTCTTGAAGAGTATAACTCTCCTCGACCATATTTTGACAATGTGGACAAAGTGGAAAACCTGGTAGGGAAGGATTTCTATCATGAGGATGTAATTGAGGATCATTGGATGAATGCCACAAATGACTATGATGTTTGCATCAGAGACTATTGTAGGATGAATTTGTATCTAGTAGAAAATGCTCTCCATTTGACCATCCCTGATGTGATAAGGCTACAAGAGTCGAAGGAACTACTAGATCCCCTATTTGACGTAGATAAAGTTGGTGAGAGACCCATTCTAAATGCAAAAGTTAATAGAGAGGAAGGAGATGATATTAATCATCAAGGAGATATGTCATTCAAATGACAAAGAGTTGGATTAGGAAACCCATTCCACTTGATCCAATTCCTAATATTGTAATCTTCCATGCACATGCTCGCCCAAAAAGGGATAAGTGAAGGAAAGTCATAGTTCCTATCTTTGCACTCCAGTCTCTTATTAGGCCAAAGATAGTCTACTAGCTTGATCAACTAGTGGGATATTATCACCCTCTTGAAAGGAAGGGAAAGAGGAAGAGAACCTCTCCTCATAGGATTCAGATAGAATAGGTTACAAAACATTTGTCTTCTTGGTAGCATGAACAAAGCTTACAAGAATCCAAAGGTATTGGAGCCTCTCAAATCTAAGATGAACCTTAGTTGACTCCTATTTTTCCAAGCCAACCTGAAGAGGGAGAAATTCCAAAGACCTCTATGTCTCCTATGCAAGAAGAGTTTTCTTCTCTTATAGTTCCAAAGAGACAAAAGAGGATCAAGGTTAGGATGAACAAGAGGTAAAGAGTTAGTAAGAGATTAGTGCCTAATCCATTAGTTCTCAAAACCATTCCAAAGGAAGAAATAGATGAGGGAGAAATGGATTTAGATGAGGTGGAAGAACAAGTGCCTCTACAAAGGAGAACACAATTGGAAAAAGCCATAGAATTGGAGAGAAGGAAGAGTACCATGAGTACTCTGCCACCCACTTAAGTAGAACCATTAGAGCTCTCTTGTTCATAGGATGAGGTGCAACTATGGGTGAATCAGAAAAGGGAGAAAGGTGAAGGTGTTCTCTCCATCCCAAATTTTGATTTCATGCCTATGGGTATAGAGTTAGTTGGGGATAAGATCAGAGACACTCTTATAGGTGAACTCCAATAGCAAGATTGGATGTAGATGCCACTAGAGACACAGGATCCTAATCTGACTCCTCCATCTCCACCACAAATCATAGTGGTAGATAAGGGTTTAGTAACTCCCATGCCTCTGAGTTTAGAAGAGGAACATGTTCAAAAGGTACCATCATTACAAGAGAAACTAGAACCAAGGGTTACTGATGAGGCATCAAAAGAGGCACACATAGTAGAATATGTGCAACAACCTTCTTAGGAAGTTGAGGATCAAACTATAGGATCTACAAAGAGCGAGACTATAGAAGAAGAGTCCTCATAGTAGGAGACTCTAAGAAAGAGTGATAAAGGGAAGGAGGTAATTGAACATATCCCTTCATCATCTAGAGCCAAGGTTGTAGAGAGACACATCCTAAGATAGTTTTGGAAAAAAATAATGAGAAGTCCTAAGCATCAGTTCTATGCTTTAGAGGATGACATTTGTGATATTACAGAGATCTTGAACAAGCCCGAGTCTCCATTATATGATGCAATACCATTTGTGTTTGTCACTACCATATGGAACTAGGACTTATTTGCATAAGTGGCTCACCCTCTTGAAGGTATAGATGTAGAAGTTGTTAGTCTTGAGGACAATGAAGTGAAAGATATTGTGTTGGGAAAGTCTACACATGATACATCTCAACAGATGATGACTATGCGAGTCAAAGAGATTCTTAGGCACATGGAATAGGATGGGATTGAAATCAAAACACTTCAAAGGAAATTTGAGATCCTAAAGGGATATTTAGTCGAAGTTGTTGGTCCTCTTGATCCTCAGCTCCCTGAGGAGACTCTAAATACCATTCTTAGAGAAGGGAAAGGTTTACAGCTCAATCCATTTTTTAAAGCTTGTCAGGAATCGTGGGATAGCCTTGAGGATAAAGGTGTCACTATAATCATAAGAAGTTTGAAGTTTCTATATGCTACATAAGAGAACATGGATAAGATTGTGGTAATTTTGAGGTAGGACTTTAGTATCATGGATGAGGTATGGGCATGGAGCAAAGATTTGCAAAATCGACAAGCCATAAAAGGGAAAAGGTACTGCATTCTAATTGATGTAGATATCGAAGAAGAGTTAGACATGATAGATGATTGGATAGATAAGATTTTAGATGGGAATAAAGTGATGGAAACATTGCATGATGAGATTCATAGGCTCAAGGACCAAGCCCGAGAGCAAATTTTGGAAGTAGAAAAGTTGTATAGTGATGCATGCTTGGACATTTTTGAAGATGAAGAACAAGAGAAGCTATTGCTAGTTGAGGTAGTAGTCAAGAATTTCAAGAAGACTTTAGAGGAAGTATCTAGTGATGAAGACATCAGACAAGCCTTCAGGACAGAGGAAGCACTATTAGAGTTGGACACCAAACTCGAAGATTTTGCAGAGACTCAAATCGAGGTGGATAACTATAGATAGAAGGTCAAGGACAAGTATGGGGCTTTAGATCTTCTAGATCTAGCTAATATTACTAAGATGATAGAGAAATTCAAGGGAAAAAATCCAAAAATAGCTTTAGGATGAAGATGAACAAAACCTAGATGCCAGAATTTCAATTTTGACACTTAGCAAAATTTTAAGTTTTTGACCTAGTTGAGCTCCAGAGGTCTGCAGCTTCACATTTTCATGTAGCTCCATAGGTCCATAGCTTTGTAGGTCTATAGCTCCATAACTCCATAATTCCACAGCTCCACAATTTAGAGGTGCACTGATAGTTGACTGCCAATTCCAAAAATAGCACTTTCCATGCATAGGGAGCATGTTTTGATGGCAAGTTAACTTTGACACACACCTAGTGAAGGGCTAGCTTCTATTTTTGGTGCCTCCATGCACTTCCACTTTGACTAATGGCTTCCTCCTACTTTCTCTCTCATGCTTTCATTTTTTTTGACATGTAAAGGGCTCATGCATCCAAATAAAGAGTAAAATATGGATGGAGTCCCTCTAAGCACCAGATTAGTTGATAGTCTATAAATATTTTGTTTATTTTTATTGTTAGAAGCATTTTATTGCATGAAAGATATCTCTCACTCTCAAAAAAAATTGAGGAGATGATTTCTTATAAATACCCCATTGTAAAATGTAACAAGGGTATTCGTTATTATGCAATAGAATTATGCTTTTGGTGCTCGCATTTGGAGTGTAGTGATTCTTGCTTGAATGTGTCATATTTTTGTGGATTTTATTCATGATATTGTGATTGAGCCAAAGTTTTATTGCATTTTTTTGGTTGTGTGATCTTTTAGTTTTTGTGTTTGTTATAGTTTTACAAATTTTGCTAATGTATCTAGCTTGAGGAGAGATAAAAAATTGTGCCTGCATAACTTTTTGTCTCGCATGAGCACACTTTCTGTGGCCTTGCAATTTGATAAAGAGTGAAACATCATTTGGTTATTGAAATTTCCCATCAACGATTGCATCTATGGATTCTAGGAAGTGCTACTCCTATTTTCATTGGTTTCCTACCAATTTCTTCAAAAGTTAGCATGTTGTTTTTTGTAGCTTATGTCCAATTAGGATTTTTCAATTTCAAGTTATTTCAATATTTCAAGTTATTTGCTTTGCTAACCCCCTTGTTAGAATAGGAACACATTTTAGTTGCATTGGTAGTTTGCATTCATAAAAAAAATAGAAAACACAAAAAGAAAATATTGTTCTTTCGGTGTATGATTTTGAGATAGCAAGCAGATTTACTTCATTTTTGAGACAAAGGAGTTTTTAGAACCAGCAAAGGCCTCCTTGTGAATAATCACATTTATCTTCAACTAAGTGGATTTTGGTGTGTTGCAAGAAAAATAGGAAACCTTGGAGTTGATCTCAAAAGGATTAGCTTTTCAAGAGAGGATATCACATAACGGATTCCTACCATTGGCCTTGTGTCAAATGAGCCCCCAACACTTCTTAGGAAGATTTTTGGAAGAGGATGGAGTGGAATATTTTTGAAGCTTGAATGTCAAGTTAGATTTATGTTCAGTATTCAAATCTTTCAAGAGAGACTTGCGAATCCATATAGATTTAGATTTTACTTTGGATACTTTAGAACATATCTCTTCAATAATGGGTTTAGACACCTTTTAAAAAAAAAAAATGTTGTTGGGTAGTGGACCTTTGTGGTCTTCAGAATTTTTTTTCTTTCTTACCATTAACATATTGATTAGATGGTACATAGTGATCTTAATTTTTTATTGGATTCTTATGTTTATTCTTGCTTCTAAAAGACTTGGGATTTGTGGATGAATAAGGCTGATATGACAAGTTTAGATGGATAGATTGATGTGAAGTGTTCAAGAATGAGCATCTTTTTTGATCTTGAGGTATGAAAGGAGAGTTAGGGATGGAAAATTTAGAAGATTAATGAACATAAGGTTCCAATATAGATGGAAGGTTTGAAGGTTTTAACTTTGATCGACAAGGACTAAGGATAGACTTAGGAGATGTGAATAGATAGTGGATATGGATATCAACATCTTTAGAGTGAGAAACATGATTAAGGCCATCAATGACTCATGAGTTTCTTTGATAGGAGAAACATCTTTGATAGGATTATTTGAAGCTTGAGAGATTTTTTGAAGTGGATATGGAGAAGTAGAACATGAGGGGATGCTTTGATCTTGACAAGTAGCTTTGGATAGTATAAGAAGAGAACTTTTCTCATAATTTTCAATAAGCTCAAGGAAAATAGTGTAAGTGGTGTCTAATCATATTTAGGAGGTGGATAAGACATAAGATATGGAGAAGTGATATTTTTAAGGAGATGAAAGGGTACTTGATCTTGATCTTTCTTGACATTTATAGCTTTTTCTTTTTGAGAGTCCTCTTGACATAGAACCACTTCTAAGGACAAGGGAGAATGAAGAGTGAATTGAGTATGCATAGTAGTGCATGAAGGTTGAGGATCTTTAGGCTTAGTGTCATGGAAAAGGTTTGCAGCTAGCTAAAGGTTAGCTTGAGTCTCTTTTAGAGGTAACCCTTGAGGGTACATGTTGGTCTGACTTTTTCTGTAGTAAAAATTTTCAGTTAAATCATAGAAAAGTCAAATGTTCTATGCCTAAGTGAAACATAGGGTTTTGGATAAACCATCTATAAGAAATAATCGCCATATAAACCCTATATTCATCCCTATTCATAAATTGTCGAACGCAAAATTTTGAAATTTCAAAAGAGGCGAATATGCTGTCATATTCCTTTTCCTTTCTCCCAGGTTACCTTTCTTCCTATTTGTCCCAACCGTCAGATCCGATTAGATCTACCGTTGGCATTACCTCGCTATTGAGAGTTGCATGCTCATTAAGTATAGAGAGATAACGAGTATGGAGTATTTTAAGTGGTGGGACCATAAAGTGAAGATGCGGCGATCAGAGATTTGCTTATTAAATGTTTTATTGTGTAGGTACACTTTGCAATTCACCATCCAAAAAAAGGGGAGAGGGACCCACTAGAATATCTGACATTAGAGCCGGAATGTTGATTTTTCCGGAAGTTCCGCCACCTCGCTATCGGAAAATTCAGGCACTTCACCGTTAGCGAAGTAGCGAGGCCACGTGAAAATCTAAAAATGATGACATTGCATCTTGCTTGTATCATAATTACACCAGGTGGCATGACCAGTCATAAATACCGTTGTCAGAATCAGTTTTAATTAACAGAAGTAATTATTGGGTAACCCTTGCATTTTTCGGCACGAAATCCTTTTAAATGCCGGAGCTCGCTACCTCGCTATCGGAAAATTCAGATGCTTCATCGTTAGCGAGTTAGCGAGGCCCCGTAAAATGGAAAAAGATTGGCAAGATCTTTGATGACGTGTAATGACAGATGATTGTGATAAATTTTGACATGTGCCAGCTATGCAGAGATCCGATTCTCATTAATACCTATCTGACTGAATGTACAAGAAATCTTGAACGTCAGCTTGAAATGGATCAACGGAGCTCGCTACCTCGCTATGAAGAGTTGCAAGGAAGATAATTATAGTGACATAGCGAGTTGGGCCCACCGCCTTCTTTCTTAAGAAGTCCTGTAGCGTATCTTTCGATCATTTCTTGATCTGATCAACGATTGTCGCCGCTTCGCCATGGCAAGGTGCTTGTTCTTTATGCATAACAAAGTAGCGACATGCTGACACGTGTTCTCCATCGTCAGTGGGTCTAAATATAAGTGCCATCAAAAGAAGGAATTCTATACGTGGCAAGTTCTCATTGGGTAAAATAACTGACATGGAAAATATAACTCCTAGTTGTTCTCTTTGTACCGCATGATTGTAGGATCTTTGAAGATCAACGGCGCAATTTTAAATGAAAAATGTAGTGCCACTCTCTGTATTAATTAGACAAGAAAGCTTCATCCGTGAGGAAAAATAGAGTATAATATAGAGAGATTTCATCAGTTTCATTTCACGCGAGAAAAGATTTGAAGCCATTCTTGTGCAGAAGCCATTACTGAAAGAAAAGCGTGCCAAGGTTTGATAAATTTTTTTTTTGTCAAGTTGTCTGTTCGCAAAAAATTTGCAGGAATACAGAGGAGAATTGAGACAAAATTCAAGTAAGTAAAATTACCATCATCTTCGTGAGCTTTTAAGTTTTAAAAAGATAGCCCAAGATGCCTCCTAAGAAGGGATTTACAGGTGCAATAAACTACCTGGATAGAAATGTGCATAATGATTTGCTTGAGTTACTTCCTGAATCTACTATAGAAATGGTGCAAGTTAAGAGGTTAACCTCACTAAACCCTAGGTTAAGGGTAGCTGATGGATTGTATGATAAGGGTAATTGGGTCCGGGATGCTCAAACTTCTCAAACTAGTTTGAGTTAATTCAAAAAATGGTTTGCGGAAAGGAAGTTATATGCCCCTCATGCCAATATATGGAATTTTGATCTTGGGAAGCTTGTTGTCCCCAGCGTGTTTATGGATTTTGACCTGCTTGAAGCTATAGAAAAAAACTATGACCAAGCCACTAAGGTAGTGAGAAGAATGGGTGGTGAGGCTTTAGTTACCATCAGTCCCAAGGAGATTAGGAAGGTTTTCAGTCTGGGACCCCTCACCATGTATCATGTGCCCATTAATTTGATAGATTTAGAAAAAGAATATATATCCAAGAGGGATGTAGTTAGACAGGGTGCACTGAAAGCCCACATAGGCCAGATTGGAGGCCTCCCAACCATAACATCATCTTCTAAAGAACCATTCAAGAAATCATGCTTTAATGCCAGGGCAGTGGAGATATATAGGACCTTGTGCAGAGTCTTCAGAGAGGGCGAAGAAGATTTTATTCCGGTGAGCTTCATGTATATGATCACCCAAATCTCTTCTTTTGGTGTGGAAATAATTTTTCATTTTGCATCTTACTTGGCAAATGAGATTGATCAGGGATTGGTGGGGATTGCACAGGGCAAGGTGGAAAAGGTTTGGGGTTAGTATTCCTTATTGATGCATATGTTTCTTTTTAAAGGGGCCACTTATTTTGGTAAAGAAATGGTTTTAAATAGAGAACAAGAAGGGGAGGCACTGCTAGTCCAATTATGGAGTGCAGACATGACCTGGGAAGCAGAAAATGCTAGCTTCATTAGATTTGATAGGCACTTTGCCTCCAAACTAAGGTGCCTCATATTGAGTGATAATCCCAGAATCCCTAAGGCATTAATGTACCTTGTTAGGCCTATGGACAAAACCCATAATCTAAAAGTTTCACATAATTGGGGAGATATTATCCCATATTTAGTCTCGACTGTCATCAGGGTCTATGGATTCAAAGGAACACCCCATGTGTTACCCTATCAGGTACCTTTAAAGGTAGGGATAGCTGAATTTTTGTGGTAGTTAGGAGGAGTGGAGGAGGCCTTTTTGCACAAAAGGGGGACAGGATCAATTTTTCCTACTTGTACTATAGCCCACCAGTTTGTGATAACTAAAGAAGGGTGGGTCTTTCTCCATAAAATTTTGGATCAATATAAGATGGCATTGTCTCACTCTCATTTTTGTGATACAGAAGGTTTCTTTAACTCTGCTCTTAGATTGAGAATCAAGCTTTGTCCAGTTCAGCATGAATTCTATTTTCCTGAAGATATAATAAGAAATGAATACTCTCTCCATGAGCAAGAAGTAAAGAAAGAAAAATGGAGAGTCTATTCAAAAGTTTTGGAATTCATTAATTGTTTTGACAAAGATTTCAGTCCTCTTAGTAATGTTGCAACCAATGCAGATAAAATACATAAGCTCATGAGTACTTTCTCTGAGATAATGGAAGTAATGAATGAGAAGAAACAACATTTTATTAATTCTTTTCCAGATAAAGCCAGAGAAATTATGAGAAAATTGGGTTTCACCCCCAACATTGGGATAGGTCCACTGGTGGTACGAAAGAAGATAGGATATACTATTGTTCGACAGTAGGTGCCCGTTGTACATAAAGAAAAATAGATAGTTGAATCCACCAGCACTGTCCTAGAAGAAAGACCCCCTGAACCTCCTCCCAAAAGAAGGAGAATAATAAGGGAGGAAGAATCCCCTGATGAAAGTTACTCACCTTCTCAAACCCCAATAAGAATTGAGGAAGAACAGGTCACCAATGAGCAATTCGAACAAATGGGGTCACAAAGAGAAATTTTTGTTACACAAGCATAAATTGATGAAGGGAACCCCTAGGAACCCCCTGTGCCAAGTTTTGAATTAACTATAGCAGATTTCAGAGGAAGGGAATTGGACCCTGTTTTGGAACAAGCCAGTCAACATTTTTTATCTGATAACAATTTTGTAAGATCTAGGGCTTTCCATCAGTTTGCGTGGAGGGTAAACATGCACATTTTTGAGCAAAGGTGTAAGAATATGAAAACAAAACATCCAGAAATGGATGAGCCCTCCATTCAAAATCTAATAAAGGAACAAATGGTGCAAGAGTTCCAAAATATAACCCCTGATGAGGGAAGACATATGGTAAAAAATGCTAATGTTTTAGTATTGCCCAATTGGGACATTGCTGACGCATTAATTTTTAATTCTGTTTCAAATAATTTAGGACTCCAGGATCCAAATAAAGAGGAATTCTTAGGTACAGCATTCAACAATGATCAAGCTGCCCTTTTTATGTGGTCCCTGAGAAGAAGATCCAGAACTACTTCATCACAGCCTGATGATTCAGGATTAACAGGGAGTATCTTTGTAAGGAGAGTTGCTAATACTTCAAATGTACAGGCAGCCCACATGAATGTGGATTATTCTAAATTTTCCTTGGCCACTGTGGAAAGAGGAGAGAGGGAAATGATTGATATGCATAATAAATATGAAATAGTGGTGGATGCCTATAACCAAGAAGTAAAAAGGAGAATTGAGTTAGAAAATAGGGTATCTCAATTAGAAAAGGTACTTGGAAAGAGGAAAGTGGGAGAATCTAGTACACTGAGAATTGCATATCCCCCACAGTCATCTGTGGGATTAACCCCTATTATTGAGATACCTGACACCCCTGAAAGACCCCAATTCTATACTGCAGAGGAATTTGAAGTAGAAAAAACCAAATTACATGAGTGGTAGATAGAATTTAGAAATCAGCAGGAAGAGAAATGGAGGCAAGGTGTGACATATTTGAGGGATAAAATACAATGGTCAACTTTTTATGATCAGTTGACAAGGATTGTAACCCTCATGGATGAGTTAAATAAAGAAAAGGATGGACTAGATTCTCTTGCACAGAGATGGAGACAGAGAAACAATGATGTTACAATTATTTGTATATCTACAGTCCAAATGCCTTATCATCAGGTTGAAAGGATTTTTGATTTATTGAATCAATTAGATAATTTTGAGAATAAAAGAGATTCTTTACAGAGAAAATTGATACTCTATTTTTCAAAATATCTTGCTAAAAAATTCACCCTATTTCCTTGTGCTTTAGAATCTGTTGATATAGTAAAGGAAAAGGACAAATGGAAAAAGGAAATGGATGAATTATTCGATAACAGAATAACAAACATCATCAGTGAGACTGGCCATTGGTTTTGGGCAAAGACAAATGAGGAGCTGGTAAAAATACAATTATATTACGCTGATATGAGAAAAGAATTCGATATTTTAGAGGAAAATGCCAATTCTTTAATAAAGATACAAAGAGAAACCCTAAGTTTTGATTGGCCAGATGATGATACTTTTAACAGATGGAAAAATTAGTTTAGTGAGCAGATGTCAGGAGACGATGACGAAGAAGATGTAAGAGTAATAGTTACTTTTGTAATCAGCAATGATGACATAGAAAATCCCTAGGTTAAAGTGAGTTTGCATGTAACAGAAGATGATACATCACTTACAGACCTTATGGGTATGTACTCTGAAGCTGAAGATGAAGAATGATTGTCAGATCAGATCATAACAACCAAGAAACATAACAGAAAGGGACCCGCCAAGAATTGTTGTTGTAATTAACCTTTCTGTTATTCTTGTTTTTGTTTTTCTAAAGGAGGACACCTGTCACCTTTTTTAGCCTGAAGCTTGTTGCATCTCACATTATTTAAGTGAGATCCCAAGGCTAAAGAATGGTCCAAATTTGGTTTTTACTAAGTATTGTGCTTAGTTCTATTTTTGGTCCAAACATTTTGGGAAGGAAATTTATAGTATACTTTTTTGTTAAAATTTCTAAGATAGATGAATGTAGAAAGAACTGTGCTTCTTCTCTAAAGGTCTTTCTGGGTCTATTGTAAAGGATATATCATTTTCAAAGGAAATGAATACAAATTATGAACTGTCCCTATATCTGTTCTTTTCTGAATTTTGTCTCCTTTTAAATACTTAGCTACCTTGATGTTGTGTGAGTAAAAGCTTATGCAATTGATTGCAATATAGTAAGACTGTACATCCATTTGTTATTGCTGTTAATTCAATGGGTTAAATAAAGGCTCTGATGAATGTGATGAGGTTTCTTGGGTGTTAATAAGGATTTTTGAATGATAAATTCTAGTAAGAATTGCTAATGAAAATTTGTTGCAAAGCAACAAATTAGATCTAAGAATTTACTTGACTCTGAATTCCCAATGGATTAGGCACTGATCGAAAGTATTTCAGCCAAAAGAGAAGTATATTATGACTAGATTTTTCAAAGTACATCATAAAATCAATTTTTACTTATATTTCTTATAAGATATTCAAAGTTGGCTAGCACTTGCCTGCATGGATTGTTTTAGCTTCACTTAGCCATTGCTGTTGAAAACATCTGCAGAGCTATAGAAGATTTCTTGACCATATCTGTTCAAGGGATTTGTTTATCAATTCGGTAAGATTTACGTATATGTTTGAGGATTTAGAGATGAGAATCAAAATGAAACTAAGAATAATTCTCATACAATTGTTCCATCTTTGAACCATCCCCAGGTACACCCGCCCTGGTTTTTACAGAGCCAAAAGAGTAGAAAACCGTCTAAGGTTTTGTTGGAGTTGGGTCCTAGTACTTTGCATATGCAAGTGATAATGAGAATTGGCTATTCTTTAGGTTGTGTATGTACTGATATCTAGGTATTAAGCCTTTTGTCGCCTAGTAGTTTTAGCACTGTTAACATCAAAATAAAACACCAACAATACACATATTCCATATGGAAAGCACTAGGTTCTTTGCTTGATGGAGTCATGTTGGAAAGCTTTGAAGTGTTAGGAGATGCACTAGTGTTGAAAGAACCAAAGGTATCAAGGAAACCGCCACTTGAAAAAGGTTCATTAATATGATCTTTCTTAAGAAAATTATCCTCAACACATGAGTCATTATAGGTATTAACAATTCCATCATCAATATGATCTTGGATTTTATGTTTCAACTCTATTCAATCTAAAGTACTATGCTCATTATGTCATTGATAAGAACAATAGATATCCAAGAATGGGTTTCCATATGATCTAGACATAGGTAACCTGATGAGCTTGGTGCCAAGAAGTGTTTCCCAAATGGAATTGTAAGAATCGCCCAAGGGAGTAAAAGTTCTCTTAAAAGTATGTCTAGAGTCCTTTTGTTGTTTCTCAAGAAAATAAAAAGCTTTCATGTCTTCATCCTTTTCTTGGTCAAATATTGGTCCATCATGAAAAATTGACATAGGCTCAAAGGAGGTATCACTTGCTTGTTCTCCAAAGAGATCTTTGGATCTAGAAGATGAAGACATTTGATATCTTGGAGTAGAATATGTAGACCTTGAAGAAGATGACCCATGTGTATGTAAAGGTCTTAAAGGAGATTCATTTAAGAATGAAATCTTCTCCTCTAACTTTTTCTCAAGTTTAGACTTCATTTCTATCATGCACTTAGAGAGATAAAGGTAAGAAAGATCATTTGTCTCTTCTAGTTCTTTGTATTGAGCATATATATATATATATATATATATATATATATATATATATATATATATATATATATATATATATATATATATATATATATATTGAAACTCTTTAGTGGCATGGAAGATATCATGATCATATAGATTTGGTTGAGCTTTGGTAGAAAAAGGCTTGAATTCCATAGTGGTAGATAGATAATCAAGCATGAAGGAGACTAGAGGAAGCTAAGAAGGTGATGCAAGATAATTTGATGTCCAAACTAGAGAGGTAGAGTATTCACTTGCCAATATAGTAGAGAGATATTAAAGTGACTTGTCAAGGAAGGTATCTAAGAAAATTATGACACTAGTGAATCAAGTCAAGATCTAGGAAAGAAGCCAAATAGCCAAATAGATAGAGCAAGAAAAGTGACAAGTGAACAACTTTCCCAACCCAAGAGCATAGTCAAGAAATCAAGTTAACAATTTCAACAAAAAGATAACTAGCAAGAAGACAAAGACCATGAAGATAAAAAGACCAAGAGAACTAAGACCAAAGAGTCACTTTAAGCATGTTCAAGCACTAGAGACATAGAAAAGAAAAGTCAAATGATGAGACTCCCCTTAGAAAGAAACACAATAAAATGTTTGCACTTGATGTTTTGACTTGTTTGACAAAGTTTAAAATTAGTTGATAGCATAAAAAGTTTGGTGTTCAAAAGAAATTTCTTTCCAAGCAAGATAGTGACACATGGATTAGTTTTCAAACAATCAAGCAAGGAACAAAGCAATCTTGCATGATACAAGCATATGTGAGCTCTCAAAATAAATCCCTAGAACTATCATCATGTGTATGTTCAAAATATTTCCATGGGTCTAGCACATTTGAAGACACATCAAGAACATTCTACCTAAAGGACACAATTCATTACTCAACAACTTGGCCCATGCTAAGTGATCCTTTGCTTCACACCAAGTGGTTTCCCATAAGAGATATTGGCTTTGTCATGGAAATTCCATAAGCATAACCAAGGGAACATAGATGGTGAGTTCAAAATATTCTTGGGGTGATCCAAGTAATCCACTAGGATCGATCCTTGCACCAAGAAGTTGAGTGGAAAAATGAGGTAGCTACTAATCTTGCTCTTGATATAGGACACCTTAGCTTGCGGTGAGTAACTAGTCTCATGATCACATAAGTACTTAATTGTTCCTCCCTAGTGATCTCCTCATGGTCACAATCCCACAAGCAATCACACTAGGTAAGACAAGTGCTACATCTATCGAGGTTTTGTGTCCTTGATAGCCTTATGACTATAGTGGGTCAAAATAGCCAAGTTTTCTTGTCCCCACTTGGGTCATTCCTCTTGATTGCTCAAGAGAAGGCCTGTTAAAGGATTCTAACTACCATAGATTGGATCCACTTTCAATATTCAAGATTTTTTATTCACCATGTGGGTGAAGAGCATGCTCTACTATCTTCATTGTATGGCCCAAACACACCAAGAATTCTCAATTAATCCCTTGCTTTCAAAATCCAAAGGTGAGTCAAGATTTTTGATTCACCACAAAGGTGAAGAGCATGCTCTTCTATCACCAGAGAACCTCAATCACAAGTTTAATATTACTACTAAATGAAAAAAACTAGTAGAGTGGTACACATGAAATTAAATAATTATAATAAAGTTTAGTTTTTATGCTTTGGGCAGCCTTGCAAACAAGTGTTAATAGCCCTTGCGCATTTGAAGCTTTGATATGCATTCTTTTTAGAAATGAAATGAGAAAGTCCCTACAAGAAAACCAACGTTAGGGAATAATAACCAAATAATAACTACAACAAAAAGTGGTTAGTTGCCTCAAAAATCCAAGTTATCTTCCATCAAGTTTATACAAGGAAAGTGCAAGCTAATCACAAATGCTCTCAATTTACTCTTTGCTTTTGACCTAGTCAAAAATTTTGGACTTGTTTGCTCTGATTTTGGATCCAAAAATAGAAATTAAAAGAAGAGACATAGAATTCTTACCAAAAATGCAAAAAATTTATAAATATCTCTTCATTTGTGCCCTAGGGACCCATTTTGTCAAAACAAACCAGATTTATCAAATCAAGTGTTGGATCCCTAATATGACCTCTAAATCTAAAATAAAAAGAATGGACCCCCTATATAATTAAAAGAAATTTATAAAAATATAGAGTTTTATAAAAAAAATATTATTTGCAACCAAAAAAAAAAATTTATGAAAAGAAAAAGAAAAATTCATAACAGATGCAAATCAACCAAAAACAATCTGCAAATCAGACTGAGACATTTGTGATGCATCCTCAACATAATTTTTTTTTTATATCCTAAATCAAAGTGGTTTGGAAGATATGCTCAAATATTTCAAAGCTAGGGTTTTGGCCTTCAAACAAATCTACACAAGGGTTAGCCTTAAAACCAAAGTACGAAACCTACAAAAACCACTTGATTAGATCCAATAAGTTGTTGTAAAAATAAGAAATGATAACATAACCATAATTCAAGAAACAAAATGAAGCTAGAAACTTGGTTCTAGCCCCATAGTGGGCACCAAAAATGTGTGTACAAAAAGTGTCATACTTCTATAAACTATTATTCTTGAGAGAACCCATGGAAGAGAGAGTCTCAAGATCTAACTTATACTCTCTATCTATGATGTGAAAAGGCTATGAGATGGTGGCTCTCAAGTGAACCAAACTATACAACCCTTGCAAGGTGCACCATAGAATGAGAGATTCAAAGAGTAGAGGCAAGAGTGCCAATATCCAAGAATCTAGAATAAAATGCAATGCAACTATAAGCTATTCTAAATAAAATGAAAGCTAACAAGTAGAACTAAGCTAAAGCATAAAGGGAAACTAAGCTAAAGAGTATGTCATAATGTAAGTAGAATGAGAGCTAAGCTAAAATGAAAAAATTCAAGAATGCTCTAAGTCTCTGAAATCACCAAGAAAACCTACAACATAACAATATCATGAGACACTAAGATTTTTGAATGAGGATAGAGCCCTCCATTTTAAAGAAAAATGGATGGTAGAGATTAAGAGGGAAAAGATGAATAATCAAGGGAGAAGAACGCATCTTGAGTGATCCATGTGCACAAGTATCTCAACCAATCACAATTAATGGTTGACTTTTAAGAGGGTTTGAAATGTGTGGAGGGGAATTAAATTTATTTTAAAAATAGAAGATTCCTCCCACCTAGAAAATTGTGTATTCATGCATAGACAAAAAAAGACTTTTCTTTTATTTCTAAAATATGAATAATGATTTATGTGTGCACACTTAGGATAAGTGGAAAGTGGGGATTTTTATTTAATTAAAATAGAGCATGTTATTTTAATTAAATAAGAGATTTGGGATAAAGTGGTCAAACCATAGGTTAAAATCAAATAAATGATTTTTTTGAGATTTGATCAAGGATAAGAATTAGATAAATTATGAAAAAATGATAGAAAGGGGGCTCATAGTCTAGGTGACCATTTTTGGGTGATTGTAGTTGCACTATTGAATGAAGAGATAGATGTTGAGGTTGAACCTTTTGGGAGATATGAAGAAGCTTAAGCAAGAATAACTATAAATATCAAGATTGTTTCTCAGGAAAAGAATGATTGATGATCTTGAAGCAAAACTAGGTACCTTAGGCAAGGGAAAGGAACCACTAAAATTAACACAAGCTCTTAGAGAGGATGATGATAAAGATAGTGGTGATGAGGAAGAGGGAGAAGTAGAAGTAGATAAGGGTAAAGACCCAGTTGTTGTCACTCTATTGAGAAAGAAAGCCCAAAGAATCAATAAAAATCCAATAGTTCCACCCCTATCTCCTCTACCACCAAATAAGCCAAGGACTAGGACAACTACTAGTGCTAAGTAGATTACAAAATAAAGTACCATAGACTATAGAGCCCAGTGCCCCTAGAACAAAGGGAAGAAGATCAGTTAGAGGATCACCTAAAGGGCTATCTAAACCTATTAAAGAGGTATGTGTAAATATATAAGGATCTTTAGGACTACCTAATTTTATATTTTTAGAGTATGATACATTAGATAATGTTGATCAAACCAAAATTTAGGAGGCTATGGTGGGTATGATTTCTAATCCTAAGTTAGCTCCTACTAAAATTGAGAAGAAAATACCTAAGGATCTAATTGATAGATTAGAAAGAAGATGAAAGCAAGAAGTAGAGGAGAAAAAGATAAGGATTGATACATTAGTCAAAGTCATGCCTAATTTGTCCAAGGATCAATAAGACACATTTTTGGAAAAGTATAAGAGCAATTTTTTTCTGAAGTACAAGATGTGTTTTATCTTAGAAAATAAAATGGAATTTATACAATAAGATGAGTTTCTTTGTAAAATAATTTTTGGATCATCTACTAAGGCAGCAAGTACATCCACTATAAACATAAAAAAAGATTACAGTAGTGGAGAAAGTTTAGGTGCATCGAGTTCACAAGGCAACATGTCACCAGTACATGCCAACACCCCTGACACTCTAGAGACCGAGCAATCAAGGCTCATAGGTACAAAGGTAGAAGGTGAAGAGAAAGAAACAAATGTAGATAGTAAGATTATTTCAACATCTCATATTGAGGAAAATAAACATTCGATTAAATCTTAACCATGCGTGATTATTTTTGTCTCAAGTACAGATGCACAAGCATGACCAAATGGTGAAACTCCTTCACCAACTCTCAAAAGTGCCAAGAAACAACACTCCTTTTCCAATCAAAAGAAGAACAATAAAGATGTTTCACTAAATATTGAAGTTAGTATGGATGAAATAATTGAGATGCCACAATTAGACTTGGAAAATCTCACCTTGGAGAAAACCATTTTGCTACAAGAAGTTTTGGCAAAGAAGAAAAGGTAAGAAGAGTATACGATGTAAAAAATATTTTTGTTGATTCTTTTAACATTTAAATTTTTGATGAAGATGCACCAATTATCAACCAACTTGTAAATATAGGTAATCAAGTCAATGCTAGACATATGGAGTCAAATGAGAAATTGATCTATTGGTTTGCGATAATATTTTAAACTAAGGTTGTGGACAAAGTTTCCAGAACCATTTCCAAGAAGAAATTTTGATTATAAGAGAAAATACAAGTTATTATAGAATGAATTCAAAAGTACAACATTTGTACAAAATTTTGTCATGTCTTAATATTCATAAGTGACACCTAGGTACAAATAAATCAAATTCATGCTAAGATGAAGAGATTCAACAATATTATTTCAGAGTCAGTGGGATCAAGAATTGATCATTACAATAATCTATTGAATGCTCAAGGAACATTAGCCAAGTTTCAGCCAACTAACAACAAAATGAGATTTAAATTGATCTCTATTCAATCAATGGTGATACCTCATTTGGAGGTTCTATAGAGAGAGCTAAAGATAGCCCAAGATTTTATCAAAGAATATCATAATATATCAGTGGTTGATAGTCTAATTGATTTAGCTATAAGAATATAGTTGTAGAATAACATTTTGGAAGAAGCCAAGATTTTATCAAAGAATATCATAATCTATTAGTGGTTGATAGTCTAATTGATTTAGCTATAAGAATATAGTTGTAGAATAAAATTTTGGAAGAAGCCAAAACCACATAAGATCATGCTCTATCCATCATCACCTAAATTCACAAGACATTTATTGAAAAATATGGATTACTTCCACCTATTCAATTCTAGTTGCAGTGACATAAAGTGGTAAAAAAAAAGGGGGAAATAAACTTGATAAGGGGGAAATATATATGTATATAGATTTGAATAAGGAGGAAATGAATGCATTATTCATTCATTATTCATTGGCATAAGTCATAAGACTTGGTGGGGGGGGGGACTCATTATTAGATTTTATTGTAAGGATGTAAATATGACAAAGTGTTTTTCCACTAATGTCAAAGGAGGAGATTGTTGGTATCTCTAACCATCATTGCCAATTAGTGTCAACCACTTAGTCATTTACATGGCAGAGTTAGACGATCATCACTGTGATAGAGCTACTTTATATAAGCTGAGTCATGTACATAAGAAAGTATGTACTGATCTCTATAGGATACAAGTAAGTTTATGGTCACCAAATATTTTCTATATGAGCCAAGATCAATAATGACCAAGTTGTATGCACCCTAAAATGGTCACCCAAACTATGGTCCCCCATTATTTAATTTATCAATTTCTTAAATCAATGGTTTGCAATATTTTATTAAATCAATTCAAATCAATTTCTTTGATCAAATTTGATTATTTCATTTCTAAGGTTGATCATTTTATCCTAAGTCTTATTTAATTAAAATAAAATCTCTCTTTTAATTAAATAAAATAAGTCCCCATTTAATTAAAAGAAAACCTCTCTTTTAATTAAATAATTCATCAACATTTAATTAATTAAGAGGAAAACCCCTCTTTTAATTTAATTAAATATTTCTTATTTAATTAAAAGAACTTACTCCCTTTTAATTAAATAAATCTTCACTTAAAGAGAAAATAATATAAATCAAAATTAAAAACTCCTCTACACTTAAATGCACATATTTCTAAGTGGGATTCCATTTAATTCTTTTCCTAATTTCTCATTGGTGGGTCTTTATTTCACATAGATCATTCTTTCTCCACCCTTGATTAAATATTTTTGCCTCTTAATCTTGATCATCCAATCTTCTTTATAAGGGAGAGCCCTCTCCTTATTTTAAATAGGGTTGGTTCTTTGTGTTTTGATTTTAGAGATCATATTAAGTTTCAATAATTTGATTTACAAAAAAAGTCTATTTTGACAAAATGGCTCCATAGGGCACAAATAAAAAGATATCTTCAAAATTCCAACATTTCTAGAAATCTCTCTAATTTTTGATAGGGATCTCTTTTCTACATTTAGGGGTTTGGATCCAAATTCATATCATATAGGTCTAATCTTGATGACTAGGTAAAAAATCAATAAATAAAAGGCATTTAGTGAATAGCTTGCATTTAATTTTTCATAATGGATAAATGCATGATGTGAGCTTTCATTTGGTTATTTGTTGATTATTATCACTTTTAAAAATTAGATATTTAGATGTAACCCTAGTTTAGCATAACTTGGATATATATTGCATATCTTGTGTTTGCTTGTTTTGCTTGTTTCTTTGTTCATTATGAGTGAGTATTCAAGTGTATACAACATATAAAAGATGCATTGCAAGGATTATTAGGTATTTTGTGGGATCTCTATAACATTTTGATTTGGAACTAAAATGAACATCTCATGTGTTTGGCTTGAGTGCTTTTACATGCTTTCATAGATTCACACTTCATTTGGTGCTCTAAAATTGGATCTAGATTTTCTTTCATGCATCAGTGTTTCACATAGTAATTAGGCCCTATGAACACTATTTAGGAGATCTTGAGAGATTGAGCTTCATTATCATGTTTTACATGTGACGCTCCTCTTGATGATGGATCCTCTTGTAGGTAGGGAATGATATTTGTCATTATCTCACTATTCTACTTAGATTTTTCCTCAACATTCATTAGTACTTTCTCTTTTGAGGTTGGTGGTTTTTTTTGTTGAATTTTTCAAAAATTTGGTGAGATGATTTCAAATTAGCATGTCATAGAATCTTGTTTGCTATGTTTGGGTAAGGTGAAGAGGCTAAATAAGTATGCTCTATTCCCTTTTGGGTATATTATAAATTTAAAATCCTTGAATCCAAATCAAGTACCCATGTGGTAAAACTTTGTGAGTCTTCCTTGATTAGAGAGGGTTAACCGTAGTGGACATTCCCTTTATTGGGTTAACCATGTGGAAAGAACCTCAAGTAGTAATAATGATTTTTGACATGGTAGTAGCAATAGCTATATAAATGTACTTATGGGGGAAATCCTCATGGGTGTAGTCTTTTTTTGGGCTATTAGATCTCCTTAGTATCTCTAATTGATTAAATTCTCAAAATATGTCAAAAGCCTAGTGCACCAGGATTAGATTTCACTAACTCTAGATTACAAAAACTGTAGAGTTGAACATTAGTAAGAACCATAGTGTTGCCAAATTTTCTTTTCTAGAACTAAGTGTGTGATTGGAAAATATTTTGAGAACATACATAGTAGTGGTTCTAGGGATTAGATTGATACTAAGACAATATTTTTGTTCATATGCAAGGTTGCTTTGTCCCTTGCTCATTGTTTGAAGACATTTTTTTGAAATCCCTAATTGCTATCTTGCATGCCTAGTTCATGATTAAAAATCTATTGATACACCTAGCTGGACATTTAAAATGAACAAAATTTGAGTTCTTGAGTCAAGACTTTATGATCAAACTACTTTTCTGTCCTATTATTTCCAATCTCCCTAGGTTGATCCAATTAAGATTAGGCTACTTACCCCATTCTTAGAAGCTTTTTTGCACCTTGGGTTATTGTGCTTTGACCTCTTAAATTAGTAATCATTGATTTCACATGTGACCTTGTTTAGAGTTGGTGAATTAGAGACCATCCTTGTTGAGAAAGATATACCTTGGATTCTTTGACATTATTCGTGGAGAGTCTTAGTAATCTCTTGTGCATCCACTTTCATCAAAATTCAATTTCAATTAACTAAAATTTGGGTAAATCATCCTCCTAGTCCATATGTGCTAGGGTGTTCACCCAAAGTTGTGGGCACCTCTATGGCAATGTTGGTTTACACCTATTGCAATATTTTATCTTATCATTTTTCTTTTAGATAAGTGAGTACTTTTTCTATCCTTGTTTGGTACCAACATTTCTTAGGGTTATCTTATCAAATAGTACTTTTTTTTTCATGTTAGTTACAAGCGCTATTACATGTTGCTCAATATTCAAATGAAATCAAATGGTATCAAATTTTATGAAATGACTCTTGATCTTCTTTTTTCTTCATCTTCCATATCTTTTTAGTCTCCCATTTCTATTCTTCCTCTTCTTCATGTCTTCTTGATTCTTTTCCTCCTATAGTCTACCTTCTTCTATTCATCCTTTCTCTTCTTCCATAATTGATTCTTCTTCTTCTTCTAGAACCATGGATCTTGAATATCTTGTTAGGGACCCTCATTTGAGCATAGATGAACTTGATCTCCTTATTGAATTGTGATGCAGGAGCATCCAGAGGTATAAGAGCAATCTTGTGTCACCCAAAAAAATGTACTTACACTTAGTTTTTGTTTCATGTCTTTACATTTTTGGATACCCATTTGGGTCAAATAAAGGTTCCAACTCTAACAGTTTAGCTATCAGTGTGCTAAAAAATCTTGAAAAAATAGGAGCATGCAATTTGGCCATCATTTTGGTGACCTAGAAGGTATGAATTGGCCAGATGAATGTAATCATGATTTAGAGCATTCTAGAAAAAGAATCAGGTCAAAAGGCCCCACGGTTTGAAAGTTATTGCAATTTTTTGGGTTTTGGAGACCTCCTAAGAATGCTTCAAAGTTAGGTTAGGGGCATTAAATGACCTCAAAAAGGGCCAAAAAAATGGGGGATGACTGAAGCTGGTCCATAGGGCTATAGAGCACTTCGAGAGCTTTCTGAAAATGTAAACGGTTCATCAATTGGAGCTACGGTTCAAAAATTATGCCTCCCGAAAGTTCGGTTACCATTTCTGGATTCTTCTAGATTTGCACCGACTTCTAATGCAGCTTCTGGAACCTTCTATTTGGTCGGTGGATGCCTACTAGCACTTTCTAGAATGTAATCCTAGTCCTAAACCCTCTGGGGTCTATTTAAGGAGATTTCTGGCATTGTAAAAGGCAGTTCAGAGTGGGGTTTGAGAGGAGGTACTATAAGGAGAAATTATCTCCAAATTTATGGTATTGTAAGCCCTTAGGGCATGTTTTGAAGTTTATTTTCTCTGTACTATTGTACTAGCTTATTTTCTTAGTTAATATAATTTTCCCTTTCTATTGTGTCCATTTTTTTGTTGGGTTGTGTCCCCATCAAGTGGTATCAGAACTGGTTTTCCTGAGTGTGTAGACAGAGCACAGACTGTGAGGCAGTTTGCACCAGGACTGTGTGGTTGTGGGTTTGAGTTAAGAAGATGCCTCCATGAAGAGAGCGTGGTGGAAGGGCTAGAGCTATTAATCTTGAGGAGGTTAGAGCCCTCCAAAGGAAGGTACAAGCATTGCAAGAGGAGCTCTGTAGAGGAGCAAATGTTGCCGCAGGTGACAATAGTGAGGATGACAATGAAGAAGAAGTAATAGGACCAAAAGAGGAATTTGACGGGGAAGTTCTGAATCATGCAGAGGAAAGGCTTTTTAGGGCCATTACTAAGTTTGGGAAAAGACCTACAATTGAAGTGCGTGTATTTTCAAGAAATCTGAAACCAGATGAGTTGATCGATTGGATCAATGAACTAGAAGAATACTTTGAGTATGAGGATATCAGGGACCCAGATAGGGTTAAGTTTGCAAAGGCAAAACTGAAAGGCCATGCCAAAATTTGGTGGCAAGAGGTTCAACTGGAAAGAAACAGAAGAGGAAAGGAGAAGATCACAAGATGGGATCACATGGTGGACAAATTGAAGAACCAGTTCATTCCTGTGGACTATGAGCTTCATTTGTTTAAGAAGATGCATGGGTTAAAGCAAGCAAGAAGATCAGTCCAAGAATATACAGAGGAATTTTACTGACTCTTTATTAGAGTGAACATGCAGAAGTAAATAAGGAGAAGGTTGCTCGTTATATCAGTGGGTTGCGACCTAGCATCCAGGAGGAATAAAGTTTGGTAAGAATGAACAGCATTGAAGAGGCATATCAGTTTGCCCTACGAGTTGAAGAAAAGCTGAATAAAAGGTTTGAAGGAAGACAAAGAGGTCGCGGTCAAGGAGGAAGGGGAAGCAACAGATCATTTGGAGGCCGCAATGAAACCCGAAAGAAAAATGAAGATGTGGGTACTAGTAGGAACCAAAGGAATGAGGGTTTCAACCGCTCCCATGATCAAGACTTTGGCAATCAGAGAGGAAGAGGTAGAGGACATGGACAAGGAAGAGGAGGCTTCTGTGATACCTATTTCCATTGCAATGAAGAAGGTCATCGTGCCTTTGAATGTTCTCAATGACAAGAAAGGACAAATAGGAGAGCTGAGGGCCAAGCTAGGGTTGTTCATGTAGATGAGGATGCACAATCATCACATTCAAAGGATGCAGAAAGAGGAGAGACCTTGGTAAATGAAAGAGTCCTACTAAGTGATGAGATTGAACCAGGACAACGGAGGATTTTGTTCCATACCAGATGCAAGTGTGAGGATAAATGTTGTGATGTGATCATTGATGGTGGTAGCACTGATAACTTGGTATCATAAGAGATGGTCTCTAAGCTGAAGCTCAAGAGGGAGAAACATCCCCAGCCCTATCGGATTTCTTGGGTAAAAGATGATCATAAGGTCCTGGTAAGTGAACAATGTTTAGTAAAGTTCAAAATTGGGAGTTACCATGCTGAAGTTCTCTGTGATATTATTTCGATGGATGTTTGCCATCTATTGTTGGGTAGACGATGGCAGTTTGATAGACATGCAGTGCATGATGGACATGCAAACACATACTCTCTGACAAAGGATGGAGTTCGCCACAAATTGAAGCCCATGAAAAAGGAAGGTGAAAAGGTATGTAGCAGTGCTTAGATTTGTCTTGTTGATGAAAGGAAGTTTTTAGATGGCATGAAACATCAGCATATGTGCTATGCTTTGATTCCTAGGAAAGATAAAGAAGGTAGTAGTGAAATGCCACTTGAAGTTTCAAATTTACTAGGGTAGTTTGGAGATATTATCTCTGATAATGTTCCAGATGGGTTGCCACCAGTAAGGCAAATCAGTCATTAGATAGATCTGATTCCAGGAGCTAGTTTGCCTAACAAGGTTGCTCACAGGATGACTCCTACTGAAACAAAGGAGCTAAATAGACAGGTTCAGGAGCTATTAAGGAAGGGCTTGATTCAAGAGAGCTTGAGTCCATGTGCAGTACTTGCAGTACTTACACCAAAGAAGGATGGAGAGTGGAGGATGTGTATAGATTCTCAATCTATAAATAGGATTACCATCAAGTACCGGTTTCCTTTGCCAAGGATGGATGATATTATGGACTGCTTGAGTGAAGCTTAGTACTTCACAAAGATAGATCTGAAGAGTGGTTATCACCAGATATGAATTCGAGAAGGAGATGAGTGGAAAATAACCTTCAAGAGCAAGGAGGGTCTTTATGAGTGGTTAGTCATGCCCTTTGGATTGATGAATGCCCCAAGCACCTTCATGCGGCTCATGAATGAGGTACTTAAGAAGTTCTTGGGAAAGTTTGTTTTTGTCTATTTGGATGATATTTTAATTTTCAGCAAGATTTTGGAAGAACATTTACTACATATTCGTAGTGTCCTTGAAAGGCTAAGGGAAGAGAAACTGTTAATTAATCTGAAGAAGTGTAACTTTGCAAAAAGGGAGCTAGTCTATTTGGGGTTTTTTATATCACCTGAAGGTCTCAAAATGGATCCGGAGAAGGTAAAATCCATCTTGGAATGGCCTACTCCAAGGTCTACTACTGAGGTAAGATCATTTCATGGTCTGGTTAGTTTTTACAAGAAGTTTATTAAGAATTTTAGTGGCATATGTGCACCCCTAACTGATACAATAAGAAGGGATAGAAAAGAGTTCAAATGGACTGTAGCAGCTATGAGAAGTTTTGAATTGCTGAAGAAGAAGGTAACATAACAGCCTGTGTTGGCACTTCCAGATTTTAGAAAGGTTTTCTAGGTGGATTGTGATGCTAGTGGCAATGCTATTGGGGCTGTATTAAGCCAAGAAGGTAAGCATATTGCATATTTTAGTGAAAAATTGAATGATGCAAAGAAGAAGTATTCTGTTTATGATCAAGATTTCTATGCAATAGTTCAGGCCTTAAAGAAATGGAGGCATTATTTATTACCAAAGGAATTTGTTTTGTATACTGATCATTAGGCATTATAGTACCTAAATAGCCAAGGTAAATTGAATCAGAGGCATATGAAGTGGGTAGAGTTCTTGCAGAGCTATACATTTGTGTTGAAGCATAGAAGTGAAAAATCTAACAGTGTTGCAGATGCACTAAGTAGGAGATAATTGTTGCTTACAGTAATGCAGGTTGAAGTAGTTGGGTTTGATGAACTCAAGAATTTGTACCCTAAGGATCCTAATTTTGCTGAAACATGGAAAGCTTGTAAAGAACCTATTGCTATAGATAGAACCAAGTGGTTAGACTATTTTATTCAGGATGGCATGTTGTTCAAAGGTAGTCAATTGTGCATTCCAAGGAGTTCCATGAGCAAAAATTTGATTAAGGAGAAACACAGTGGAGGGATGGCAGGACATTTTGGTTGGGATAAAACCATTTCTATTCTTAGAGAACATTATTTTTGGCCTCAAATTACACAGGATGTGAAGAAGTTTGTACAGAGTTGCCAGGTTTGTCAAGTTGCCAAGGGGTTTAGTCACAATACTGGCCTATATTAGCCATTGCCTGTTCCATCAAGGCCATGGGACGACATAACAAAGGGGTAATGACTCAGTATTCATGGTGGTTGATAGGTTCTCCAAAATGGCACATTTCATTCCATGCCACAAAACTCATGATGATGTCCATATTGTAGACTTGTTTTTCAAAGAGGTGGTAAGACTACATGGTCTTCCAAGGAGTATAGTTTCTGATAGAGACACTAAATTTGTGGGGTATTTTTGGAGGACATTATGGAAAAAGTTGAGAACAGACTTGAAATTTAGTTCCACGCATCACCCACAAACTAACGGCCAAACAGAAGTGGTTAACATAAGTCTGGGCAATTTGCTGAGATGTTTAGTTGGGGATAAGCCCAAGGGATGGGATTTGATTCTACCACAATTAGAGTTTTCTTATAATAACTCTATAAATAGGAGTACTGGAAAATCACTATTCCAAATTGTATATGGGAATAGCCCAAGGACTGCACCAGAGCTGAGGAAGATAGAACACGGGGAAAGGATGAGTGCTGAAGCAGAGGAATTTTTTGAACATATCAAGCGTCTACATGAGGAGGTTCAGGCACACATAACCAAGATGAATCAAGAGTATAAAGCTAGGGCTGATCAAAGGAGAAGACATAAAGAATTCCAAGTAGGAGATTTAGTCATGGTGCACTTACGAAAAGAAAGATTTCCAGCCGGTACTTACAACAAGTTGAAAATGAAGAAATTTGGCCCCTGCAAAATTTTGAAGAAACATGACTCAGGAAATGCATATGAGGTGGAGCTGCCAGATGGTATTCACATTTCTCCCATTTTCAACATTGCAGATTTAACAGAGTATCATGATGATGGTGCAGATGAGGAGCTGGTGTTAGAGCCATGTCCAATTCCTGCTTCTAAGAAGGAGGAGATAGAAGACATTCTAGATCATCGTGTGGGTAGGAGTACCAGAAATAGGCAGTATGAAGAGTATTTGGTCAAATGGAAAGGACGGCCGATCAAGGACTCAACTTGGATTTTAGTAGCTGAGGTTTCCCATTTGGGATTTCCTCTACCATCCATAAAGTGACAAGGTCACTTTTCAATCTACCCTGGGTGTCTGATGCAGGAGCATCCGGAGGTATAAGAGCAATCCTGTGTCACCCAAAAAAATGTACTTAGACTTAGTTTCTATTTCATGTCTTTACATTTTTGGATACCCATTTGGGTCAAATAAAGGTTCCAACTCTCACAATTCAACTATCAGTGTGCTAGAAAATCCCAAAAAAATAGGAGCATGCAATTTGGCCATCATTTTGGTGACCTCGAAGGTGTGAATTGGCTAGATGAATGCAAATGTGATTTAGAGCATTCCAAAAAAAGAATCAGGTCAAAAGGCCCCATGGTTTGAAAGTTATTACAGTTTTTTGGGTTTTGGAGACCTCCTAAGAATTCTTCAAAGTCAGGTTAGGGGCATTAAATGACCTCGAAAAGGGCCAAAAAATGGGGGACAAGTGAAGCTGGTCCATAGGGCTATAGAGCACTTTGATAGCTTTTCAAAAATGTAAATGGTTTGTCAATCGAAGCTACAGTTCAAAAGTTATGCCTCCCGGAAGTTCAATTACCGTTTCTAGATTCTTCTAGATTTGCACCAACTTCTAACGCAACTTTTGGAACCTTCTATGTGGTTAGTGGATGCCTACTATCACTTTCTAGAATGTACTCCTAGTCCTTAACCCTCCAAGGTCTATTTAAGGATTTTTTGGCATTGTAAAAGGTAGTTCAGAGTGGAGTTTGAGAGGAGGTACTGTAAGGAGAAATTATCTCCAGATTTATGCTATTGTAAGCCCTTAGGGCATGTTTTGAAGTTTATTTTCTCTGTACTATTGTACTAGCATATTTTCTCAGTTAATATAATTTTCCCTTTCTGTTGTGTCCATTTTTTTCTTGGGTTGTGTCCCCATAAAATTGAAATGTCTTGTTACTCCAATAGATATATGGATGCTAACCTTATCAATAATGATGAAAAAAGGGAAGAAATTAGACATTCTTTCTAGGATCATATGTAAGATCATATCACAACATCCTTCTTCCAAATATTCATTATCTTCCAAGTCTTACCATGATTCTTCTAGATAACATTCACACTTCTCATCTTCTAAGTCTCACCATGATTCTTCTAAATATCATTCACATTCTTCATCTTCCAAGTCTTATCACGATTCTTCTAAATATCATTCACATTGTTCATATTGCAAGTCTTATCATGATTCTTCTAAATATCATTCAAATTCTTCATCTTCCAAGTCTTATCATGATTTTTCTAAATATCATTCACATTGTTCATATTGCAAGTCTTACCATGATTCTTCTAAATATCATTAATGTAGGTATTCACCTAACTCTTCTTCATGATATCATTCTTCTTTTACTTCTACCAAGAGTCTTATTCCTCCTATTGAGATATACCATAATGAACAACATGAAAAGTATTGTAACATGCCTATCTATAATGCCTATAGTGACAATGATTATGATGAGGATGACTATTATATTCCTACGAATCCTAAATCATCCTAGTCCTATGCTTGTGTTTAAAGGGGATGAGTCATGGATAGATATTGATGGTAATCCATATGACTCAAATTTTGAAAACAACATTGAGAAATTTTTTGAACAATACCTAAATGATAAATCTGCATTTTTTGAGGAAGAGAAAGCATTTTTTTGTGCTGAAATAAAACATCAATTCCATAAGAGTTCCTCTTCTACAAACTCTCATGCTGAGAATAAAGATTACACTCTTGAGAAATATCATGTTAATATTGAACCTTTTACTTCTAATGCTTTGCTTCCATCTTCTACTTCATCCACCATCCATATATCCCCTAAAGATTTTGATTTCTAAAATCTTCTAGCAATCCTTCCTCCAACAAAGATCCTAATGCTTTTCATGCAATTCCCTATAGTTATCCTCAAATGCTACCTCTTAAAGAAACTCAAGCCAACCTTCACTTGTCTACAAATACTTTTGATAATGCTAAACCTAAAGAGCCTAAGCCTTCATGCACTATAATGCCTACTTCAGCTAGTCCTCCATCATCTATTCCAAAGTCTTCTGTACAATTCCAACATGCTTCCTTCTCCTTAGGAGTGGCTTCATGTCAAGAGGGCTCTAAAAATGATAAAGAAAATAATATAAAGAAAGATCAAGATCAAGAACCCTCCATGTCATCCAATTATTTTCATGATGTCTCTAATCCATTTCATGGTCCTTTTGATCTTTCGTTCCCTTCCTCATTCATTCCACCATGTCTTAAGTCTTCTCCTAAGTGAGATCAAGCTATTACTTACACTGCTAAGCTTATTAACAATCAACATGACCTTAATATAGTTACACCTTCCAAAGATGATACTTTAATTAAGGTTATTAAAAATAGTGTTTTTACTTCTAATGTTGAACCTTTTGAAAATGAAGAGAAAAATGCTACACTTATACTATCCAAAGATCCTTGTTAGGATCAAAGTATTCCATATTTTTGTTCTACCACTCCATGTTCCCTTCCACTTTCTACTCTTCCTAAGTCTTCTCAAGCTTCAAGTACTCCTATCAAAGAAGTTTCTCCTATTTAAGATGTTCATGATCCTATTGAAAATCATAATGCTCACTCTAAAGATGCTGATGTCCTTGATTGTCATATAGATGTTGATGAACTTATTGATTACCCCTTTGCATCTTCCACATCCATCCTTGGACCTCCCCCACCAATACTAAATGCTTCATTCCTTCCTTCCATCTTGGGTCCTTATGTCACTTCACTTTCCCCTCCCAAATCTCCTAATTCATTATCCATCTTGGGTCCTTACGTCCCTCCCTCTCCTATCTTTTCTCAAGATCAAAGTAGATGCATATCCTTGAATCATTTTCATCCACTCACTCATCTAAACAAGTTATATCATCCTTCTTCATTGACAAGTCTCAAGTCTTTTGGAAGTAGCCTAAAAATATAAAAAATAAAACCACCATGTCTCCTCTAATCAACATGGGGGCATAAAGTCAAAAGAGATATCTAAGAAAAAATTTATAAGACAAGTATGGGTTCCAAAATCCATCATTGAAGATGTTGTCTCTAAATCATCAAAAGGAAATGAAAAGAGGCCTATGGCTATATGGATTCCAAAGTCTCTCTTGAGAAAGTATAATGTTGAACAATAATTGAAGTTGACATTCAAGATTCCAAAGAATTCCACTTCATCTTCTTCCAAAAGCATTCTTCCATTCCATGCACCTAAACCACAACCTCTTCTATCCACTCACCATATTCTGTCAAGCATTCCTTCATTCAAATTTTCTCCATTCTCTCACCACTCTTCAAGGTGTGTGTTGATGTTGATCTTGCCTTCATTTCCATCTTCCAATCTCACTCACTTTGCATAAAGCCATATCCTCCATTTTTTTCTTCCATCTTCCTTTCCCTATTAGCCTCTTTGAGCATATAATTTCAGCTCCTTTTCATTTCATGGTTTAAAATTTCAAAGGTAATTATCTAAAAATCTTGACTTCTTCCAAAAAATTTGAAAATTTTGAAAAAAATTGAAAAAATGAAAGAAAAAAATGAAAAATTTGAAAATGTGCCTTGGTGAAAACCTACTAATCAAGCACCTTGGTAGCAAAAGTAAAGAGAAATAAATTCATTCTATGGTGAAAACCACTAACTTGTGGCACCTTTGATAAGTACCATGATGAAAACTTGACAATCAAGAATCATGCATAGTTCTTCTACATCTTTCATCAATTTTGTCTTCTCTCTTTGATCTTGTAAATGTTGACCTATACACAAACATTTGGCTATCTTGTGAGTTATCTTATGATAATCTTGTTTTCATTCCTTTCACATTTACCCTTCATATCTATTTTCCTCCATTCATTCTATTCTTTTGCTATCCTTTTCCATTTACCCATTGTTATAATAAAAAAGAGTAAAATGCGATGCTATGAAGCCTCTTGACATGTCTACTCCTTTGGATTGCATCTTTCCCACTTTTACAATATGCTTTCATGAAACTTTACATGACAAATTTTTACTAGCTTGGTATTGTTGAGGAGTTTTCTTTTCTTTATTTGCCTTCATTCTCTTGTCTTCATTTCTTCCACTAGCTTGTTAATCACTCTTGTCCTCCACCTTGCTAGACATTGGGACTGCATGATGTGATCTTGCTTGAGAGTTTGATGCCCATTCTATTTGTGGGCATTGTATATTATTTGTGTATATTTATTGATCTTGAAAAATACAAAAACATCATATATTTCAAAAATCCAAAAAAAATGATATATTGTGAAAGTTCTAAAAATTAGAAAATGTCCTAAAAAAATGATTAGCTTAGTGAAAACCTAGCAATAGGCACTTTGATGTATCTCCAAAAAAAAATTATATATTCCAAAAGCACAAAAAAATCAAAAATATTAAAAAATTCAAAAAAAAAGGAAAAGTACCTTGGTGAAAACCTAGAAATAGGTGTCTTGGTAGCAAAAATACAAAAAAAATTATAAAAAGTCCTTAAAATAAAATAAAATAAATAAATATATACATTTAAAAAAATACAAGTGGTGAAAACCTAGAAATGGGCACTACTTGAGGCCTTTGTACCCTTGTTTCTTACCGTGCATCCTTGACACTTGGCCTATCTCCATCATACCTTGTCCTTGCTGCTTTGGTTTGGACTAGGTCTTTGTCTAGGAAGCATAACTATGTTAGCTTTCCTCTCTTGGATGTTTTAGTCTATAGAACACCTCACAAATGGTGTTTTTCAACACTTATTGGTTTGGTCTTACCCAATTTTGTAATGTAATCTTGCCTATTTGCAAGCATTTGATCCTTATCCTTGGAAATCGATATCACTTAACATAGTTAAATTTTTAAACATAAACGCTTAATGTTTGAGCTATGCCATGATCTTTTCTTTGTGTGTTGACTATTATTGATTTCGTTGAGTGTCATTGCTCCTATGTCTCTCTGGGATGCATAGCTAAAGGACTTGGGGCATGAGGCATATGTTTTATTTGCTACATTAAATTGGGTAAGCTAACATCAAAGTCATCTTGACCTTTATGTCTTTGATGCTTATGTTAAAATCTTTCCACATTGCAATCCAATATAAATCACATTCAAATCTTCATAGTTGTGCTTGTGACTAGTGATGATTGTGTGATTTTTTGATGTTCGTTAATAATGGCCCAATGATGAAAATATGTTCTTTAACATTTTCTAATAAATGATGAATACAAAATCCTATGTTATAGCTACTCTATTGCAAGTACACCTTTTCATTTTCATGTAGCTTGCATGATTATACTTCATGTAAGTTTGTTTTTTTAGGCTGCATTATGAGTTTGATAGGGTTTTCCCTTCATCTTTCTTATGGAATTTTAATAAACTGTGGTCATGTTTTGATCTTCATTTCCTTATCTTCTTTCATAATCTCAATTGAAATTTATATTTTAAATAGCTGATTGATTTTGGGGTATTTTATTTCTTATGGAAAATTTTATATTTTTCTTTCTATTTCTTTCTATATCTTCCAAATTTCTACCTTCCATTGACTTTCACCCCACTTCTTTTCTTATAATTCAACTTTGGGGCATAATATTTCATGCTTGATGATATACCTTGGTCTTGTGATTTTTGTATCTTTCATCTTGCATCAAAAACCTTATCTTTAGTTTGATTTGATCAATTTGATCAATTTATTGCTTCTCCTATTCTCATTTCAATTTTGATCATGAGGGGGTAGTACTTATCAAACTTCAATCCTTGATTCAGTTTTATCAATTTATCCTTGAATTTTTTCAAGTCAATTTATTTGTAGTCTTTATCCTAATGTGTTTCCAAATTGACCACACATTTGGGTTGTTTTGTGATCCCAAATCAACCTCACACTTTAATTTCTTTCTTTGACTACATGTGTTCCTGAATCAATCAAACATTAGTCAAAGAGGGGCAAATGTATGCACCCTAAAATGGTCACCCAAACTATGGGCCCCCATTATTCAATTTATCAATTTCCTAAATCAATGATTTTAAATATTTTATTAAATCAATTCAAATCAATTTCTTTGATCAAATTCAATTATTTCATTTCTAAGGTTGATCATTTTATCCTAAGTCTTATTTAATGAAAAGAAAATATCCCTTTTAATTAAATAAAATAAGTCCACATTTGTTTAAAAGAAAACCTCCCTTTTAATTAAATAATTCATCCACATTTAATTAATTAAGAGAAAAACCCCTCTTTTAATTAAATTAAATATTTCCTATCTAATTAAATGAACTTGCTCCCTTTTAATTAAATAAATCCCCACTTAAAGAAGAAATAAAATTCAAAAAATTCAAAAATTCCTCCACACTTAAATGCACATATTTCTAAGTGTGATACAATTTAATTCTTTTCCTATTTTCTCATTGGTGGATCTTTATTTCACATGGATCATTCTTTCTCCACCCTTGATTAAATTTTTTTGCCTCTTTTTAGTAAATAGTTTTTTGCTTTAGATTTAAAGCTTGAAAAAACCCTTGATAAACTAATAGATTGAAATTCCCTAAATGTGTAAGGAATTTATCTGCTTAGTATTATTTCACAATACTATAAGGTGCAACAACCAGTTTGAAAAGATGTTCATCAATTCCTCCTCTAAGGGAAAATCTTTCTAGAAGTATTTTAAAGTAAATACTAAAAAAGCATGAATAATCAATTCATAGAAATGAATTGAATGTGTAGATTGAAAAACCACTTAAATTTTATAACCAAGATCATCCACATGATTAATCCCTATAGATGAAAATGATTTAAAATCCACTTCTTCTATCACTTATCAATTCAAATTCTTTCAACTTCAATAACAAGACTTCAAATTGCTATAAGACAATGTAAATCTTTTCACAAATGATCAATCTCCTCAAGGATAGAAATCATTTATAGAAAAAACAATATTATCTATTCTAGAAAAGATTTAAAACATAAAATTGTAGAATCTTATATTTCCTTAACACAACCAAAATTTTGCATCAAAGTTTTCTTTTAAGAATGTAGATATCAAAACCAAAAGTATTTCTAGTTTTTAATCCACTGACAATTGACCCTTTTACAAAAAGAATTCCTACTTTTAAAGAAATCCTACCCGAGTCATTTCTCAACTACCCTAACTCCCTTTCCTTAAAATCCCTTTTCCAATCCTGTATAACTTTTCCACAAATACCCCCTATTACAATAATACTTTTTTCTTTAAATAATTAATCATTTTAAATTTTCTTTCCAATTTACCCTACCAATGCAAACTACAACAATACTAATTAATTATTTGAAAAGAATTAATTATTTTAACATTCTTTTTCAATTATAATCCTTTCCATCAACTTACCCAATTAACTCTTTTACTTTCATCCTCATATAATAATAATAATTAATTCATTATAGAATTAATCATATGAGAAATTAGAGTAATGATTTATATTTAATGACTTTGCATTTAACTTGAATGATATTTAATTCACTAAAGAATTAAATAATATAAATGCAAAATAATTTGTAAGTTTTAAAGGTCTCTAATCTCTCACATTGTTGAGTTAAGAGGGGAAATATTTAGGGTTCCAAAACCCTAGGTAACCTCTCTTAATCTTGATCATTTAATCTTCTTTATAAGGGAGAGCCCTCTCCTCATTTTGCATACATGCACTCTAGGCTATTGTTATATTGTAGGTTTGGAGAGTGATTTTTGAAGGAGTTTGAACACTAAAGCTTTTTGTGGAGAACTTCTATCTTTTTGTCTTCTTCTCTCATGCATCCATGGCTTCCATCATCATGATCTATCCTTACATTTTCATAGTAGCTTAGATCTTTTTTTGATAGATTAGATCTTGCATTGTTATCATATAGACATGCATCTTGGATCTTTGATTCTCTCATTTTGTGGTGTACTTGCATGGGCAGAAACTAGGTCAATACTGAGGGTCTCCATTGCAAATTCTTGAACTCCATAAATATGTTGAAATTATTTTAGAACAACTGAGAGGGTGGTGAATCAGTTATTCAAGGTCTAGATATACAAAATAAAACTTTTTCACAATTTAGTGAACCTATAAAACATTCATACCCATGCATGCATTCATTGTGTATCTACTAAGACTTATATGTTACTATCAAATCAACTTGTAGAAATGTAAAGCATGAAACACAACACATTCATCAACACATTTGATACAATGATTTAACATGGTAACCCAATTTGTGAAAAATCACAAGTAACATGCTACTCCTTTTCACTCTTCTGAAGTGATGCCTTGCGAAAGGCCAACCTTGTTAAATGTTACAATACACACTATTAAATGTGACCCAATTAAGGGATTTCAATCACCCTATTAAAAGTGAGCCTTGTTAGAGGACTTTAGGCCATTCACTTGGAATGCCACCCAATTAAAGAATTTTCCAATGACTGTTAGGTAAACCTTAATCCAAAGGATTTACCCTAGACTGATACAATTGTTAGAGAGTAATAGCAGAGCTTTGATTTGATACAACTTACAACTTCACTTACAAATTATAGATCTCTATTCATTCCTCAATTCTTCTTGGTTTTCATACTTTGCAGCTCTGACAACTTATTCACCCTTCAAGAATTCATCTTCTTAAGCCTTCTTGCTTAACATGCCATTGCATACTCTAGTTCTCCTAGGTCACTTGATGAAGAAAAAACCTTGATTCCTTCTCCTCCTTAGGTTCTTGCTTATGACACCAAACTCTCTAACCTATTTGCTTCATAGCCAAACATTCCTATATAAAGGAAATTAGAACATTTTCCTACTCATTATCCATAATTTAACTTAGGGTTTTGGATGGATTAAGTAGGATACAATGTATCTACTCCATATCTTGTCTATTCTAGAAATTTCTTTTAGAATCCATTTGAATTTTTCTAAAAATGGTTTACATTAAATTCTATGGTACCAGCTCATCAATCTTATCTTCCTAATGGTTCACAAACTGCAAAAAAACAAACTTGTGAATTTATATTTGTTGAATCTTTGATCTTTATCATAATGTAATAGCTCAACATTATCAATCTTTTGATGCTTGGCACATACTACGTTACTCGACATCAACTATAAAATCACTTAACATCAACTAAAATTTACTCAGCATCAACTATGTAGTTTGACATCTACTAGAATTTTCCTTCACTCTGCTCCAACTAACTTTCTATTCGGATTGCACTAACTTTGCTCAGCACCTACTACCCACTTGGTCAAGCTTGGCAGAAAAAATTTATTTAACTTATTCTTCTAAACTTTCTAAGTGTAGCTAGCCATTTTGTAACCTTAAGTAGATCATCAATACATCATATCATCATTGTCTTAACTAATCTTTGTACTTCATTACATAATCATAACTCAACATTTCCTCTAGGTGCTTTTGTTACATCTTATTAATCAAATCCTCCTCATCAATCAACTAAGTGATAGTACTTGAATCTTGTAAGAAATTTTTTTACTAGCAAATAGCAATTTTGACATCAGTGACAAAACAATGATTGAAACACATAGTCTACTTCAATAATCTTCTTCTTAAAAATCTCTTTTCAAATGATCTTTTCAATTAGATATCAATAATCTCCCTCTTTGGCATTGATGGAAAATGAAACTGATCAACCTATATCATCAAATGATGAACATTTTGTTCAACCAAACTGACTAGGTTAAGAGATTAAGGCAATACCAAAGAAAGAACTTGTATTCCTTGTATTCCTCTTTCAAAAACTTCAATCTTCTAATTAGGTTACAAAATCTCTTCCTTAAAACTCCCTCTGAGTTCCTTCTTGTATCTCCCTCTTACTAGATAACTTAGGATTTGTCCCTCTTTCTTTGTGGCTCTCTAATTTTCTCCCTCTCTATTCTAACTTGTTTCTTGATATTTTTCTCTATCTTTGATCAATAGATTAGTTTAAGACTTTCTTCCACTTTTCTTTTAATCTTTTGATGATGTACTTTCTCCACTATTCCTCTTGCACTTGATCAGTTTAATATACTTTCTCCCTCTTTGACAAAAATTCCAAAGACATATACCAATCACTTGACATCTTTAATACATGCAGATATAAGCTTTTGTAGTTTTATCATTTTCTCGCTCCGTCACCATGCTTGTGACTAATTTGAAATTTCAACTCTATGATTACTTTAGGCAAATCCTAAAGTAAGATCCACAACATCAATTTTTATTATATGATCATCATCTTGTTTGATGCAGGGAACTTCTTCTATTGATTACATAGCCTTTGATAGGGGTATTACCCCTAGTTTACCTCTTAGATACTCATGAGCATCCTTAGGTAATGGTTTTGTGAAGATATCAGCAATTTTCTCCTTTGAGTTAACATATTACCTCTTCACTTCTTTGTCTTGAAAAAACTCTCTTATATATTGATATTTGATTGCAATGTGCTTTTTCTTTATGTGCATTACTAAATTCTTTGATATATTGATAGCACTTGTATTATCACAATAAAGTGTCACTAGTTTTGTGATTTCTTCCTTCATTCCTTTGAGTAGCTATTTGATCCATACAATTTTTGTGCAATTTACAACAAAAACAACATATTTTCTTCAGCAGTAGATTGGGAAGTATAACTTGGTTTCTTTCTTGTCCATGTAACTAGTCTCTTGCCTAAGAAGAATGCTTCTCCATTGGTACTCTTTCTATCATCAATTTTTCCAGCCTAGTTAGCACTAGTGTAGGCTCTTAGTTCAAATGTTTCATTATTTTTGTAGTATAAAAAAAACTCTTCTATTCCTTTCAAGTATCTCATTATTCTTTTCATAGTCATCAAGTGATTCTCTCTTGGATTAGTAGAGAATTTTGTAACTATCCCCACAACTAATGCAATATTAGGTCTACTATGTACTACTTATTGCAATTTTCCAATCATGGATCTATATAATGTTTGATTTACCTTAGTTGAATCATCATTCTTTGACAACTTGTGTCCTATCACCATAGGTGTACTTATTGGTTTGGAATCCTCTAGTTCAAATGTCTTTAATATCTCTTTGACATACTTTGACTGAGTAATGTATGTACCATACTTCATCTGATATACTTGTAGTCCCATAAAGAATTTGATATCTCCAAACATAGACATTTCAAATTCTTGCTTCATCTAATTTGCAATGTTCTTACACAAAGCATCTTGTCCTCCAGATATGATATCATTAACAAATATTTTAGATAGCAAAATACCTTTGTCTTTTTCTATCTTCATGTATAGATTTCTATTATAATCAATCCTTTCAAATCCAATCTTCACAAGATAAGTATGAAGTCTCTCATACCGTGTTCTTGGTACTTGCTTCAATCATTTAGGGCTTTGTGCAATCTACATACCATGTTCTTATTGTTTTCATCAACAGATCCTTCTAGATGTTCTATGTACACTTCCTCTTCTAGTATTCCATTTAGAAATACAGATTTAACATCCATTTGATAAATTTTGAAACCTTTGTATGTAGCATAAGCAAGTATAATTCTCACTCCTTCCATTCTTGAAACAAGGGCAAATGTCTCACCATAATCAATTCCTTCTTCTTGTGCATATCCTTTGTAAATTAATCTTGCTTTGTTTCTTATCATTTCACCATTCTCATGTAGCTTGTTTCTGAATACCCACTTGGTACTAATCACATTTTTATCTTTTGGTCTAGGAACTAGACTCTATGTTTTGTTCTTCTCTATCTGTTGAATCTCTTCTTTCATGGCCTTCTACCAATCATCATCTTATAATGCATCTTTCACTATTTTGGGCTCCTTCATGCTTAAAAAACATGATTCACTTATCAATGTATTTATTTTCATTGGCCTTTCATCTTTATTTCCAATCATTTTATTAGTAGGATGATTTCTTTTGGCATATTTAGACAATCTTGGCTCAGCTCTTGTTTTTGGATTTTGTCTTCTAGCTTCAGTGTCACTATGCACATCTCTATTAGGTATCTCAGCATCTCTTTCATATGTACTAATCCCAAAATTAAAATGTGCATTTTCTTAATTCTATAACTTGACACCTAAATATAGATCAGTTCTTGAATGCAACTTGACATTCACAAGTTGTGACTCATTAGTCATTGAGACTTGTTGTTGGTTTGCAACTTGATTTGTAGCATCTTCTTCAATAGGAACTGCTTCATATAAGTATACAAATTATATGTATTATTCTAATTTTTTTATAGGTTCAGCCTCATGTACTTTTGTAAATTCATCAAAATTCACATTTGTACTTTCCACAATTTTGTTAGTGTTAGTATTTAAACACTTATAGGCTTTACTTCTTGTGGAATATCCAAAGAATATGCCTTCTTCACTTTTTTCATCAAGAATATAATACTTACTTTCAAATACCTTAAAGCATTTCACATTAGGTGGATATCCATACCATTGTTCAAAAGGTGTTGAATGAGTACCTTTCTTGACTTGCACATGATTCAAGGTATATACAACAATACTTACAGCTTCTCTCTACTATTTTAGAGCAACATTCTTCTCCATCATAAGTGTTTTGGCACAATCCATTATAGACCCATTTCTTCTTTCAACAATTCCATTTTGTGGAGGGATCCTAGGTGCAAATTTTTGTCTTTTGATTTCTCTATCATTACAAAACATATCAAACTCCTTTGAAGTGAATTCTCCACCTCTATCTGATCTCAAGCATCTCAAACTTTTACCTATTTCTTTTTCAACTCTTTCTATGTACCACTTAAACATTTGAAAAGAATCAAATTTTTGTTTTAGAAATATGACTATCACCATCCTAGAGTAATCATCAAAAAATAGCATTATTTACTTATCTCCTTTGTTGGAATATTCAAATGGGAAGAGTGCTTCTAAGAGTTGGGGGGGGGGGCGGGGGGTGTGAATCAAAAGTACCAATTTTTATTCTTTCAAATTCATGGTAACATATAACTAAAATTAACATGCATGCAAGTAAACAAACATAAAATGAGAGCATGCATCAACACATAAGACAAGAGATTTTGGTTACCTAGAAACCCTCCAGGAATAAGAAGGTAAAAATGGAATGGAGATGACACCCACAAAATTACTGCAATAATGAATTCAACCACTTATGATGGTTTACCCTATTAAAGGCTTTACACTGTGTCAATAGTGACCTATTGAAAGGATTTACAAACACTTTACATGAAGTGTCACCCTATTAAAGGATTTACATAAAGGTTGTTAAACCTACCTAATACGTAGGATTTTCTTGTCCTTATCCAAAGAATTTCCTATCTAGCTGTTAAGTTAACCTATCACCATAGGATTTTAATTTCTAATACAATTGTGAGACAGTATCAAAACTTTTGACCTAATTGAATGCAATCTTGAATTGTCGAGTTCAGGCACTTGATCTACTCTTTCTCTTCTGATCCTTGCTTGATCTGATCTCTGTATATGGCTCCTATTCTACTATGGTCAACTAAATATATCTGTTACCCCTTTTACTAAGTTTTTTAATTTCATACTAAGATTTCACCATAATCTCCCCTTATGCAAATTTTCTTCCACACATACAATGGTCCATTCATCTTACTTATAAAGAATGTGAAGACTTAGGGTTAGGTATGGATCTATGATCCATATTGAAACTCAAATTCTTGCTCATATTTTGTATTTTTCTCATTGGTTGCATGCCTTCACAATTTTCTTGATTGGTTGCATGCAAATTTCATAGCAATTGCATATGACTAATCCTTATCCTCTTTATCCTTCGAGATTTCTCTAAGTCAGCTCCAAAAATGATTTACATCTTAGTTTGTGTAGGCACAAACTCTTATGCTAATCTTGTGTTTCTTGGCACATGAAGTATTACTGATGCTTGGCACATACTATTTCTGGATTGCTTGGCAACTACTACGTTTCCTAGTTTTCTCAGTACCTATTGTGTCCTATATCACTTGGCATGTGTTGATCTAAATTTCTCGGCATTTGAATGATTTTTTTACTCAACACATGAAAAATTCCTATCTTTCTCGGCATGTGTTATACTATAATTTGCTCAGCACTAACTGTGACTCGGTACCTATTAAAATTCTGGCTTGGCATCTATTGTGTACTCAACATGTATGGCAAAAATGGTTAAGTGTTTTGACACTCATTTGTCAATACTATTTATTTGACCAACAATCTCCCCCTTTGACATGAGTGTCAAAAACACTTAATTTATAGCTCTCCCTAAGTTGATTATGCCTTTGAATTTTGAAATTCTGTACCAATATGCCTGATCCTTTCTGTCCTTTGATTTGTATGATGTGCCTATATTCCATGTGATTACCAAAAATTTACGTCTCTTCTTCACTCCTTTATTCCTTATCTCCCCTTTTTTGGCTATATACAATCCTTCCACTTTATTCTCAAAATGAAAGAATGATTAGAATTTGTCTAAATTTTGTCTAAATTTGTCTAAATTTTGTCTAAATTTGTTAAACCTTATCAACCTTATACCTTTTCCTCCTTTCTTCATTCTCCCCCTTTTTGACACTAATGTCAAAGGGTTCTATGGAGTAATACCATATTTAGCCAAAAAATTTCTATTTACCTCCATTATTGTTTTCAGAGTTGCATCCCAATTCTCCAAACCAATGTCTAATGACTTGTGCTGGATGACAGTATTTGCAGCAAGGTGTACTAATCCATAAAGAGTAGAAATATTGGGATCTTTCTTTAATACTATCTTAGCATAGACTTATTCCTTGTGGAGGATTTCTAAATGAGAGGTTATAGAGGACTAGATTTGCATCAATTTAGCCTTTATATTTGCCTCCTCTGTTGTTAGCACATCTAACTCCCTTTATGTGTGCAGTGTCTATGCAAAATGCTTCTCACTTTGAGCTATATCTCTAGATAATTTATTACTAGAGATTTTCAAGTTCCTTTCCAAGTTCATTATTTGTTGATTAGTTTCTTGTTTGAAATTTTAAAAATCACACAACTTCCTATATAATGAAAAAATATTTTCAAGAACAATTTTGGCCTTATCAATTGTTTTGGCCAACATTACCTATTCAAGTGCAATGCAGCTTGATATCTTCTCATTAACCTTGCCTTGAAACTTCCTAACCATTCCATTAGTTTATCATTCATGTCCTGGTCCACATTTGTCACCTGATCAACTATATCTAATAGCTGCTCAATTATTGGTTTTCCTTCATCAGGTGATTGCAAGCTAAAGGCATCCATGAAGATGTCCTCAATATCATGAAGTGCTTGCTTTTGTTTAAACTCTTTTCTCAAAATTTCTTGCCTCATCCTTCTATCCAATGCATTTTTCATTTCAGTCATTTGTGCCATTGTGATAGTTTTGGAATCATAGGAGGGTATCTCAATTTCTTCATCAAGTTTAGGGTCTCCATAGTGAATTACCCTAGCCACTCTTGTTGAACTTGAGCCTAGTGTGAAAAATTTCAATGGAATAGCTTTAGTGCTTAGCTCCTAAATAGTCTTAGTAGGAGTGCCAGTCTTTGGTAATTCTACCAATGTTTGAATGGTGACCAACTCCTTTTCTTTTGCTGCATCATCCTTCTCATTAGCTTTCCTCTCCTCTGTACTCAACATCTAAGCATTATCTATATTTACACTAGGTGGAGGTGGTGGTGGCAGCATCAAAACTTTATCTTTAGTGTATGTAAAAGGTTGTACCTTTGGGTTCACCATTTGTGCCATTGTGATAGTTTTGGAATCATAGGAGGGTATCTCAATTTCTTCATCAAGTTTAGGGTCTCCATAGTGAAGTACCCTAGCCACTCTTGTTGAACTCAAGCCTAGTGTGAAAAATTGCAATGGAATAGCTTTAGTGCTTAGCTCCTAAATAGTCTTAGTAGGAGTGCCAATCTTTGGTAATTCTAGCAATGTTTGAATGGTGACCAACTCCTTTTCTTTTGCTGCATCATCCTACTCATTAGCTTCCCTCTCCTCTGTACTCAACATCTAAGCATTATCTGTATTTACACTAGGTTGAGGTGGTGGTGGCAGCATCAAAACTTTATCTTTAGTGTATGTAAAAGGTTGTACCTTTGGGTTCAACCTTTTGTCTTTGTGGTGCTGCTGCTACTCTTTGTATTTCATCTACACTCACCAATATAGGATTTGCGCATAATTGTGCCTGAAGAGTAGATTGGTGAAGGATCTTTGAGAGATCCTCTGTAGTGAGTGGGTTGATATTTTGAACTATTTTTTCAATAACATCTTTTATGATGACTATCTCTGCAGGTTTAGTAGTTGAGTGAGGAGGACTAGGAAGTGGAAATTGTGTGTCTTGTACACTTTGTTCATGTTGCTCACCTCTCCCCTTTTCTTCATCTTTACTTATTTCCTCCTCCTCTTCTTCTTCCTCCACTTTCTTTTCTTCTACTTTGTTTTCTTCTACCTTCTTTCTTCTTGCTTCTTTTCTTTCCTTTGTTTTGGCACTTGCTTCTATCTTGTATTCTTCATCAAATACATCATCAATTTTCTTGTAGAGAACTCTCCACACTTTTGTGATTTTATTCACAACCTCTTCAATTTTATTTTGTAGAATGTTGAATGCCCTATATTTAGGAGTAAATCTATTGTTGTGCCTTTTTACTACAGTTTTTATTTGACTTTTAATCAAATCAGGTAACATCCTTGCTAAGGTAGACTCCAAATTATTTCTTTCTCAGTTTGTAGACAAAAATGTCATTTTTCTTCTACAATCTTGTATAATTCCTTTGGCAATGAACTATCTAGTTCAAGAGGTGTATGTTTATATTCTATCATCATATTATAGACAGCATGAACTTATTAAAATTTACATTCTTCAAATCATTTAAGTCTCCATTCTTAATCTTAGCACATAATTTATCAATGCAAGACTTTTGTGGATGACTTACCACTTTAAATTGGCTTATATCTTTAGATTCTATCCTTTCATCTTCTATGTCTAGTTGAGCCACATATCTTCTTTTCTTGGGCTCTTCTATTGGGGGTGTAGTAGATTTCTTCTTTTGTTTTGCTTCCTTTTTGGCCTTTTGAGTTGATGCTCTTGTTGTGACCCTTGTTGCTATTGGCTTGGTTGGAGGTAGCTTGGTTGAGGTTGATTTTGTTTCTTTCTTGGGCTTTGACTGAGTTGCAGGCTATGTTTTTGCCTTTCTTTTCTTCTACTTCATAGATGTAGGTGCTTCCTCAGCTTCTTCTTCCTCTACACCTTCCTCTTTGTCCTTTTCTTGACCTTATTATTCTTCTTCTTCTTCACTCTCTTCTTCCACTTCTTTTGCTTCTTCTACTTCTCCTTCAATATTTGCTCCAAATGTCTTCTTTATTTTCCTCACCATTTTATCCTTCTTCTTAACAATTGAAGTAGTTTTTAGGTCTATCTCAATTTTGGACTTAACAACATCATTAGTTCCGAAGTGAGGAGATAATTTATCAATTTCTTCTACTAACAATGCTATGATTGTTGCTGAGGCTTCATCAATATCTAGTTCATATCCTAATGGCCTTAGCCATCTTACGCTTGGTATTGCAGCTTTAATATATGTGAAGTTGATATCTATCAAGAAGCATATGTCATTTACATGTTTCTCAACTAGTAATACTGGTATCCTTATCCTTTGCTTCATAGACTTCTTAAAATCTTCAAAATAGCTAGTCATTTGGGCTTCAAAATTGTCACCCATTTGATCAATAACCTCATTAATTTGACTAACTACTGTCTTGTTAGAATTATAGTTTACCTTCCCAAATAAAGGGAATTCCTTCATCACATAAAAGAATATGCACATGAGAACTGAGCCAAATTTACATTATGCACCTTTTGATCTCTTATGGCTCCTAAATTCTCATTGATTTGCTACAACATGAGTTCAGCTAGATCATAGGTGTGATCTTTCTTTACTAACTTGTATGCCACATCAACAAATATGCAAGGAACATTGTTTAGTCTATTGGATTGATAAAATTTATGTGAGATTATCCTTATAGAAAAGTCAAGTAGGGGGTCATTCATAGTATTAATAGTCATTCCCTATTGTTCCATTTTGCACCTGTGTTCTTCTCAATTACCTCCTTTTTGTCACTTCTCAATGTTTTTGGTCAATCTAGGGTTGGAAGACGAGTAACCCTATGCACAATCCTCTTAGTAATCTTCACCAGTCCTGACTCTAGCCACAAACATCCATCATGAACTCAGCTCAGAACAATGTGGATCCATTCTGTTTTAAACACTATGAGAAAAACTAGGGTTTTAGTTAAACCCTTCTTCTCAGTGATTGAAAACTCGTCCTTCAATATCTTATTCTCACGTAAATTATCATAGGCATTAAAGATTTCTAGGTCACCTATAGCACCAATTTTACAATTGTAGCATTTCCTTATGTCTTGAACCATAATGAGTTTGGGTGGAATGATAGATAGTGCACCAACTAGGTCATTTTTATAGGCTACTTTGGGTATTGGTCTAAATTTAGGCTATTTAACTTCATTTCTAACTAGTTGAATCTCATGATCTCCCTTAGCCTTAGTGTTTATTTAGCTAGAAGCCATATTACCAAACTAGGGCTTTAAAATGTATTAAAAATTAAAACTCTACGTAGCTCAGCACTTGATAAATACCTTTAGATTGATAAGTTCATGCTAAATCTCTATTCTGTTTGATGCAAGTGACTATAAGATAGCTGCTTGATCGCCTCTAAGCTCTCCTAAATTTTTTTCTCTTCATTTGAATGCCATGAAAATGAACAATTTTCACTTTTTTCTTGAAACCTAGCATTTATTGCTTTCATGCTTTACGACTGTACACTTGGCTTCCAAAGGATTTTTCAACTTGGCATCAATATTTTTCCACTCACTCAGTAGCTACTATTATCACTTTGCTCGGTATCCACTAGTCTATTTTAACTTGGCCTGAATTGGAGTTTTTACTCGGTAACCAAAGATAGCTTGGCATCATCTTCCAACTTTTATCTTGGCATCTTAACTTATGGAGATTTCTTCTTTACAGTGTTCGTATGTTCTTTTTGGGATGATGTATGATACATCTTTATATGTATCAGCCCTATGTGCCTTTCTAGTTCTTAATTTGATGAGGTGTGATCACTTGACCTCTTGGGTGAAGTGATCTCTCCATTTGATGTATTGCATTCACCTTTCTTCTACCATGTCTTCTTCACATCTTCCCTAATGTGTTCCACATCAACTTTTTCTTTTCCCTTGTTAACCTCAGTCTTGGGTGCCTTAGCCTTTGTTGGACAGTTTCTACTAATATGTCCAGTCTTCAAGAAACTAAAAAAAGTAGTTTGGTTTAACCATCTACTATAATTTCCCCTAAAATGTGTTCTTATGCAATTTTCAGGAATGTGTCCATACTCTTGGCAATAGTGATAGCTATACTCGATGTTGTAATCCCAATTATGGTGATGTACATGATTGGTTCTTCTTGCAGATTGGTTAGGGGTCCACATAGGCTTTGATCTACATTCAGATGATCTATGTCCATATTTTTTGCAATTGTAGCAGTGACCCTCAAATCTTGGTGTTCTCATGGTCTTGGTTCTGTAGTCTTGTGCTATGTGTCCTTTTTTTTGCACTTTTGACAAAAAATTGCATTTGTAGTTTTATCATGTTGATGACTATTCTTGCTCCTACATACATTAGAGGTATGTCCCTTTTTACCATAGGAATGACACATAGGTTTAGTGTTCTTACCTCTATTGCTTCTTTCTTCTACAACCTTGGAAGATGCTCCTTGTTTAGTGTTGATGTAGCCACATCTTGTAGTGCCATTGCTTGCCCTTGGTGATTTCAGCAATTGCTCAAAATACTTGATGACCTCATTAGGTTTGTTGTAGCTTTATGCTATTTCATTTTCTCTCTTCAATTCATTCTTTAATTGTTCATTCTACATCTTCAAAGTGGAGATCTCAATGTCCTTCATATTTAGCTCATGATGAGCATTCATCATTTGGCTTTAGGTGTCTAATTGCATGTTTGAAATCTTTTCAAATTCAATTGTCTTCTTCCAGCTTATTGATGAGATTTTTCTTGTCATCTTCTACCATGGCCTTATCTTGAATAGCTCTTTTCTTTTGTTCAATCACTTCACAAAGTAATATGGCTTGTGATTCTTGTTCAAGCTTGAGTAATCTGATTTCTTCAGCTTGTGTTATGTTTTTCTCCAGTAATTCTACTATTTTTGCATCAAATTCCTTGGAATCTCCATTGGAAAATATGTGTGTGATATCAATCTCCTTTTAGTGTATGCCATTTTTAGCTATGGCTATCTCCTTTCTTCTTTTCAAATATTTTTTCAATTCTTCCCTAGCTTCCTCTACTTTGTGTAGAGCTAATTGCACACCAATCACTTGATTGTCAACGATCTTCTCAAGTTTGTAAACTTCCATCTTTTGACCTTTTTCTCCAAGCTGTTAGGCTTCTTCTTATGAGAACCAAAGATCTGATACCAATTGTTGGAATATTCAAATGGGAAGAATGCTTTTGAGAGGGGGGGTTGAATTAGAAGTACCAATTTTCATTCTTTCAAATTCATGGTAACATATAACTAAAATTAGCATGCATGCAAGTAAACAAACATAAAATGAGAACATGCATCAACACATAACACAAGAGATTTTGGTTATCTAGAAACCCTCTAGGAATAAGAAGGTAAAACTGGGGTGGGGATGACACCCACAAAATTACTGCAGTAATGAATTCAACCACTTCTGATGGTTTGCCCTGTTAAAGGCCTGCCATGTTAAAGACTTTACACTATGTCAAAAGTGACCTGTTGAAAGGATTTACAAACACTTTACATGAAGTGTCAGCCTATTAAAGGATTTACATAAAGGTTGTTAAACCTACCTGATACATAGGATTTTCTTGTCCTTATCCAAAGACTTTCCTATCTAGCTATTAAGCTAACCTATCACCATAGGATTTCAATTTCTAATACAATTGTGAGAGAGTATTAGAACTTTTGACCTAATTGAATGCAATCTTGAATTTTTGGGTTTAGGCACTTGATCTACTCTTCCTCTTCTAATCCTTGCTTGATATGATCTCTATATATGTCTCTTATTCTGCTATGGTTAATTGAATATATCTACTATCCCTTTCAGTAAGTTTTTTTTATTTCATACTGAGATTTCACCATAATCTCCCCTTATGCAAATTTTCTTCCACACATACAATGGCCCATTTGTCTTCCTTATAAAGAATGTAAAGATTTAGGGTTAGGTATGGATCTAAAATCCATATTGAATCTCAAATTCTCACTCATATTTTTCATTTTTCTCATTGGTTGCATGCCTTCACAATTTTCCTGATTGGTTGCATGCAAATTTCATAGGGATTGCAAATGACTCATCCTTATCCTCTTTCTCCTTCGAGATTTCTCTAAGTCAGCTCCAAAAATGATTTACATCTTAGTTTGTGTAAGCACAAACTCTTATGTTGATCTTGTGTTGCTCAACACATACTATTTTTGGATTGCTCGACATCTACTACATTTCCTAGTTTTCTCGGCACCTATTATGTCCTGTATCACTCGGCATATGTTGTTCTAAATTTCTTAGCATTTGAATGATTCTATTACTCATCACATGAACAATTCCTATCTTGCTCAACATGTGTTATACTATAATCTACTTGGCACTAACTGTGACTCGATACCTATTAAAATTTTGGCTTGGCATCTATTGTGTACTCAACATGTATGGTGAAAATGGTTAAGTGTGTTGACACTCATTTGTCAATACTATTTATTTGACCAACATCCTTTGTAACTTTGCACTTCAATTGGTCCACACAAGTTAGTATGAACAATTTTGTAGTATTGCTTTAGAGGTATAAGCTTTACTCTTAAAGGTTGACTTTGACATTTTGCCTAGCTACTCCTTTGAATTCACAACTTGACTTCTTACTTATACCATTCATATTGTCAAGTTGGCTCATTTACATGTTACATTTACCAATAAACCATTCATCAGTCAGCTACAGATATTATTCTTAGACAAATAAATGTCCTTTACTAGCCGACCCTGCTCGATAAATACTGCTTCTAGGAATTTTCAGAGTTAACCTTCTTGACTCGGTTAACATTACAAAATCTTAAAATCTTTTTGCTGTCGAGTTTACTTGGTAAGAACTACTTTTACCAAGTTATCTTTGATGACTGAGTGAACTCGATAAGAATTATTTATGTCATATTTTCTTCGATTACCAAGTGAGCTCGGTAAGAATTGCTCTTGTAATATTTTCTTCGATTACCAAGTGAGCTCGATAAGAACTAAATTTTTTTGATTACCTTGAAGGCTCGGTAATTAGTTGTCTACTTGGTAGACACTGTAAGCTATCTTTACTAGCCTTTTGAGCTTGATAGACACTATCTATTGCCTTGCTAACCTTCTAAGCTCAGTAGACACTGTCTATTGCCTTGTTGACCTTCTGAGCTTGGTAGACACTATCTGATGACTGATATGACATTTGTGTGACATCAAAGACAACACACAATTGAGCAATTTTATCCAAAAATCTCCCTCTTTAGCATTGATGGCAACACAATATGTCATAGCAAAATGAAATTTGAAAACAAGTCTTTTAATGACAAAACTCCCTCTTACATATAATGTCTCCCTTTTACAAAAACTTTTATTATTTTCAAATTTTATAAAGATATGACAATATATATTCTCCCTCTTTGAAAACACATGCCAAAGATAACTCAAAACAATTGAATAACATTGTATCTGATGTACTGATTCATATGCAATGTCTTCATTGGTTTGTTGCATCAACTAATAGATCTTCAATTCTGTTCCTATTGATGCATCACTAAAATTGTATTTTAGTAAGCTTTAGATAGGGGAATGACCCCTAACTTACCTCTTAGATACAAGAATGCATCCTTAGGTAAAGGCTTTGTGAATATGTTAGCAATTTGTTCCTTTGTATGCACATATTTCAATTTTATCTCCTTTTCTTGCACCAATTCTCTAACAAAGTGATACTTTATGGCAATATGTTTGGTTTTTGAATGTATCATAGGATTCTTAGAGATGTTAGTTGCACTGGTGTTATCACAAAACATAACAACTAGTTCTATGATTTCTTGCTTCATATGTTTCAATAATTGTTTAAACCACACAATGTTTGAGCAATTTACTACTATTGCAACATATTCAACTTTTGCTGTGGATTGAGATGTACAATTTTGCTTTTTGCTTGTCTAAGAAACCAACCTTTTTCTAAGAAAGAAAGCTCCTCCACTTGTGCTCTTTCTTTCATCAATATTTCCTGCCCAATCTGCATCAGTAAACACCTTTAAACCAAATTTTCTTCCAAGTTTATACCATAATCCATATTTTTCAGTTCCTTTCAAGTATCTCATGATCCTTTTGATTGCCATTATGTGATTTTCTTTTGGTTTTGCTGAGAATCTTGCTACAATTCCTACTGCAAGGGCAATGTCTAGTCTTGTGTGCACTACATATTGCAACTTTCCAATCATAGATCTATACAATGTCTGATCTACTTCCTTTGATTCATCATCCTTGATGAGTTTTAATCCAGTACACATAGGAGTCCCAACTGGTTTGCAATCTTCCATACCAAAATTTTTTAGTATCTCCTTGATATATTTAGATTGAGTAATGTAGATGTCATTCTTATTCTGTTAAATTTGAAGACTAACAAAGAATTTGATCTCACCAAACATTGAGATTTCAAATTCCCTGTTCATTTGTTCTAAAAATTCTTTGCAAAGATCATCATTTTCTGTGAACAAAGTATCATCTAAAAATATTTTTGCCAAAACAATCTTATTATCTGGTCCTTCCTTAATGTACAAACTATTGTTGTCATTAGTTCTTTGAAAACCAATCTGAATAAGATAGTTATGGAATCTTTCATACCATGCTCTAGGGGCTTGTTTCAGACCATATAATGATTTATGCAATTTGCAGACCATGTCCTTCTTGTCTAGATCAACAAAACCTTTAGGCTACTCAATGTAAACCTCTTCCTCCAATATGCCATTGAGAAATGTTGACTTGACATCCATCTGATAAACTTTGTATCCTTTGAATGCAGCATATGCAAGTAAGGTTTTGACACCTTCCAATCTTGCAACTAGAGAAAAATTTTTTCCATAGTCTACACCTTCTTCTTAAGAGTATCCTTTGTACACTAGTCTAGCTTTGTTCCTTGATACCTTACCATCTTCATTTAGTTTGTTTCTGAATACCCACTTTGTTCCAATCACATTCTTGTCTTTGGGTCTAGGTACAAGAGTTCATGTTTTGTTTTTCTCTATCTGTTCTATTTCTTCATTCATAGCTTCAATCCAACTTTCATTTTCTAGTGCATCTTTGACATTTCTAGGTTCAAAATCAGCAAGAAAACAAGTTCCTTTCAACTTACTTCTTGTCATTGTTCTTTCTGATTTATCATCGATGATCTGATCTAGTGCATGATGCTTTCTGACATACTTGGCTAACATGGGATCCTTTCCTTTTGAATGACTTGTATTGTAATCCTTCAGTATCTCAACTTTTGGTTTTGATTCTAGTTTCTCAGGCTAGGTAAAAGCTAACTCGGTAGCTACTATTTGCAACTAGGGTTCTTGCAGCTCGGTAGATGTTGACTCGGTTTGAACTTCTTGTGACTCGGTTAATGAGGACTCTAGAGTTGAGGATTCCTAATTGATTGGTATACTTGGTATTGTATTAGGTTCAATGTAAACAAATCTTTTGTAGTCTTCAAGTTCCTTCTTTCTTTCTTCTTCTATTCTTTCTGTAAAATCATCAACTTTCACATGTGCACTTTCTATGACTTTGTGAGTAGATAAGTTCAAACATCTATATGCTTTTCTTTTGCAAGAGTATCTCAAAAATATTCCTTCATCACTTTTAACATCAAATTTACCTTTTCTACATTCTTTCAAAATGTAACATTTGCTTCCAAATACCTTTAGATAACTTACATTGAGTTTGTAGCCATACCATAATTCATAGGGTGTTTTGAATGAGTCCTTTTTCAGCTGTACTTGGTTCAAGGTATGAATTGTAGTGCTAATAGCTTCCTTCTAGTATTTGATAGTAATGTCTTTCTCAATCATTAAGGTTCTTGCACAATCCATTATAGATCTGTTCCTTCTTTCTGCTATTCCATTTTGTTTAGGAGTTCTAGGTGTTGAAACCTGTCTTTTGATTCCTCTTTCAATGCAAAAGTTATTGAACTCATGTGAAATGAATTCACCACTTTTGTCAGACCTTAAGAATTTTAGTCTTTTGCCTATTTCCTTTTCTACTCTAGCCAAATACCATTTGAACTTTTCAAACGCTTCTGATTTCTCTCTAAGGTACATGACAGTCATCATTCTTGAATAATCATCAACAAATAGAATGAAGATTTTTTCACCAATATAACTTTCAATGCCAATAGGTCCACACAAATCAATATGCACAATTTCTAGAACTTCTTCAGTCTAATAGTTCTCGCTTTTAAAACTAGTCTTTCCCATTTTACCAATTTGACAATTCTTGCATAGACCAACCTTAGGTTTCTTTATGTCAGCAATACCTCTTACTTTTCTAAATTTACTGATCTTTATTAAGTTGTCAAAGTTTACGTAACACAACCTCCTATGCCATAACCAACTTTCTTCAATTTGAGCAATGAAACATGAACATTAACCAAGTTCAAGATAAAATAAGTTACATTTTGTTTGAGTGCCAGATCCAATCAACTTTCCTTTTCCATCCAGCAATCTTGTTTTTCCATGCATGAATTCTACCTTGAATCCATTATTGAGTAGCTGTGCCACACTCAATAAATTGTTTTTTAGTCCTTCTACCCAATATGCATTATCACACACAAGTTCCTTGGTTAGAGAGATTCTTCTTTTTCCTCTTATACAACAAGGTTCATTGTTACCAAATCTTACACTGCCACCACATAGTCTTCAAAGTTTTCAAACTTAGTTTTATCACCAATCATGTGATGAGAACAACCACTATCTATGATCCATGTATCATTTTTTCTCATATGGGAAATTAGATCCATTTCCTCATCATTATCATATTCATCTTTTATAGCAATGTAGAAAATTTCTTCTTCTTCATCATCAGAATCATTAGAATTTTTAGCCATAAAACATGTTTTCTCACCTTTATCCTTGAATGATTTGAAGTCTCTTTTGCCATTGTACTTGTTACCTTTCTTTTCATCCTTATTTTTCTTATTTGGGCACCTAGCAACAATATGTCCAATTTTTTCACAAGAAAAATAGATTAAAGGAACCTTACCTTTGTATTTTCCTTTGCCTCTAGAATATTTCCTTGCTAGTAGAGCTTCAACCAATTCAAGATCACTATCTAAACTTTGTTCTGATTCTTCATCACTGTTTGATTGAAGATCCTTCATCTTTTTCCCTTTTTCTTTGAGTGAAAGCTTGGCTTCAAATGCTGATTCAATTTTTTTGGTAACTAGAACATAATTGTCATATTTGTCAAGCTCAAATGCAGTCAATCTTCCAACTATGGCCTCTAGATTTATCTTATGATTTGCTTCACATCTTCTTTCTTGAATTGCAAAGACTTTGATTGCATAAATGGGAAGTAGAGTTCTAAGAACTTTACTTATGACTGTCTCCTCCTTGATATCTCCTCCAGATGCTTTGATTGCACTAACACATGCTTTAACTCTTTCAACATATTTTGCAATGTTTTCATCATCTCTCATCCTCATTTGATCAAATTATCCTCTCAAACTTTCTGCTTTGTCTCTTCTTACATTATCATATCCTCCATAGATTTCTTTTAGCTTTTCCCAAATTTCAAAGGCATATTTGCAGTCCTTGATGTCATCAAATTCTTCATAACTTAGAGCAGATGCTATATCTATCATCATAATGTTGTGGGTCTTCTTTTTAGCAATATCATTGACAAATAGTGTACCAACTGGTTCTGCATATTTTTCATCAAGGTATTTTAGTCCTATGTCTCCAATAGAAGTTAGATGAAGTCTCATCAACCCTTGCATTACTGAGAAGTTGTCCCTGTTACGTCTTGGAATTTCCCTCTTATAAGACATCCTGATCTTTAGCTCAAATCCTTGAAATCTTTTCCTGTAAGCACCAAAAGCTCTGATACCAATTGTTGGAATAAAGATAGAGTAACTAAGAGGGGGGGTGAATTAGTTACTTAGAAAAATTAATCCATAAATCCCTTAGGTGTCTTAATGAACTAGTTAATATTGATACTTGGTAAACAAATGTTGTAGCTCAGTAAGTTAAGCTATAACTTATCTTTAAGCATTCATACATGTAACTAAAAACAAAGTGAACACAAGAGACAACAAATTTAACGTGGAAACCCAATATGGGAAAAACCACCAAGTAACTAGTCACCAATTTTCACTCTTCTGAAGTGAGCCTTATTAGGATCCAACCTTATTAAAGGTTACAATACACATTGTTAGGTGTGACCTTGTTAGAGGATTTAATCACCTTGTTAGGAGTGGCCTTGCTAGAGGTCTTTAGAACAATTCAACTGAACTGTCACCTTGTTAGAGGATTTACAAAATTATTGTTAAGCCAACTCTATTAAGAGATTTGAAATCATTGATACAATGGTTAGAAAGAAATAATGAATTGACCTGAACAAGATGCAATTGAATTTTTTGGATACAGGTCTCTGTTCAACATCATTAGATCCTCCTTGATCAAATATGACTCTGCTGCTCCTTAATGATCTTTGATCATTCTTCAAATTCATTTCCACAATAATCAGTCTTCATATCACATTAACTTCACATATCTCCACATACGACTCCTTTGAATTCACAACTTGACTTCTTACTTATACCATTCATCAATCAGCTACATATATCATTCTTAAACAAATAAACGTCCTTTACTGGCCAACCCTACTCGGTAAATACTACTTCCAAGAATTTCCAGAGTCAACCTTCTTGACTTGGTTAACATTACAAAATCTTAAAATCTTTTGGCTATCAAGTTTACTCAATAAGAATTGCTTTTACCAAGTTATCTTTGATGACAAAGTGAACTCAGTAAGAACTGTTTCTATCATATTTTCTTCGATTATCGAGTGATCTTGGTAAGAACTGCTCTTGTCATATTTTCTTCAATTATCAAGTGAGCTCAGTAAGAACTAAATTTCTTTGATTACCTTGAAGGCTCGATAATCATCTGTCTACTCGGTAGACACTGCAAGCGATCTTTACTAACCTTTTCATCTTGGTAAACACTATCTATTGCCTTGCTAACCTTCTAAACTCGGTAGACACGGTCTATTGCCTTGATGACTGATATGAAATTTTTGTGACATCAAAGACAACACACAATTGAGCAATTGTATCCAACATTCATCATCATGTTCATCAAAATTATTTTCATCAGCAATGTAGCATGACGTCTTGCCTTTGTCTTTATAATCTTTTTTTTCATCTTATCTTCTATTTGTGTGCTTGTTTCCTTCCTTTTAGTTCTTCTTCTATTTACATCTTGTAGTAATATGACCAACTTCATTGCAATTGAAACAAATGATGGGTAACTTACCTTGAACTTGCCTTTACATCTGTGAAATCTCCTTGTCAGTAGTGCTTCCAATTGTTCAATATCTTCCTCATCTATATCACTATCATTAGATGCATAATTTATCTTTCTCTTCTTCTTCTTTTTCTTTACCTACTCAAAATCTTTCAACAAAAATTTAGCTTTAAAAGCTAATTCAAGACTCCTTGGTTCGTAATTGTCAAAATTAGATAGCTCAAAAGTAGTGAGTCTATTTACCAGACCTTCAAGGGTTAGATTATTTCTTGGTATACATCTCAATTCTTGGATTGTAGAAACTCTAATAGCATAAATAGGTAGTAATGTCCTCAAGACTTTACGTAACATGGTATCATCATCTATTTGACTAGTAGCACCTTTTATTGTACTAACAACTTTTTTTATCCTAGCAAAATATTGAGCAATATTCTCACCTTCTTCCATTCTCATGTCATTGAACTTACCTCTGAGGCTCTCAAATTTGGCTCTTTGAATATTTTTGTCTCTTCCAAAGATGGTGGTTAGGTCATCCCACATCTTCTTTGCAATGTCACATCCTTTGATATCATCCAATTTGGCATAGCTTAGGGCAAAGGCAATCTCCAACATTGCCTAATTGTGTGCTTTCTTTTTCTTCATATCTTCAATAGTTAGGGCTCCTACTAGATAAACATGTTCCACTATAATGGTGGATTGTGGATGATCTCCAAGTCCTCCAAGGTGTAGCTTTATCAAACTTTTTCATGCAAGAAAGTTATCTTTGTTGATTACTTCTCTTTTAGACATCTTGATCTTTATACTTCTAGTACCTTAACACTAGTCCTCTTAAGCATATGGCTCTAATACCAATTTTTGGAATTCTTTTAGAAAAATTGAGAGGGGGGTTGAATCAATTATTCAAGGTCCATATGTAAAATATAACACTTTTCACAATTTAGTGAGCCCATAAAACATTCATACCCATGTAGGCATTCATTGTGTATCTACTAAGACTTATATGTTACTATCAAATCAACTTGCAGAAATGTAAAGCATGAAACACAACACATTCATTAACACATTTGACACAATGACTTAATATGGAAACCAAATTTTAAAAAAACCACCAATAACATGCTACTCCTTTTCACTCTTCTAAAGTGATGCCCTGTGAAAGGCCAACCCTATTAAAGGTTACAATACACATTGTTAAATGTGACCCAATCAAGTGATTTCAATCACCCTATTAAAAGTGAGCCTTGTTAGAGGACTTTAGGCCATTCACTTGGAATGGCACCCTATTAAAGGATTTTCCAATGACTGTCAGGTCAACCTTAATCCAAAGGATTTACCCTAGACTAATACAATTGTTAGAGAGTAACAGTAGATCTTTGATCTGATACAACTTACAACTTCACTTGCAAATTACAAATCTCTATTGATTCCTCAATTATACTTGGCTTGCATACTTTACAATGTTTATAGCTTGTTCACCCTTCAAGCATTCATCTCCTTAAGCCTTCTTGCTTGACATGCCATTGTAGACTCTTCTCTTGAGTCACTTGATGAAGAAAAACCCTTGATTCCTTCTCCTCTTAGGTTCTCGATTATGACACCAACCTCTTTAGCCCATTTGCTTCATGACAAGAAATTCCTATATAAAGGAAATTAGAATATTTTTCTGCTCATTATCTATCTTCTAAATTAGGTTTTTGGATGGATTAAGTAGGATACAATGTATGTGCTCCATATTTTGTCTATTCTAGAAACCTCTCCTAGAATCCATTTTAATTCACCTAAAAATGGTTTAAATTAAATTCTATGCCACTAGCTCATCAATCTTATCTTCCTCCTAGTTCACAAGTTCCAAGAAAACAAACCTGTTAGCTTATATTTGGTGAATCTTTGATCTTTATCATAATACAATAGCTTAGATTATTAATCTTCTAATGCTTGACACATACTGTGTTGCTCAACATCAACTAAAATTTACTTGACATCAATTATGTAGTTTGACATCTACTATAATTTTCTTTCACTCAACTCCAACTAACTTTTTGCTCAACTTACACTAACTTTTCTTGGCACCTACTATCCACTTGATCAAGCCTAGTAGATAAACTTTATTTAACTTATTCTTCTAAACTTTTTGAGTGTGGCTAGCCATTTTGTAACCTTAAGTAGATCATCAATACATCATATCATCGATGTCTTAACTGATCCTTGTACTTCATTACATAATCATAACTCAACCTTTCCTGTAGGCTCTTTTGTTACATTTTTTTTGATCAAATCCTCCTCATCAATCAACTAAGTGATATTATTTGAATTGTGTAATCAATTGTCTTACTAGAAAATAGTAGGTTTGACATCAGTGATAAAATAATGATTGAAACACCTAGTCTACTTTGACAATCTCCTTCTTAATAATCTCTTTTCAAATGATCTTTTCAATTGGATATCAATAAAATAGAGAGCTATGAGTTTTCATTCGAGACCTCATTCTTGAGCAATCTTACATATAATGACTCATAGAAGTGTGTTCACATTTTAAGCACACACAAGCAAGTTTCAAGAATATAAGTGTTTAGTGACATAGTATGTGTCGAGCACTATACAAAACAAGAAATAGAAATGTCTAGTGTTAGAAAATAGTAAAGGTCAAGCAATACAAATTTTACACAAAAGTTAGGAATAGAATAGATTTTGAGGTAATACATTTTCAAGCTTATATGGGAGGAACATTTAACATTTGTAGAGGTTGTTACAGATATTTTACATGTGAAAGACATGGATTACATATCCCTATGTTTTCTGATTAACAATTTAGATGAAGAAGCTATTATGGAACTATCTAGAAAAATCTTTACAAAACTCTTTAAATAGAGAAGATCTTAACCTAGATCAAAGAGTGTATGAGTGTGGCATGGAGATGAGAAGAGAAGTATATGCATCTGATTAAGGAGTAATATGCAAGAGAAATATTGAGATCAAATCAAATGTTGGTGAAAGGGTTTTGTTATCACTTAATAGAGCAAGTGACCTATTCATAGTAGTGAAGTGAAAGGGGAAGTCAAGTTTATTATATCAAAGGAGAGGATCAGTTAGCAAGGAGGAGACTCAAAATTATCTCATAGAGAAAACTGAGAGTCAAGTACTAAATTAGTTCTAACCAACTTGAATCAGGGTAAATCTCTTAACAAAGTGATCTTAACAAATCTTTATAAATCTCATAACAAATTCCTTACTTTTTTGTAGGTGTTAAATCCTCCAACAAGGTTATACCTAGCAATCTCATAAGCTTTTAATAGGGTGGACCCCTCATAGGGTAGATCATGTTTTATGATCAAATAGTGTAACCATAATAGGTTAACATTATTAATGTAGTGGTGATATTTGAGGGTGAGATCCCTACCCTAGTTTTACCTTCACCTTGGAGGGTTTCTAGGTAACAAATATTGTGTTATGTGTTTATTTTCATGTATATGATAGATCAGATTTACATGATAGAACAAGTTCATTATTGCAAGTTTTACATGCATAGGATAACTAGTGAATTTGCGAAAAAATTGGTGAAATTTTTTAAGTGCTTAAGATTCTGATTCACCCACCTATATGGTGAAACTATGGTACAAATATTAAGGATAATTCATAAGATTAAGAGCCATTTTGTCTTGCATTTAAATATCAATTTGAGATCATAAAATTGTGAAAGGTATAGTGGCTATATGCTCAAGCGATGAAGATGTCATGCCAAGTGGGGATGGATGCATTTTGGAACATGTGGAAGGAAGCCTACAACAAACCCAAAAAAAATTGGTGACATAAATTGTCACTTCCTGGCGACAAGAGCTAAGCTAAACCCTACAATAAATCAAAACATAACCAACGACTAGAATTGTCACTTCTTGTGACAAGAATTAAATATTTAAATCTAAAAGAAAACTATTCTAAAAAATGAGAAACCATAATAAAATGTAAAGTTTAATCTATAATTTAACATTGTATAAAATAAGTAAGAAACTATAGAAATTTGAATTCCCACTTATCTTAAACAATACATGAATCAATAATTAATTACAATAACATGAATTAAAACAAGTAAGCTAATCTAAGGATTTTATATAAAAAATAAAATCAAAACATACATAAAATAAAACACACTCTAATCTAAAATAAATCACCAGATAATTTGAGAAGTGGATCCTACCTCCGCAATACACTTGGTGATGGAAATAAATGATCCTCTATGATCCTTCAATCAAAACAATGTTATTTCATTAATTCATAAATAACAATGAATTTATATAGAATTTTGTTATAGGAAGATCTATGTGTAGAAGTGTTTTTTTTGATATATAAACTTCTATAATCCACCCCCCTTATTGTTTACAAAAGATGAATATATATAACTACATGCTGAATAATAATAATAATAATAAGGAAATATTAAATAGTTTGCAGCAACAAACAACTAAGAGGCTCACTTAAATCCTTTCGAAACAACCACAAATTGAAGACTACTTTGTTATAACATTGTATAGCCAATTAGGAAGAAAAGACAATAGAAGAAAATAGTTGTAATTATCTTCATTTGAAAACATCCCTTTCTCCATTTGAACTATCCATACCAATGGTTCTCTTTAGCATTTCAATTAGTTTCCAATCACAAATTTGTAAATGCCATAATGCTAAGGTGGATGAAAATAATCCAAATATCATAACCAAATATGATTACAAGTTTCTCTATGTGAGGACTTTGTAGTTCTTCTCCAACATAGGATTGTAATTCCACCATTTATAGAAATGAAATAATCCAAGTGAATAGAACATCTATTTGTTTGTTGCAAAAAAATGTGGAGTTTTTGCTGGCCATAGTAATAAATTTGGAATTATTACTTTTGAAAATTCAATGCATCGAGATTTTTTTGCATGGAAATATAGTTGGGTATATTCTGGACAATACCCATGTCTTAGATTTTACTCGCCCTCATTTTCAAGAAAATGAGGAAGCAAAACTGACTATTCATATTTTTGTTTGAGAATTTTTGGAAACATTTGATCATAAAAAATAATAATAATCCAAGGCATAAAATAGTAATATTTTTTAGTAAAAAAAATCAATAATAAATTGCATTAATTTATCTAAAAATTATATTAAATATTACTTATTCATATTTAAACATATGCAAGATAAGATAGTAAAGTATAATGAAATGGAATAGAAACATGATATGAAATTGAATAGAATGGTATATAAAATTATTAAAAGATGACTTCAAATGGGTCATAAATGACTCTCATCACCCCCCTTAGTATCTTGTTTATCCTATTTATACCTCCATCAATCAACAAATGCTATGTGTAAACAATGTTAATTGGGAAAAATGACAAAGTCTAGTTTCGAGAGAAAGACACATTCATATGATGATATTTTTGAATTGGTTCATATTGATCTTTGTGGACCTATTTCTATTCAAAGATATTGTGGAGACAAATATTTTATTGTATGTGTTGATGACTTTTTTCAGAATGATGATTGTGTTGTTTCTTAAAGAAAAATATGATGTTTTTCAGTTGTTTAAGTGGTTTTTGGCTAGAGTTGAAAAGGAAATAGGAAAGAGTTTTAAGTTCTTGAGATATGATAGAGGTGGAGAAATTATCTCTAATGAATCTAATATATTCTACAATGATAGAGGAATCAAAAGACAAATGTTAGAATTTAGGACCCCTGCCCAAAATAGAATAGTTGAAAGAAGAAATAAATCAATCATGGACTATGCTAGAACACTGATGATGGAGAAGAATGTGTCACTAAAATATTGGAGAGAAGTTATAAGTAAATCAGTTTATATTCACAACAGAGTGCAAGTTAAAAAAAGTACAAATATTACACCCTTTGAATTGTGGTATAGATATACACATAATGTGAAGTATTTTAAATTTTTTGGAAGAAAATGCTATATACTAAAGGATAATAGAAATTGAAAACTTGATGCCAAGAGTGATGAAGGCATATTTCTAGGATATTCCACTAAGAGAATATCTTATAAGTGTTTAAACTCTAATGCTAAAAAATTTATGGAAACTGCAAATGTGAAAATTGGTGAATATAAATAAAATTGTTGGTGTAAATAAGTATTTACTTATTACACTTACTTAAGTTTACTTAGGTTAATGCATTATTTAATTATTTTTCATTATTTTATTATTATTTTAGGTGAGACACTTAAGAGTTTGTGTGCTCACATTGAGTTACACAACTCTAATTATGCACATGGTGTCTACAACATAGGAGTATGCATCATTCACTAAGTTGTCATGATGACAACACAATTATCTGCACTCCTTATTTAGCACGTGTTGTCTACACCATTGATTTGCGTGCTACACCATTGTAGGCTTATCCTCACATCATTGCACATAATTTCATGCTTAATGAAGAATAACCCATATCTAGTGGACATGTGCCTAGTTGTATGACATATCATGATGCTGACTTCTATGCATTCTAGAAGTTCTATTGAGGCCTTTATATTTAGGCACTCCTAGTGTACTCTCAAGTTGGCTAAGCTATCATATTGAATGAATATCATCATTCTAATCATACTTTCTCTATTTTGGTCTACTATGTGCTTGTGTTGAGTTCTTTAGTTCTTGGGTGAATTCTAGCCTAAGCCAAATTCTTACATGGTATCAGAGCTGAGGGAGATTCTCTACACATATCCGTTTGAGACCGTTCATGCTTCAACACCTCGACCTGAATTCGAAGGATCCATAGAAATTGGGAGTATCTAGAGCCAGATCTGACCTCACCATTGTGTTCAAAGCATTGATTTGATGAAGATCGACTATAAATTTTCCTATATTGGGTGAAAGTTGCTTGTGAGGCAAATTTGAACTCGAAGGCCCCGATTTGCAATTTGGGTATGATCTTTTATTTGATCTGATCATTAATTTTTGGATCTAAATTAATTCATCTCTGCCTTTTTTGGGTATATTTCAAATTATTATTTTCAGATTTATTAATTTCCAGTCAGAGAAAAAAAATTAGTTGAACCAGGCAGTGACACCCTAGCTTGGCTCTATAATTTTGGTGTGGTGGAATTTTGGGTATTTAATATTGTAGAGTATTTATATATATTTAGTGGGCATTAAAATCAAGCTGTACTACATGTCTCTACATATTTCTATGAAGAACTTACCCTAAATGGCCTCATAATTCCAAACACTAGCCTTATAACCTCATGTTGGCCTGGCTTTTCACCACCCTTGTTTTGTTGTTTTCAACAGTGAAAAACCCTAAGTGTGCACTCCAAGCAATTTGAAATTTGGTTAAAAAACCCTAGGCAAAAAAATTCACCAAATAACCTTGTGCTTTGCCTTGTTTGGCCCTAGCCTGTGAAAACCTTAGGGAGTATCATTTCAAATAAATTTTGGTGGGACATTTTTATCCTAAAGATTTATCCATGCAATAATGAACTTTTAATCTTTTGATAAACCTTGATGAAGTTTTCCTAAACTGCATTATTTTATTTTGAAAAGGTCTTATGTAACACAGACTTTGTGTGATTGTTGATCTTGCTTAGATCAATGGGCATCACATTCCCACAATATGGACCTACAAGGTATTTAAATATTGTGAGCAATTGCCTTATTGACATGTAGCCCTTGCTGATGTTTCATTTTTAGTGCTCCGAAAAAAGTTCGTGGTTGTCAAAACTAGTCAGATTTTTTCGTAGAGTTGTCAGTGTTCTCGCACACATTTTGAAATTCTTGCAATATCATTGGCCCATTCTTTAATAAAGGTACTATTTTATAGGTTAGAGGTCCTAATCGTTGATCTTGCAAAGAATTGAGGGCTAGTGCATACCTGCAATAATAAAGTGCATGAATGTTAAATATTGTGAGGAAGCGTAAATATGATGCATGGCATAATATGACATCATGGGCTCACCTTTCTCAGAAGATAATAACAACTTGTCTTATGTGGTACTTGTCAGATGAGCTGTAGTATAGAGAAAGCATCTCATTGGTCTAACTAGCTAACTAGATGTTACAGTCATAGAAGATTTGTGATCACCGTCGATCTGAATAAGATCCAGGGTTAGCACTTTCTCGCAATATGGACTTTCTCCACATCTAAATAATGCATGAAAGCAGGCACAGTGGGACAAAGACTTAAAGGGAATGCTGAGTAATGCCATGTTGGAAAGGTCAAAATGGAGTAAAGTATGCTCATTGGTGGAATGTGATAGGTATGCCAAGCTGAAAGTAGTGATGTCGTGGTCACTGAAGGTTTAAATGCCGCAGTCAAATCTGTTAGAGCACATTGTAAAAGGATGATATTTGATTGGTTAAGTTAGTTGAGTGGGCCGTTAGAGAAAAGGATTTTTGGCCCATTGTCAATCTAGGAAATATTGATAGATAGCACATGCCCACAATAAAAAGTTGCAAAAATTTTAAGTAATGCGGGCATGCACCCTTTTGAATTGTGGCTGGGGGCTTCAATTTTTTTAAGGCATTTTAATTTTGAAATAAAGTGGTTGATCTCTAGGAGATCAACGAGTCAAATTCAAATTTGAAATATAACACAAAACTAATAGTTACAGGAATTAATATGACTCAAAGTTTCCTTCATGCGACCTCAATGCACTGGAATAATATGAAAAATCACCATTATTGAAGCACACAATCACAAATTTTCTCAGAGCAAAAAAGATTTCCAGAGCAAGGGCATAGAATTTCTCAAAGATTTTCAAAAAATTTGCAAAGAAAATTGTAGAGAAAGAAGGGAAAATTTAGCAGGTAAGTAATCTGTAACCTATAAAAATCAAGAATTTGTTGTTGTAAGAGTGTGAAATTTTAAAATACCTCCACGAAAGGAATTTTCTTGGCAAATTGATTATTTAAAAAGGGTTGTGCATGATGATTTCCTAGAATAGTTTCCCTTATTAGTAAATGAAATAACTAAGGGGAGGGAACTCATTCCTAAGAACCCTAGGGTAGTTGTGGCTGAGGGTTTCTATGATAGGGAAAACTGGGTAAGAGATGCCCAAGTATCTATCGGAGGTTTGCAATTGTTCAAAAAATGGTTCTTAGAAAAGAATTTAGATACCCCCATGAGCAATATTAGGGAATTTGACATTGGAAAATTAACAGTCCCTTCAATTTTCTTTGATAGTGATTTATTGACTAACCTAGCTAAGAAATATGATCCTATTATAGGATGGGTGAAGAATCATTCTGAAGTCAATCTTTTTAGGGTTTTCCCTAAGTTTGTTAGTGAAGTTTTCAACCTTAACCCTAACCACACTATACGTGAAATCATTGACATGGATGATTTACAAGTGAGATATGATGCAAAAAGAATGTACTTGAGGACAGGGCAATTGCAAGAGCATGCTGCTAAAGTTGGAACTTTGTCTATGATTATTGCTAGCACACTCGAGCCATTAATGAAAAGAAATTTTAGCCCTAGGGCTCAGGCATTATATACTTCTCTTTGTAAAAATTTTGGGATGGATGAAGCTGAGTAGATCCCAGGCTCAATTGTTCTCATAATGGCCCAAACTCTCCAATTTGGGATGAGCACTATTCTAGATTTTGCTACCTTCCTTGCAAAGGAGATTCACAATGGTTTGGTGGGAATAGCAAGGGGAAAAGTGAACAAACCATTCTATTGGTATTCATTGCTTATGCATGTATGCTTGTACAAGGGATTTACCTTCTTCTCCAAGAGAGGAATCCAGTATAGTTGTGGAGTGTGGATATGACCTTAGAAGCCATAGATGCCAGTTATGTGAGGTTTGACAGATATTTTGCATCAAAGCTTAGATTGCTTTTAAGAGGAGACAACCCTAGAATTCCATAAGCACTATTAGAATTGGTCAAGCCCAAGGACCATGCAAATGGGCTACTAGTTAGTCATAATTGGGGGGATATCATTCCCTATAATGTTTCAATAGTGATAAGAGTATATAGTTTCCTGGGAAAGCCTCATGTGCTACCTTTTCATGTGCCTTTCAAGATAGGAATAGTTGAGTTGTTATGGTAAATACACACTATAGATGAGAGGGAATTGCCTAAGAAGGGCACATTTTTTCCAATTGTTACTATGGAACATAATTTTGTTTTTGTAAAGAAATGCTAGAAGCATTTGAATTTTTTCTTAGATAGATATAACATGGAAGAGTCTCATGCAAGGTTTATGGACCCTAAAGGATTCTATGATGTCTTAAGAGAAAGAATAAAAGATTCCTGCATGGTGCAACAAGTATACTATTCAGAGGATGTGATCAAAAATGGATTTACTCTACAAGAACAGGAATTGAGAAAGGAGAAATGGATAGTATATAGTAAAACCCTAGAATTCATTAATGCTTTTGTCCTCCATTATGATCCATTGAAAGAAAGGAAATATTAGGGAGCCAAGATGTAGGCATTAATGAATAATTTTGCTGTGATAATACAAGCCATGAATGAGAAGAAGGATGCAGAGGTGCAAAAGAGAATAAACAATAGAAATGTGGTGTCTCCTGGTTAGTACACTTTGCAGAAAAGGGTAGGATATGTAATGATCTAGAATGTGCAACAGGCTCCCCCTCAGTAGAGTCCAAGGCCAGAAAGCCCACTTGTAGCTAGTGTTCCAAAGAGAAAAAAGTTAGAGCAAGTGTCTTCTTCCCAAGTGGAACAATATTCCCCAAGCCAGTCTCCAATCAGAATTGATGATGAAACATCTTTAAGAGAATAGCTTAGACAAATTGGTGGAGAGGGAGATGTGATTGTTACCTCCATAGATTTGGAGATTAGAGAGCCTCAAGAACCACCTACACCTTCCTTGGATTTAATTGTTTCTAATTACCAAGGTAAGGAGATTGACCCTATAGTTTCCCAAACCTCTGAGAGGTTTGTTAATGATGAAAATTTTGTGAAGTCTAGAGCATTTGAACAATTTTTGTAGAGGCTAAATATAGGAAATTTTGAGAAGACTTGTGAAAAAATAAAGATAGAATAACCTAATAAATTGGATTCTGCTATCAAGGAGGAGGTAAAGTATAATTTTTTGAAAGATTTCTCTCAATTTACCCCTGAGGCCAGTAAGCAAGTAATTAAATAGTCAGGAGTCCTTATTTTGCCAGAATGGGATATAGTGAATGCCATGGTTTTTGATTCAGTAAGGAAGCAAAAGGATGTCCAATTTAAAATTGAAGAGGTATTATAGGCTCATAGAGGAGTCAAATTTAGTGATGACCACCAAGCCCTTGTTATTTCGTCAACTAAAAAAAGAGACAAGACCAGAATGTAGGAAATTTCCACTACATGGCATATTGGTGCACTGACAGTTTTCAGGGCTGGTGAGGTAGGCAGTAAGTAGATAATAGGAATGGCCTTAGAGATGTTAAAATTTGGTTGTGTTATATTTGGCAACGAATAAGATAGATTTTCCCAGCTCAATGCTAGGTTTGAGAAAGTTTTGAAAGCATATGAGGAAAGGGGTGTGCAGATACAGTCATTGGAATATAAAGTATCTCAAATGGAGAAGATACTTGGGAAAAGAAAAGTAGGAGAATCTAGCAGACCCAAGATTTTATATCCTCCCAAGCCACCTATTGAACCTTCCAAGTCCTCTCCAATTTTTGAGCTACCAGATACCCCTAAAAGGCCACAATTCTACACCACAGAAGATTTTGAAGAAGAAAAGAATAAGTTGTATGCATTGTATATAGAACTAAATAATTAGTTTGAAGAGAAAATAAGGTAGGGTATAATGTATTTAGTAGATAGAATTGAGTGGTCATCATGTTTTGACTTATTGGCAAGGATTGCATCCATCAGGGATGAATTGAAGAGAGATGAAGCTGTATTCAGACCCCTTGTGCAAAAGTGGACAAAAAGAAATGAAGATATCACTACTATTTGTATATCTGTCATCCAACTGCCCTATCATGAAATAGAAAAAAATATTTGACTTATTGAATAAATTGCAAGGATTTGATGATAAGAAAAATTCTTTTCAAAAAAGATTAACTATTTGTTTTTCCAAGTATATTGCAGAAAAGTTTGATTTATTCCCTTGTGCATTAAAGACTATTGATAAAGTGAAGAAAAAGGAGGGATGGAAAAGGAAGTTGGATGGGTTTTTTTGTGAAAGGATAAATAAATTTATAAATGAAAATGGAAATTTCTTATGGGCAATGAAAAATGAGGAGTTGGTAAAAGTGTAGATATTCTATAACTCCATCATAAAATTTTTTTTTGATATAGAGGCAATTGCAAATTCTTTAGTAACTGTAGAAAGAGAAGTTATAAATTTTGATTGGCTAGAGGACACTACCTATGATAAGTGGAAGGAAGAGTTTATATCTACAGAGTAGACAGAAGGAGATGATGAGGTGGAGGATGATGATAAATAAGAGGGTACAAAAGTAGAAGCCACCTCTACCATTGATGATAAAGACAAAGAGGATCCTCAAGTAGTAGGAGATGATTCATCACTATCACATTTGATAGCCACCTATCCCAAGGAACTAGAGTGCTAAAGGAATCCTATCATAATATTTTGTCTTTCCAAAGGGAATAACGAAACTGGGCCCACAAAGGAATGTTCGATGTACCAGTCTTTCTGTTATTTGTAGTTTTTTCCCTTTGTGATGGGTGTATGTAAAATTTTTTGAAGGACACCTGTCAATTTCTCTTAGCCTAAAGCTTTTTGCATCTCACACTATATAAGTGAGGTTCTAGGGCTAGACAAGGGGTCCAATTTCTATTGTTTCTAGGTGAGATACTTAGTTTGTTTTCAATCCAATGTTTGGAGCAAGTTTATTATGTACTCTCTCTGTTAGTTCCTAAGAATACATGAATATAGAATGATCTCTATGTTTCTTCCTAAGGTCATTTTGAGTTTACTATAAATGTATACAATTTTCAAAGAAAATGAATACAAATTATGAGTTGTTCCCATATCATTTCTTTCTGAATTTTGTCTCCTTTTGATTACTTGGTTATCTTGATATTGTATGAGTAAAGGCTTGTGCAATTGAATGCAATCTAGTTAGGTTGTATATCTGTTCATCACTAATATTAGTTCAATGGATTAAGTAAAAGCTTTGATGAATTTGGTAAGGTTTCTATAGTACTGGAAAGGATTTTTGAATGATGAATTCTGATAAGAATTGCTGATAATATTTGTTGTAAGGCAAAAAATTAGATCTAAGGATTTGTAGTAGACTTTGAACCCCAATGGATTAGGCACTGGTCAAATTGATTCAACTGGAAGAGAAATGTAACATAAATGGTTTTCAAATGTAGAATTATAATCAATTTTACTTTTATTTCTTGAAGATTTTCAAAGCTAGCCTGTACTTGTTTGCATGGAATGTTTTAGCTTCAATTAGCCACTATTGTTAAGAACTCGTGCAGATCCATATAAGAATTTTGGCCAGATCTATTATATGGGATGTGTTTATCAAATTGTCAAGAATTATGCATGTATTTGAAGATATGAGATGAGAATCAGAATGAAACTAAAATAATTCTCATATAATGTCTCCCAATCTTGAATCATCCCTGGGTATACCCACCCTAGTTTTGTAGAGCCTAAAGAGTAGAAAACCACCCTTGGTTTTGTTGAAGTTGGGTCGAAATGGTTTGTACATATAATTGTTAATAGGAATTGGCTAGTCTTTAGATTTTATGAGTGATATCATTTTGGTATTGAGCATTTTGTTTCTTTGCAGTTTTAAAACTCCAATAAAATGGTGACTCTGATGGGGAGTTGTCCAACACATATGTGAAAATTAATTTAGTTTCTATGGTTCTATTGTGTACGTGTGTGTTAGGTTATATAAGTTTTTCCCATGGTTATAAAAAGATATTTTAGTGACAAACCTTGAGAATTTAAAGAGAGAATAGCCCAAGTACCATAGCGACACACTAACATATCTAGCCTATCCAAGTGTCTTATTTAATGAGCAAAGAGTTGTAGTCTCATGATCTTAGTGATTGGTCTATCTATGTCAGATATTTATTTTTCTATTTGTGTGTTGTTTCCTTAGAGTTAGGAATAATTGTCATTGTGTATTTTACCAAGAATAGGGTGGCGACTCAGTCAAGGTTTTGAAGCTAGTACTTATTTTAACAAAAGGTGAATATGGCTGACAAAAGAAAGAACACAAGAGCTTACATGAGAGCCAATCTTGATGCAACAATGTATACTAATTTACCCAAAGGTGGTAGGAAGAACCAAAATAAGAAAAGGACAAATCCAAATCCCACCTGGAAACCCAGAGGTAGTGTATCCGTCGATTCCCAGTATCAACCAGTATTAGGGAAAGAGTCTTCTTCACTCAGTTCTAAATCTAAAACTACAACACTCTTAGGAGGCATTTTTAGTACCCCATTACCAGATGAGAGAGTTTTTTAGGACAAAGATGTGTCCATGGTAGGAATTGCTTCATCAAGACTTGATGTCATAGAACCATAGGCTAGGATTTAGGAGTTCATTTGATGATCCTTTTAATCCCAAAGCAACCCCATATGTGGAGCCCAATCTTATAGATTTGGATGATCCTACTAATTTAGAGGCTACTTCTGCAAACCCTAAAGAAGTGCAATCTAAGATAGGATTTTTGAAGAAATGGATTACTGAAGAAGAAGCTAAATGCATTCGTCTTGAAAAGCAGAAGGAGCAAGCCACCTTGGATGCCATAATAGAAAGGGGTGCTCTGCTGAGAAGGATGGATGCCTTGAAGGAGCAGAATAAAAAGTTATAAGAAAATACCACAACTCTCCATACTGATGTATTTGGAGATGTAGACAATCTGAGAGCTAAAGTTCAAGAACAAGAAAAATGCCTGAATCAAAGGCAAGAACTAGTTATTGCTCAAGTCCAATCCTATAAACCTATTCAAGTAGACCTTGTAGAACCCACTATAAAAGCCACAGATAAAGGGAAAGGAAAAGCCATAGGAATTCAAATAAATGAACCTCAAGCTCTACCAAGAAAATCTATAAACCCTCCCATGTCAAAATTAGATCTAGACCTAGAAAAAGCTAGAAAGGAGAAGGAAGATCTTGCAAAAGAACTTGAGAAGGTTGAGAATGAAGCTCAAGCCACAAAAACTAGGAGAAAAATACAATTCATAAAATCTAATTCTACATTGGCTTCATGGCCAAATTTGTCTATCCCATCTACAACTCCTGCACCAGCTAGTGGTCCAATGATCTCAACTTAGGGAATATCCCAATCTACCCCTGCCTCATCATCCACCATTAGAACCCAAGTCCCCTTTGTCCAACATCAACAAACTCAAAATGTAGTTCCTTTAAACCAAGCTAACATAAAGAGTACCTCAAGTGTTCCTAGTTTCCAGAAGAAACCCGTATACCTAGAAAAATATAGACAAATATCATTTGCTAGTATCTCTGGTGCTCCACATCCCATATCATTTGATTTAAGAGACAAAGTAGTTAAGTTTTCTAGGAATAATGTTGTTACTAGTGAAGAACATTTGAGAATTTTCATTGATATGTTAAATGATTATGAAGTTGAACATGAAGATATGGTAATGAAATTATTTGTGCATTCACTAACTGAGGATGCAAGGGATTGGTTTAGAAGGCTACCTGATGACAGTATCACCTCATGGAGTGACTTGGAGAAATTATTTAAAGAATAGTATGGAGATAATATCAATGCTGGGTTCATGTTGAATGAATTCTATAGCATCAAGAAAAACCAAAATGAGTCCACATTTGACTTTAATGTAAGATTCTAGAAAGGTATATACAAACTATTTCAAGTTATGAGGTTGAATGAGGATGTTTGTCTCACAACATATTTCAATGCTTTTGATAGCAAACTGGCTTATCAATTGAGGGATAAGGATCCCAAAACTTTAAGGGATGCCTATAAAGTTGCAGTAAATATAGAGAATAATAGGAAGGTGTCAGGAAAACTAGGTAGGAGGGATGATCCAAAGATTTTTAATCCTAAGAACAATAACAAAAGGGAGGGTGATTAAACTCCTATAGGAAAGAAGCCAGAAGAACCTACTATAGGCTAGGTTTTGGAATTGTTAAAGAAGATGAATCCCACTAATTTCTATTTAAAATGATTGAAAAGATCATGAGGGAGATTGTTGGAAATGATTGAAGAGATCATACATAAAAAGTGATGGAACTGGTAAAGAATGTTCTCAATCATTGTTTTGTCATTGATTTCAAAATTGCTACTTCCAGGAATGACAATTGCTTTAGTGATCCAAATACTACCAATTGGTTGATTGACAAGGAGGAGGCAATCAATAAGATGTAATTAGAACACCTAGAGAAAGGTTGAAGTTATGATGTTGTAATGAAGTACAAGGATCAGCTAAGCCATTGATGAAAAAGTGTATTGATGACATACTCTAAGACACAAAGAATGGGCACACTAAAACATATCAAAGATGTAAGATTTTAGCTAAGTCATTTGTAAAGCCTAACTAAGTCTATTAGAGAGGGAGCTGAGCAAGCTAGTAAGTACCAAATAGATTCTTAGTTGAAGCCAAGCAAGTGAACTTCAGATGTCAAGTGAACTTCAGATGTCGAGTGAACTTCAGATGCTGAGTGAACTTCAGATGCTAAGTGATCTTCAGATGTCGACTGATCTTCAGATGCCGAGTGATCTTCAGGTGTCAAGCAAGATACAAGTGTTGAGTAAGATAGAGGTGCCAAGTATCAGTAAACCAATAATGCTGAGTTGCTGCATTATTTCTAAGATTGAATATTTGTCAGATCTAAGCCAACAAGGTTGTTATCTAGAATTTTTTGAATTAAATAGAAGATAAGAGTGATGAGTTGGTGGCACAGAACACCATGTAGAACATTTTTGGAGAATACAACTGGACTCTAGACAAAGTTTCTAGATAAGAGCAAGATATGGGATAGATACATTGTATCCTACCTAATCCATTTGAAACCCTAAAGTTGGAGAGGGAGAATCAAGTGGCAAAGGCAATCCAGATTCCTATTTAAGGAGTAACAAGGTCACAAAGAAGAAGAGAGGAGGCCAAGCATGAAAGCATAAATTTTTGAAGGAGGTGCTAAGGAGTAAGAGAGCACAGATACTTTGCTTCAATAGATGACCATAGATATGGTTGCATTGGTATGATGAGTGAGAAGACTCAAGGAGACGAAGCTTGAGATGACAAGCTGTCAAAGCCGAAGTGATTAAAAGCCAAGCAAAAGGACTGAACTAAAGTGTGATCTAAAATTTGCAAAATATGTTGTAAGTTGTATCAGATCAGAAATCCATTATTGTTACTCTCTAGCAATTGTAACAGATAGTTTAAATCCTATGGACTTAGGTTGGTTTAATAGCCATGTTATAAATCTTTTAACAGGGTGACATTCCAAGTGAATGTTCTAAAGTCCTTTGACTAGGCCCATTCCTAATAGTATGGTGAAATCCTCTAACAAGGTCACATTTAATAGTGTGTTGTAAGCTTTTAATAGGGCATCACTTTAGAAGAGTGAGAATTAAGTAGCATGTTACTGGATGTTTTTCCCAAATTGGGTTTCCACGTAAATCACTATGTCATGTGTTGATCTTGCATGTTTTATCCCTGCATATTGATTTGCTGTAATTTGCTAAAATGATTGATTTAAGTTTGGATGGATGAAAAGTTTATGGGCTCACTATAATTAGAGAAAAAGTATTATTAGGGCATTTAGACATTGAATAACTGATTCACCCCCCCTCTCAGTTATTCTAAAAAATTCTAACAATTAGTATCAGAGCCAAACTTCTGATTCAATTTAAAGGGACTATAAGCAGAAAAGATCAAAATGCCTAAGAGAGAAGTTCCCAACCTCAACAAAGACAAATTTTTTGTATGGAAAATTTTGATGAAGCTATATCTTGGATCCATAGGAGATTATGCCCAAAATTCAATTTTTACTGAACATGTTGATCCAACTGGCAGTCTTACTGTAGAAGATTTGAAAAACAAATAGGAACACAATCAAACAATGCTAGAGATTGCTTCTGCACTCAACTATGCTGAATTTGATGATATCAATGGATGTGACAATACATTCAAGATGTGGAATGCCCTATCAGACATTTATGGAGGAGATCAAAATGTCCAAAGAGAAAAAAGAGAAAGCCTTAGAGGAATGTTTGATGATATGAAAATGGAGGAAAGCGAGAATGCTGCTCAGTATGACGCTAGAATAAAGGAAGTGGTAAGTGAAATAAGATGTTTGAGTGGTCAATTGGATGAAGATACTATTAATAGTAAGTTCTTAAGAACCTTGTTCACTATCTATGCTATCAAAGTATCAGCAATACAAGAACTAAGATGTGTACTAGGAAACAATCTAAGTTTTGAAGGTATAGTGGGTAGACTGACTGCATTTGAGTTGTCCAACTTTGATAACTACAGACCTGAGAATGTTGAATCTGCTTTCAAGGCCAAGCTATCACTAAAAGATGTTGAACAAGTGAAATCAAAGAAAGGAAGAAAAATGAAATATGTATCCAATGATAGTAGCACTGATGAGGAAGATGTGGAACAATTGGAAGCATTTCTAGCTAGAAGATTTCACAGAGGCAAAGGAAAATTCAAAGGTAAGATGGCTATCATTTGTTTCAATTGCAATGAAGTGGGACATATTGCTGCAAGGTGTACATAGAAAAAGGATTATAAGGAAGGCAACAAGTACAAATATAGAAGAGAAGATGATAAGAGAGATTACAAAGACAAAGGAAAGAAGTGTTTTATTGTTGAAGAGAATTCTGATGATCATGATGATGAAGTTGTCTATGTAGCCATGAAGGACCAATCTGATGAAGAAGAACCTACAGCACTGGTAACAAGTATGAACAAAAATGATAGATGGATCATAGACAATGGATGCTCACATCACATGACAGGAGACAAAAGTAAGTTTGTTAATTTTACTCAGTATGATGGAAATAGTGTTAGATTTGGTAATGATGCTCCATGTCAAATAAAAGGAAAAGGCTCCATTAAGCTTACAGAACAAATTTCATGTGATAATGCATACTATGTTGAAGGATTAAACTACAATTTGCTGAGTGTCTCATAGTTAGGCAATGTAGGATGCAAAGTAGAATTTGGAAACAAAATTGCAAAAATCTATAGTACTGATGGTAAATTGATAGGAAAAGGAGATCAAACAAGAAGTAATCTATTTTACCTTGATATGGATGATGTTTCTTGTTTTGTTGCAAAATTTGATGATGAATGGTTATGGCATAGAAGGCTATGTCATGTCAACTTTGACAATCTGGTCAATATCAGTAAAATGAAGAAAAAGTTAGAGGCTTACCTAAATTAAAAAAACCTAACAATATCATGTGCAAACAATGTTAGCTAGGAAAGATGACAAAATCAAGTTTCAAGAGCAAAAACTATACATCTAAAGAAGTACTTGAGTTAGTCCATACTGACTTATGTGGTCCAATGGAAGTACAAAGCTATAAAGGAGATAAATACATAATGTTGTATGTTGATGACTATTCCAGGATGATGACTGTTATGTTCTTAAAGCAAAAATCTGATGCTTTTCAAAATTTTAAGTGGTATGTGGCTAGAGTTGAAAAGGAAATAGGAAAGAGTTTAAAATGCCTGAGATCAGATAGAGGTGGTGAATTCACATCAAAAGAATTTGAGATATTTTGTAATGAAAAAGGAATCAAAAGGAAAATGTTAGCTACTAGAACTCTCCCACAAAATGGAATTGTTGAGAGAAGAAATAGATCTATGATTGACTGTGCCAGAACATTAATGATGGAAAAGATTGTTGCTCTAAAATACTGGAGAGAAGCTGTAAGTGTAGTTGTTCATATACTAAATCATGTACAAGTCAAGAAAGGTACAAATACAACACTTTTTGAATTATGGTATGGTCACTCACTCAATGTAAAACATTTCAAAGTATTTGGTTGCAAATGTTTTATCCTTAAAGATGCTAGAAATGGAAAATTTGATGCAAAAAGTGATGAAGACATATTCTTTGGTTACTCCACTAGAAGTAAAGCATATAAGTGTTTGAATACTAACACTAACAAAATTGTGAAAAGTGAAAATGTAAACTTTGATGAGCATACAGAAGTCCAAGCTAAAGAACCAAAGAGAATAGATGAATACAGAACCTTTCTGTATTCTTATGAAGGAATGCCTATTAATGAGGATGTTGTCAATAAAATTGGGATTCAACAACAAATTTTAGTTTTAGCCAAGTCACAACCAGTGAATGTCGAGTTACATTCAGAAGCTAAGTTGCAGAATGAAGATCTTGAATTCAGTACACATGAAAGAGATGAAGAACAACCTGACAACTCAGTGCATAGTGACCCTAAATCTTAAAGGTCAAACATGGAAATAAGGACAGAACCAAGATTACCCAAATATGTAAAAAGACATAACCCTGCTGAACAGATAATTGGTGACAAAGATGCAAGACCAATGACAAGGAATAGACTAAAACATGAATCATGTTTGATCACCAAATCTAAACCTAAGATAGTATATGGTGCATTACAAGATTATGATTGGTATAAAGCTATGGAAGAAGAGATTGATCAAATAAAGAAGAACAAAACTTGGAGTTTTGTTCCCAGACTAGTTGACAAGAATGTGATTGGCACCAAGTAATGCATGCAAAAACCAAGCATATTGCAATCAAGTATCACTATGTTAGAGAATTGGTAGAAGACAAACAAGTGAAGTTGGAATACATTCACACAAAGGAAAAAACCATAGATATCTTCACCAAACCATTGCCCAAGGATGCTTATGAATATCTTAGAGGAAAGTTGGGGGTAATGCCCCTAACTCAAGTAGTGTAAAGAAACAAGGAAGCTGCTGAACAGATAATTGGTGCCAAAGATGTAAGACCAATGACAAGGAATAGACTAAAACATGAATCATTTCTGATCACCAAATCTCAACCTAAGATAGTATATGGTGCATTACAAGATGATGATTGGTATAAAGCTATGGAAGAAGAGATTGATCAAATAAAGAAGAATAAAACCTGGAGTTTAGTTCCCAGACTAGTTGACAAGAATGTGATTGGCACCAAGTAATGCATGCAAAAACCAGGCATATTGCAATCAAGTATCACTATGTCAAAGAATTGGTAGAAGACAAACAAGTGAAGTTGGAATACATTCACACAAAGGAACAAACTGCAGATATCTTCACCAAACCATTGCCCAAGGATGCTTATGAATATCTTAGAGGCAAGTTGGGGGTAATGCCCCTAACTCAAGCAGTGTAAAGCAACAAGGAAGCTGCTGAACAGATAATTGGTGACAAAGATGCAAGACCAATGACAAGGAATAGAATAAAACATGAATCATGTCTGATCACCAAATCTGAACCTAAGACAGTATATGGTGCATTACAAGATGATGATTGGTATAAAGCTATGGAAGAAGAGATTGATCAAATAAAGAAGAACAAAACCTGGAGTTTAGTTCCCAGACTAGTTGACAAGAATGTGATTGGCACCAAGTAATGCATAAAAAAACTAAGCATATTGCAATCAAGTATCACTATGTCAGAGAATTGGTAGAAGACAAACAAGTGAAGTTGGAATACATTCACACAAAAGAACAAACTGTAGATATCTTCACCAAACCGTTGCCCAAGGATGCTTATGAATATCTTAGAGGCAAGTTGGGGGTAATGCCCCTAACTCAAGCAGTGTAAAGCAACAAGGAAGCTGCCCTGCATCAATAGGAATAAATCATTGAAATATCTAAAAAATGATTCAAAGGATGACAGCAGGAGCAGAAACTCCAAATTAGTCACAAGCATGGTGACAGAGGGAGAAGACATCATAGCCAAAGCTTATATTGTGCATACTAAAGATGCTACATATTTGGTAGATATATATGAAGAGGGAGATATATGAGATTAGTAGTAAGGATGCATCAAGAAAGTAGTAGACAACATATACAATCTTGGTGGTAACTAAGTTGATCAATTGATCAGTTTGGTTTGCCATCAATGCCAAAGAGGGCGATTGTTGGAAATGATTGAAAAGATCATGAGAGAGATTGTTGGAAATGATTAAAGAGATCATACATAAAAAGTAATGGAACTGGTAAAGAATGTTCTCAATCATTATTTTGTCATTGATGTCAAAATTGCTACTTGCAGGAATAACAATTGCTTTAGTGATCCAAATACTATCAATTGGTTGATTGACAAGGAGGAGGCAATCAATAAGATGTAACTAGAACACCTAGAGAATGGTTGAAGTTATGATGTTGTAATGAAGTACAAGGATCAGCTAAGCCATTGATAAAAAAGTGTATTGATGACATACTCTAAGACATAGAGAATGGGCAAACTAAAACATATCAAAGATGTAAGGTTTTAGCTAAGTCATTTGTAAAGCCTAACTAAGTCTATTAAAGAGGGATCTGAGCAAGCTAGTAAGTCCCAAATAGATTCCTAGTTGAAGCTGAGCAAGTGAACCTCAGATGCCGAGTGAACTTCAGATGCCAAGTGAACTTTAGATACCTAGTGAACTTTAGATGCTGAGTGATCTTTAGATGCTGTGTTATCTTTAGGTGCCAAGCAGGATACAAGTGCTGAGTAACATAGAGGTGCCGAGCATTAGTAAACCAATAATGCCGAGTTGTTGCATTATTTTTAAGATCAAAGATTTGTCAGATCTAAGCTAACAAGGTTGTTATCTAGAATTTTGTGAATTAAATAGAAGATAAGAGTGATGAGCTAGTGGTATAGAACACCATGTAGAATGTTTTTGGAGAATACAACTGGACTCTAGACGAAGTTTCTAGATAAGAGCAAGATATGGGATAGATACATTATATCCTACCTAATCCATTTGAAACTCTAAAATTGGAAAGGGAGAATCGAGTGGCAAAGGCAATCCAGATTTCTATTTAAGGAGTAACAAGGTCACAAAGTAGAAGAGAGGAGGCCAAGCATGAAAGCGTAAAGTTTTGAAGGAGGTGCTAAGGAGTAAGAGAGCACATATACTTTGCTTCAACAGATGACCACAGATATGGTTGCATTGGTATGATGAGTGAGAAGACTCAAGGAGATGAAGCTTTAGATGACAAGCTATCAAAGCTGAAGTGATTAAAAGCCAAGCAAAAGGACTGAACTAAAGTGTGATCTGAAATTTGCAAAATATGTTGTAAGTTGTATCAGATTAGAAAGCCATTATTGTTACTCTCTAGCAATTGTAATAGATAGTTTAAATCCTATGGACTTAGGTTGGTTTAATAGCCATGTTATAAATCCTTTAACAAGGTGACGTTCCAAGTGAATGTTCTAAAGTCCTTTGACCAAGCCCATTCCTAACAGTATGGTGAAATCCTCTAACAAGGTCACATTTAACAGTGTGTTGTAAGCCTTTAACAGGGCAGGCTTTTAACAAGGCATCACTTTAGAAGAGTGAGAATTAAGTAGCATATTACTGGTGGTTTTTTCCAAATTGGGTTTTTACATAAATAACTGTGTCATGTGTTGATCTTGCATGTTTTATCCCTGCATATTGATTTGCTGTAATTTGCTAAAATGATTGATTTAAGTTTGGATGGATGAAAAGTTTATGGGCTCACTATAATTAGAGAAAAATTATTATTAGGGCATTTAGACCTTGAATAACTAATTCACCCCTCCTATTAGTTATTCTAAAGAATTCTAACAATTTCAATAAGCCAAATGTTGCTGAGAGAACCCCTGTAAATAATAGCAATTTCAATAACCAATCTAGAATACAAAATTACCCTTACACTACCTAGTGGAAAGATGGTAAGCCAGTCCCCAATTAGACACAAAATGTAAAGGATAAGGATACCCCAGATCCCTTGGAAAGGAACATTGTAAATATGAATGATGATTTTCCATGGTGCATTGTATGTCAATCACCTCATTCTTCTGATTATTGTGCTATTACTCAATCATTTGCCTCTGATCAAGGTGTGCAACTTAAAGAAGAAAATGCAGAGAAAATCCATGATGATATAAGTTGCAATATGTTAAGCATTTGTGATGATTTTATAGATTTTGACTCTGAAGAACCTAAAAATGATATTACCAGTTAGAGAATTGCTTATCATTTACATCATCAACAAGTGCTTTCAGATGATGAAGGTTATGATGTAGATAAGGTATGTGTTACATCTTCTAATGTAGGTCACATAAGCTTAAGAATGCCCTCCAAAGAGGAGATTGACAGAATCACAACAGAAATGATTTCCCAAGTCTATAGTAACTACAATTTGAGAAATAGAACAATAAATAATGATGCAGGAAAGCCATCCAGTGTATTCATCAACGATAACACCCATAAGATGAATGAAGAAAATAAGAAAGTCAATATAGATGTGCCTAAGATCAAAGACAACAAGGTTAAGAAGTGGGAACCAAAAAAGAAGGTTCAATTTCAAACAAATTAAACAAAAAAAGTAGTTATGCAACCAAAGAAATCAGGACCTGATACCATCAAGCAAATAGTGGTTCCTACTATTCAAAAGACTTCAACTCTAGGTATTCTTGTAAAACCCATTATTGTTGAACGTGCTGATATGATATCCATGTTGTCTCAGATAATTGTAAAAGTGCCTTTGTCTGAACCTCTTAGAATCGAAGAGCATAAAAGAAAGGCTTTATCATGGTTGGGAGGGATAGGAAACAACAATACTATTGTAGAACAAACTGTTACCCCACAAACCCCATTAGTAGTAGAGGATAGTGGTATCATATCCTAGATTCCCAAATGTTTTTAGATGATTCCTCTATGGCATTTATAGAAGATATCAACCCATTTTTCCTCAGTTTGATCATAAAAGGGAAGACCCTAAAAAATTGTATGATAGACTTAGGAGCTTCTAACACCATAATGCCTTTCAAAGTAATGGAAGCCTTAGGGTTGAAAGTGGACACCAAGCAGGGTAGATGTAGAGGAATGGATGCTAGGGAAGTCCCAGTCATAGGTACCATAAATGCTTTACCATTCAAATTAGCTACATATCCCGAAGTAGAGTTAACTATGTCTATCCTTGTAGTGGATATACCTCCACATTATGGAATGTTGCTTTCTCAAAAATGGAGTGCTGCTATTGGGGGTAGTCTACAATGTGACTTAACCTATGCTACTTTTCACATAGGGGATAATGGTGTCAAGATAAACAGAGAACCAAAAATTAGTCACATTTTATGGGAAGAAATTGACAAAGATGCTACTTGCTTCTTAGATACTGGTGTAAATGCATTCAGAGCTGAATTGATTATTCAAGAAGTTGAGAATTTGCCTGCTATAATTGAACATGAAGTTGAATGTTGTACAAACTCACCAATATTATGGACAATGTTCTTTGATGGGGCTCGTTCAAAAGAAGGTTTAGGGGTAGGGGTAGTTTTTGTTTCCCCTGAGAAAAATACTTTCAGATACTCATTCACTTTAAAGTTTTCTTGTACAAATAATATAGCATAGTATGAAGCCTTGTTGCTAGGATTGAAAGTTGCTACACATCATGGAATCAAGACATTGAATGTCATAGGGGATTTTGAACTAGTTATCTCCTAGATAAAATAAACTTATGCATCCAAGAATAGGAGATTGAAACAATATAGAAATGTAGTTTGGGATCAGATAGAATATTTTGATGCATTTGGTATCTCATGGAGAGATAGGACTCAAAATAAAATGGAAGATTTATTAGAAAATGTAGGAATCAAACCTAAGGAGATATCATTTGCAGGAATCTCTCAAATTGAGGTACAAAATAGACCTTCTATACCTAATAACATTGAAAATTGGCAAGTCTTTGAAGATGACAAAGATATTATAATTTAAAAAAAAAATGAAGATAGATACTAGGGTCAAGAAATGGATTGCAGTGATTTAATTGAAACCATAGATGGTAAGAAAACCATTCTTGGCCAGGAGATTTTGCAATTGAAAACCAACAAGGTGCCAAAGGGGTTAGTGGTCTTGGAAATTATTTTTGATAACCAGGATAGAGTCAAACTAGGAGTTAAGGACCCTAAGCCTCAGGAATTAGAAGAGATAAACCTTGGTACTAATGAGGCTCCAAAAAAGGCTTACATCGGCCAAAATTTGCTTACTGAAATTAAAAAACCATTAATTGACTTGCTTAGGAAGTATAGACATGTTTTTGCATGGTCATATGATGACCTTAAGTCTTATAGGGAAGATTTGTTCCAACATGTCATACCACTAAAGGATAATGTAAAACCTTTCAGACAGAAACAAAGACTAGTAAAGCCTACCCTAGCTCCCAAAATGGAAGAAGAATTGATAAAATTAAGGGATGGGGGGATAATCAAACCAATTAGACATTCCACCTGGGTTTTAAGTTTGATACTTGTCAAAAATAAAAATGGAGACATAAGATTATGTGTGGATTTCAAGAATTTGAACATTGCATCCTTGAAGGATAATTATGAACTACCAAATATGGAAGCCATGTTGCAGCAAGTAACTAGTTCTAAGCTAATGTCTATGATGGCTAGTTTCTCTGGTTACAATCAAGTCCTAGTAAAGGAAAATGAAAAATTTAAGATAGCCTTCACAACCCCATGGGGAACCTATGTATATGTAAGGATGTCATTTGGCTTGATTAATGCAGGAGCTACTTTCCAAAGAGCTATGGATGTGGCATTTCATGATTGTATCGACAAATTTATGGTTGTATACTAGGATGATCTTACAGCCTATTACAAGAAGGCTAAGGATCACTATAGGCATTTGGAGAATTTTTTTATCAAAGCTCTGGAATATGGAGTATCCTTGAACCCAAAGAAAATTACATTTGGGGTGACAAAAGGCAGATTACTAGGACATATAGTGTCTAAAGATGGGGTGAAAATAAATTCTAAGAGAGTAGCAGCTATTGATAAAGTCCCCAAGCTAAAGAATGTAAAAGGAATTCAATCCTTCTTTGGCCAAGTTAATTTTCTTAGAAGGTTTGTTACAAATTTTGCTAAAATTAGTAGACCTATCTCAAAGATGCTCAAGAAGGGAGCTACTATAGATTGGAATGGTGAGCCTTCACAAGCATTCTAGGATATTAAAACTACAATAAAAAATGCCCCAGTCCTCAAAACCCTAGATTATACAAAGCCTATGTGTATTTTTTCTTTTGCATCCTTTCACATTGTAGCCGCAGTCTTGTTACAAAAAAATGAAGAAGGATATGAACAACCTGTAGACACCTAAAAACCTTTAGAAAATAAAGTATTTTTATTTTTTGATGACATCATCATTTATTAATTAATTAATTTTTATGCCATTAAATCCCTTTATCTTAATTAAAAATATTTAATTAAGGAATCCCTCCCAAAAATGTTTAAATCTTATTTAAACATTATTTCCTTATTTATTAATTATTTAATTAATAAATTGACCAAAAAAACCAAAATAAATAAAAAATTTATTTTTTGCCCAAAACTTGGCCAATTTCCTTAAGACCACTAACCTCTTCCAAAATCTTCTAATCCTTCTTTAATTTTGATTAAAGGCTAATCCCATAATTTCCTACCCCTAATCCCAACTCATAATATTTAATTAAGATTAAATATTAATCCCCATGTTTATTAAAAAAGTTTTAATAAATATCTCCTCAACCCAAACCATTGAAATAAATAAAACTTTATTTATTTCCTAAAAATCTAATTTATCCTCATCCTAAGAAGTTCTAGACTCTTCTAGAAAGTCTTCATCCTCATCTTAGGAAGTTCTAGACTATTCTAGAAAGTCTTTATCCTCATCCAAAGTCTAGACTCTTCTAGAAGATGTCTTTAAACCTAATCCTAATCCCCTCCTAACCTTGTCACATTTCCTAAACATGGGTTAAGACTTACTAACCCAAGCCAAGTTAACAAATATCTCCTCCTTCACCCACCCTCATTAAATGCCATCCACTTGCCTATCCCTAAGCTAATCCTAAACCATCCTAATCCATCCTCTAATCATTTGCACAAGACTAAGCAAGCTTAAAACCTTCCTAATCAAGCCCAAGTCGAAATTCCTCTCATCTCCCTCAAAATATCCCAACCATAAACTTTATGAAGCCCACAAGGCCATAAATGACTCTTCCAAGCCCTTTTATTGCTCTTACAAACCATTATGAGGGTCTTTATGAAAATTTTATCCCTTGAGCCTCCTTTGTTGACTCATCCTTCCCCTTTCCTAAATCCTCTCACCCTGTGACATGTGTCACTCCCTGATTGGCTATAAGGAAGCACAATCCATGTGCTCTCCTCTCATGCAATCTGAGCCCTCCATGAGCTTTTCCCCATCCTTGCATCTTAGCCCTCAATCCCTCAAGCCCTTTTCCTATTTAAGGAATCCTCTCCCAAGCCATTTCAACACAATCCATGAAGTAAAGAAATAATGCCATTTTAAGAATCCATTTTACATCAAAACCATACACTCACACCCAAATTCCAACTCCATTTGAAGCCCTTTTTGAAGCATAAGCTTGAGCATACATCCTATATATTTAGACAAAGCCACTCAACAAGAGAGCTTCTTATTGAGAGAGCCCATTAATGGCTCATATTCTTAATTGAGAGCTCATCTTAGTCTATCTTGAAGTTTATGAATTTTGTTTAGTTTGTAGAAGCTTTATTTAAATTTGGTTTCTATTAGCATACTAACATTGCTCATATACACAACCCATTTCTTTTTTCAGTAAGTCACTACAACCTACTAAATTGAAATATGAGATAAATGAAAAATAGGCATATGCTTTAGTAAAGGCTATAAAGGCTTTTAGATGCTACCTAGTAGGTACTATTGTCATTGCCTTTGTATGCAGTGCAACTATGAAGGATATATTTTCTCAACAGGAAGTATCAAGCAGAAGGTGTAGATGGATCAATAGGATCCAAGAATTTAATATTGAAATACAAATAACTAAGTTGGTAAGAGGTCAAGGTTTGGCTAAACTCATGGCTAAATCTAATTTGGATGCCAATCAGATAAATGTGGTAGTTGATGACCTTAGATCTGACTTATGTGACATGGATCATTGTGATTGGTACACTAATGTTATATATTACCTACAACTCATGGAAGCTCCTCCCCATTTTCCTAAAAATGAAAAGAGGAGTACTAAACTATAAGCTCCATCAAATACATAATTGTCCAAGGCAAGTTATGGTGGAGAAATTTTGAAGGGGTATTGCTAAAGTGTATTGATCAAGAAAAGGCAAAAGAAATCTTAAATGAAATGCATGCTGGAGTTTGTGGAGGACACTATATGGCCAAGACCACTACACATAAGGTGATGAGAGCTAGATTTTGGTGGCCCTCTCTTTTCAAGGATGCTCAAATTATGATTAGGAAATGTGACCTTGTCAGAGGTTTTCTGAAAAACTAAAGTTCTTAGCTAATACTCCATTGAAGCCAGTGGAGGTCCAAGCACCCTTTCAACAATGGGGTATGAATTTCATAGGCGAGATTCCCCCAAGTCTAGCACTGCCTATTCTCAAATTCTAGTGGCTACTAACTACTTTACAAAGTAGGTAGAGGCTATCCCCACAAGAAATGAAACAAGTAAATTTGTCAATAATTTCCTACTAAATAATATTATTTCTAGATTTGGTTGTCCTTAGAAAATTGTAACAGATAATACAATGTGCTTCAAGTTTGAAGAATTCATCAAATTTTGTAATAAATATGGAATAGAAAGATCATCATATTCTCCTTATCATCCAAAAAGAAATGGACAAGTTAAATCCACAAATAAGAGCATATTGAAGGTTATTAAGAGAACCTTGGATGATAACAAGAAACCATGGGATTCCAAGTTACAATTAGCAATATGGGCTGACAGGGTAACTATGAAGAAAGCCATTGGTGTAGCTCCATTTGATATGGTGTATGGAATTCAAGAAATAATGCCTTAGAACAACTTGGTAAATTTGTATAACTACATTCAAATGTATGATGGGGATATCATTGATGATATGGAAGAAAGATTGGATGAACTAGTCAGGCTAACTGAGACCAGGAAAGAAGCATCAATCGGAAACCAAAAGTTGCAATTACAGGTTAAAGCACTCTATGATAAGAGGATAGTAAGTAGGAAGTTTGAAGATGGAGATCTAGTCTTAATGTGGAATGCCAGAATTAAGGATAAAGGAAAACATGATAAATTTGATCCTATCTAGTTAGGCCCTTATTTGATTGAAAATACTTGGGGTGAGGATTCTTATGTACTCAAAGATCTATCAGACAATATTCTTGAATTGTTAGTTCATGGATAGTTCTTGAAGAGGTATTTTTCTTGAAAAATACTTATTTTATCCATGAACAGTAGTCTAGGTTTCCTTGTACTTTTTGTATAATCTTTTTTTCTTTTTTACAGTCCCTGTATATTTTTTTGTCTTGCATTTTTGCTCTCTCTAAGTTGTCATAGTTTTTAAGGACAAGCTTGTGGTTTGCTTCTCATAGGGATTCTGAGCCCTTATATGAATCTTGCTTATTCGTTGTCCCCAAATAGAGCCACTGTTGGCCTGGTTTTTCACCACCCTTATTTTGTTGTATTCAGCAGTGAAAAACCCTAAGTGTGCACTCCAAGCATTTGAAATTTGGTTAAAAAACCCTAGGCAAAAAAAATCACCAAATAACCTTGTGCTTTGCCTTGTTTGACCCTAGCCTATGAAAACCTTAGGAAGTATCATTTCAAATAAATTTTGGCGGGACATTTTTATCCTAAAGATTTATCTGCACAATAATGACCTTTTAATCTTTTGATAAACCTTTATGAAGTTTTCCTGAACTACATTATTTTATTTTAAAAAGGTCTTATGTAACATAGACTTTGTGTAACCATTGATCTTGGTCAAATCAATGGCCATCACATTCCTACAATATGGAGCTACAAGGTATTTAAATATTGTGGGCAAACACCTTTTCAACATGTAGCCCCTGCTACCGTTTAATTTTTAGTGCGCCAAAAAAAGTTTGTGGTTGTTAGAATTAGTTAGAATTTTTTGCAAAGTTGTCAGTGTTCTCACACATGTTTTGAAATTCTTGCAATATCATTCGCCCATTCTTTAATAAAGGTATTATTTTATAGCTTAGAGCTCCTAATCATTGATCTTGCAAAGAATCAAGGGCTAGTGCATGCCCACAATAATAAAGTGCATGAATGTTAAATATTGCGAGGAAGCATAAATATGATGCATGGCATAATATGACATCATGGGCTCACCTTGCTCAAAAGATAATAACAACTTGTCTTATGTGGTACTTTTCAAATGAGTTGGAGTATAGAGAAAGTGTCTCATTGGTCTGACTAGCTGACTAGATGTTATAGTCACATAAGATTTGTGATCGTCATCGATCTGAATAAGATCTAGGGTTAGCACTTCCCCACAATATGGACTTGCTCAACATTTAAATAATGTGGGCAATAAGGCACAGTGGGACCAAGAATTAAAGGGAATGCTGAATCATGCCATGCTAGAAAGGTCAGATGGAGTAAAGTGCGCTCATTGGTGGAATGTGACAGGTATGCCAAGTTGAAAGCAGTGATGTCATGGGCGCTAAAGGTTTAAATGTGGCAGTCAAATCCATCAGAGCACATTGTAAAAAGATAATATTTGATTGGTTAAGTCAGCTGAGTGGGCCATCAGAGAAAAGGATTTTGGCCCACCATTGATCTGGGAAAGATCGATGGATAGCACATGCCTGCAATAAGAATTTGCAAGAATTTTAAGTAATGTGGGCATGCACCCTTTTGACACATGGTTGGGGGCTTGAATTTTGTAAAGAAATTTTACTTTTGAAATAAAGCCATCTAATCTTTGGGAGATCGATGGGTCAGATTCAAATTTGAAATATAACATGAAACTAATGGTTACAAGAATTAATATGACTCAAATTTTCCTTCGTGCGACCTTAATGCACTAGTATAATATGAAAAATCACCATTATTGAAGTGCACAATTATAGATTTTCTTAGAGTGAAAAAGATTTCCAGAGCAAGGGCATAGAATTTCTCAAAGCTTTTTAGTGAGTTTGCAAAGAAAATTGCAGAGAAAGAAGGCCAAATTTAGCGAGTTAGTAATTTGTAACCTATAAAATTAGAGAATTTGTTGTTGTAAGAGAGTGAAATTTTAAAATGCCTCCACGAAAGGAATTTTTTGGGAAAACTAATTATTTAAAAAGGGCTATGCATGATGATTTCCTAGAACAATTTCCCTTATTAGTAAATGAAATAACTAAGGGGAGGGAACTCATTGCTAATAACCCTAGGGTAGATGTGGCTCAGGGTTTCTATGATAAGGAAAACTGGGTAAGAGATGCCCAAGTATCTATCGGGGGTTTGCAATTGTTCAAAAAATGGTTCTTAGAACAGAATTTAGATACCCCCATGAGCAATATCTAAGAGTTCAACATTGGAAAATTAACAGTGCCTTCAGTTTTCTTTGATAGGGATCTATTGACTAATCTGGCTAAGAAATATGATCCTATTATGGGATGGGTGAAGAATTATTCTAGAGTCAATCTTTTTAGGGTTTTCCCTAAGCTGTTCAGTGAAGTTTTTAACATTAACCCTAACCACATTGTACATAAAATCATTGATATGGATGATTTACAAGTGAGATATGATGCACAAAGAATGTAATTGAGGACAAGACCATTGCAGGAGCATGCTACTAAAGTTGGAACTTTGTTTGTGATTACTACTAGCACACCTAAGCCATTATTGAAAAGACATTTTAACCCCAGGGCTTAGGTATTATATACTTCTCTTTGTAAATTTTTTGGGATGGATGGAGTTGAGTAGATCTCAAGCTCAATTGTTCTCATAATGGCCCAAACTCTCCAATTTGGGATGAGCACTATTCTAGATTTTGCTACCTTCCTTGCAAAGGAGATTCACAATGGTTTGGTGGGAATAGCAAGGGAAAAAGTGAACAAACTATTCTATTGGTATTCATTGCTTATGCATGTATGCTTATACAAGGGATTTACCTTCTTCTCCAAGGGTATGGAGTTGGAAACAACTAGAAATGAATCCGGTACAATTGTGGAGTGTGGATATGACCTCAGAAGCCACAGATGCTAGTTATGTGAGGTTTGACAGATATTTTGCATCAAAGCTTGGATTTCTTTGGAGAGGAGACAACCCTAGAATTCCAAAAGAACTATTAGAATTGGTTAGACCCAAGGACCATGAAAATGGGCTACTAGTTAGTCATAATTGGTGGAATATCATTCCCTATAATGTTTTAATAGTGATAAGAGTATATGGCTTCTTCAGAAAGCCTCATGTGCTGCCTTTCCATGTGCCTTTGAAGATAGGAATAGCTGAGCTATTATGGTAAATACGCATTATATATGAGAGGGAATTGCCTAAGAAGGGCACATTTTTTCCAATTGTTACTGTGGCACATGACTTTCTTTTTGTAAAGAAAGGCTGGAAGCATTTGAATTTGTTCTTAGATAGATATAACATGGCAGAGTCTCATGCTAGGTTTATTGACCCTAAATTATTCTATGATCTCTTAAGAGAGAATAAAAGCTTCCCACATTGTGCAACAAGTATACTATCCAGAGGATGCAATCAAAAATGTTTTTACTCTGCAAGAACAAGAATTGAGAAAGGAGAAATGGATAGTATATAATAAAACCCTAGAATTCATTAATGTTTTTGACCTCCATTATGATCCATTGAAAGAAAATAAATATTAGGGAGCCAAGATGCAGGCATTAATGAATAATTTTTCTGTGATAATACAAGCCATGAATGAGAAGAAGGATGCATATGTCAAGGCTCATCTAGACAAGGTTGTAGAGGTTTAGAAGAGAATAAATAGTAGAAATGTGGTGTCTCCTGGTCAGTACACTTTGTAGAAAAGGGCAGGATATGTAATGATCTAGAATGTGCAACAAGCTCCCCCTCAGTAGAGATCAAGGCTAGAAAGCCCACCTATAGCGAGTGCTCCAAAAAGACAAAAGTTAGAGCAAGGGTCTTCTTCCCAACTGGAAAAATATTCCCCAAGCCAGTCTCCAATCAGAATTGATGATGAAACATCTCTAAGAGAACAACTTAGAAAAATTGGTGGAGAGGGAGACGTGATTGTTACCTCCATAGATTTGGAGATTGGAGAGCCTCAAGAACCACCTACACCTTCCTTGGATTTAACTGTTGCTGATTACCAAGGTAAGGAAATTGACCCTATAGTTGCCCAAACCTCTGAGAGGTTTTTTAATGATGAGAATTTTGTGAAATCTAGAGCATTTGCACAAGTTTTGTGGAGGCTAAATATAGGAAATTTTGAGAAGACTTGTGAAAAAATAAAGACAAAACAACGTGATAAATTAGATTCTGCTATCAAGGACAAGGTAAAGTCTAAATTTTTGAAAGATTTTGCTCAATTTACCCCTGAGGCTGATAGGCAATTAATTAAACAGTCAAGAGTCCTTATTTTGCTAGAATGGGATATAGTGAATGCCATGGTTTTTGATTCAATAAGGAAGCAAAGGACATCCAATTTAAAATAGAAGAAGAGGTATTATAGGCTCATAGAGGAGTCAAATTTAGTGATGACCACCAAGCCCTTGTTATGTGGTCAATTGAAAAAAGAGACAAGACTAGAATGTAGGAAATTTCCACTGTAGAGCATACTAGTGCATTGATAGTTTTTAGGGTTGGTGAGGTAGGCAGTAAGTAGATAATAGGAATGGCCTCAGAGATGTTAAAATTCAATAGTGTTGTATCTGGCTAGGAAGAAGATAGATTTGAGGAAGTTTTGAAAGCATATGAGGAAAAGGGTATATAGATATAGTCATTGGAAAACAAAGTATCTCAAATGGAAAAGATACTTGGGAAAAGAAAAGTAGGAGAATCTATCAAACCTAGGATTGTATACCCTCCCAGGCCACCTATTGTACCTTTCAAGTCCACTCCAATTGTTGAGGTACCAAATACTCCTAAAAGGCTGCAGTTCTACACTGCAAAAGATTTTGAAGAAGAAAAGAATAAGTTGTATGCATTGCATATAGAACTGAATAATTAGTTTGAAGAGAAAATAAGGTAGGGTATAATGTATTTAGTAGATATAATTGAGTGGTCATCATGTTTTGACTTATTGGCAAGGATTGCATCCATTAGGGATGAATTAAAGAGAGATGAATATGTATTCAGACCCCTTGTGCAATAATGGATAGAAAGAAATGAAGATATCACTACTATGTGTATATCTGTCATCCAACTACCCTATTATCAAATAGAAAATATCTTTGACTTATTGAATAAATTGCAAGGATTTGATGATAAGCAAAATTCTTTTCAAAAAAGACTAAATATTTCTTTTTTCAAGTATATAGTAGAAGAGTTTGATTTATTCCCTTGTGCATTAAAGACTATTGATAAAGTAAAGGAAAAGGAAGAATGGAAAATGGAGTTGGATGAGATTTTTTGTGAAAGGATAAATAAAGTTATAAATGAAATTGGACATTTGTTATGGGTAATGACAAATGAGGAGTTGGTAAAAGTGTAGATATTCTATAACTCCATCAGAAAAGATTTTGTTGATATAGACACAACTGCAAATTCTTTAGTAATTGTACAAATAGAATTTCTAAATTTTGACTAGCCAGAGTACACTACCTATAATAAGTCAAAGGAAGAGTTTATATCTATAGAGCAGACAAAAGGAGATGATGAGGTGGAGGATGATGTTAAAGAAGAGGGTACAAAAGTAGAAGCCACCCCTTCCATTGATGATAAAGACAAAGAGGATCTTCAAGTAGCAAGAGATGACTCATCACTGTCACATTTGATGGCCACCTATCCCGAGGAACCAGAGTGCTAAAGGAATCCAATCATAATATTTTGTCTTTCCAAAGGGAATAATAGAAGTGGGCCCACAAAGGAATGTTTGATGTACCAGTCTTTCTGTTATTCACAATTTTGTCTTGTTGTGATGGGTGTATGTAAAATTTTTTAAAGGACACTGGTCAATTTCTCTTAGCCTAAAGCTTGTTGCATCTCACACTATATAAGTGAGATTCTAGGGCTAGAGAAGGGGTCTGATTTCTATTATTTCTAGGTGAGATACTTAGTCTATTTTTGGTCCAATGTTTGGAGCAAGTTTATGATGCATTCTCTCGATTAGTTCTTGAGAATACATGAATATAGAATGATCTCTATGTTTCTTCCTAAGGTCATTCTGAGTCTACTATAAATGTATACAATTTTCAAAGAAAATAAATACAAATTATGAGCTGTCCCCATATCAATTCTTTCTAAATTTTGTCTCCTTTTGATTACTTGGTTATCTTGATATTGTATGAGTAAAGGCTTGTGCAATTGAATGCAATCTAGTTAGGTTGTATATCTATTCATCATTGCTATTAGTTTAATCGATTAAATAAAAGCTTTGATGAATTTGGTAAGGTTGCTATAGTAGTGGAAAGGATTTTTGAATGATGAATTCTAATAAGAATTGCTGATAATATTTGTTGTAAGGCAACAAATTAGATCTAAGGATTTGAAGTAGACTCTGAACCCCAATGGATTAGGCACTGATCAAATTGATTTAGCTAGAAGAGAAATGTGTCATAAATGGTTTTCAAATGCAGAATTATAATCAATTTTACTTTTATTTCCTGAAGATTTTCAAATTTGGCCTATACTTATTTGCATGGAATGTTTTAGCCTTAGTTAGCCACTATTATTGAGAACTCATGTAGATCTATAGAAGAATTTTGGCCAGATCTGTTATATGCGATGTGTTTATCAAATTGTGAAGAATTATGCATGTATTTGAGGATATGAGATGAGAATTAGAATGAAACAAAAATAATTTTAATACAATGTTTCCCAATCTTGAATCATCCCTAGGTATACCCACCCTAGTTTTGCAAAGCCTAAAGAGCAAAAAACCACCCTTGGTTTTGTTGAAGTTGGGTCGAAATGGTTTGCACATATAATTGTTAATAGGAATTGGCTAGTCCTTAGATTGTATGAGTGATGTCATTTTGGTATTGATCATTTTTTTGCTTAGTAGTTTTAAAACTCCAACACCTCACAACCTTCTTTGTTGGTGTGTTGAGCGCTAAGGGTTATACACAGTGCATAAAACACTCTCCCACGAATGTGAGATTTTTACAAATAGTTCGGCGATTGAATTTAAACTCCTGGTGTAAAGAAATGGCATCCTTAGTAGCACCTTTCAAAAGATTCCACAATGCAGTTGAAATGCTCTGACAACACCACACAACCTATAACTGTAGGGACACACTATATAAATAGGATAGATAGATTGGCCAAATCAAAATTGATACATGGTGAACAATAACTTGACCATGGTGTAGCACATGCAAGCTAGTACTTACCAATTCAGCTACATACATGCCATCCTATGCAGCAATCCATGTCAGCATTTGCGTTGTCAGCATCTAATCAGTAGTGACAAGACTACCTAATTGTCAACTCCCATACATAATAGCCCAATCAGTAGATAGCTAGACACCATGCCACCCTCCACGTAGATTTTTGTCATACTATCCATACAGTATGATGAGAAACATCATCCACCACGTTAGAAGTATACAATTTTTTCTGACATCATCATATTCACCATCTTAAATTTGATGCCCATCTAGACATCTTAAATTTGACGCCCATCTAGACATCAAATCAAGAAAAATACAATTTTTGTGATGGCTATATGACTATCAAATTAAACCTTTTCATTTGTTGATGCAACCCCTCTCTAGATTTTTTTTTTTTTTGCAGTCCAACTTCGAGAGGCCATAACGAACACATCTGGACTCCAAATCAAGTGTATTTTTTTGAAATTGGGTAGAATTTTTTAAATTTTTAGTGGTGTAGCTATTTTTTGGTTTTGGTTCAAGGATTGTTCAAAAATTACATTTTTTGGTGATTGTACCTACATAATCCTACATTTTGCAACTTCAAAAGCTCTGTATGGGCACATCTAGAGTAAAAAACAGGTTCTATTTTTTTTGAAAGTGCATTATTTTTTGTCTACTTTCTAGATCTACCATTAGATTGTAGTTTTGTGTGGAAAAAATTGTCACTTTCAAAAATAGGGCCTTTCCTTGCTTTGTAATGCTTCAGAATTGTAGCACATTGTAAAGTTCCAAATTTGTACTTCTTATAGAAGTTGTAACAAGAAAAATTAGAAGTCCATGAAGGCCAAACTTGGCAAGTGGCCCATTGTAATTGCACTACTGATAAAGTGCCCAAAGCATCTATTTTGGGGGGTTTCTTGATTTAGTGAAAGAGGGGGGGGGTGTGTTCATAGTGTTGTGTTCTCTCTTTTCTGCACTTTTCTTTCATTTTCTACATTATGGGAAAATTTAAGTTTCTTAAATTAACTCCTCATAACTATGCTATGTGGTCAATCAAAATGTGGTACCACTTAATGCATAATGGAGTTTCATAATATGTAGATGGTACTCTTTCTAAACCAATAGGTGATAATGTTTCACCAAGTGATACCTCAGCATGGGTGGCAATGGATAGGAAAGCCCTAGGTGATATATGTTTGGGGGTAGATGATAAGATCATGTATCAAATCAAGAAATGTACTACATTAAAGGAAGCTTGGGATACCCTCGAAAGCCTTTATGGAAAAGTGTCTAAAGAGGATGTATTCAAAATTAAAGATGAGCTTGTCTCCTTAGATCCAAATTCATATGACTCAATCTAGGATTTCATCATCAAGGTGAATGAACTAAGGACAAAGCTTACTGATTGTGGGAGTTCTATCAAAGATGACAGACTGATCTACCTCATTCATAACAAGCTGCCATTGGAATATTCCACATTTGTATCTTCTTTAACACCTCAAAGACTACCTTAGGGTCTACCTATAAGAAAGTCACTTTTGATTAATATGCTAAACTATTGGATGATGAAGAAAAGAAGTTGAAATCAATGGGGATTCTCAAAACACCTCAGTCTAAAGCATTGGTGGCCAATGAGGGTTCTCAAAATTCAGCTAGATAGTCTTTAAATAAAGGAAAGGGTAAAAAGAAGTGGAAGAAAGACAAATCTAAGGATACAGAAAAGACAACACCTCAATTCAATCAACAAGGAAAGCCCTCAAATTCCAACAAGAAAGGGAACAACAATAAGGAGAAGAATAAGTGTGCTTATTGCAAGAAATCGGGTCATGAAGAGCATGAGTGTTATCTCAAAAAGATTGATGAATTGACCAACATCATGAAGAAACATAATGTTCCATTTCCTAATGCTTATAAGGATAAAGGATCATCTTTAGATTCAAAGGGAAAAGGGAAAACATTCATGGCAAATGCAAACTCTTCAAAGGAATGGATATTTGACTCAAGTGCCTCATATCACATGGGTTCTTCAAAGAAGGTTTTTTCTTCAATGAAGCAGTCCAAGGTACCACACATCTTCATGGGGAATGATAGAAAAATGGCAGTTGAAGGGAAAGGAAATGTGAAGATGGAAAATGGAGAGTTTCAAGAGGTTCTCTATGTTCCAAACCTAAGTTCAAATCTCCTATCAATCTACCAAATCACTCACCTTGGAGATGGACATAGAGTTGAGTTCCTTCTAGACTCAGTTTAGGTACAGAGTCTTAAAGAAAATTCCTTGGTTGCAGTGGGGAAAGTGAATCATAACAAGAGGTTGTACTTTTTCTCTCATTTTGTACCCAAGTCTTCTTCAAAGGCCTTGTTATCACAATCAAATTCAAACATGCAATTATGGCATGAGCGGTATGGTCATCTTGACTTCTGCTATCTTTAGCAACTTTTCACATACAAAATGGTCAAAGGTCTACCTCAAATCAAATTTTGTAAGGGTGAATATTCAATAGATTCAGTGGATATGCATATAGAGGGGAAGTTACAAAGAGGGAAGTCTTCAAGAGTAATAGGTATTCTACAAATGGTTCACATGGTAATAGCAGATCCTTTTGCATGCAGCCAAGGTCACTACATACTTACTTTAATTGATGAATTTTCAAGGTTCACTTGGGTCTACTTTTTGAATAACAAGAATGAAGTGTTTGACACATTTCTAGCCTTCAAGACTCATGTAGAATGGAAATCCAGGAAAGCCATCAAATTACTCTGCATGGATAATGGAAGTATGTATGTGAACAGAAGACTTATGGACTTTTGCAGACATGAGGGAATTGATCTTCAGACTCTGGTAGCATTCAGTCTGCATAAGACAGATATTATAGCTTTGAGGATTAGAAATCTCAAATCTATGGCAAGTTGCATGATTCATGCCAAGTCTCTAGATCCATCATTAGAAGTTGAAGCAATCTCTTGTGCCACTCCTCTCTACACCTCATACAGTGTGGAAACTGATAGTGATTTTAGGGATAGTGCTTCAATAGATTTAGACATGTGGGGTTCTATTGATAGTTGTAGTGAGAGGTCACTTTATCAGTTTAGTCCACATGCATACATCGCCACAGTGATAGGTCTAGAATAGTAGGGTACATCTAGTCTTCCAGATACTGGTTCAGTGATAGATTTGGGGGACAATATTGATGATCTACCTCTTCTTCTTGATGTAGAAGTTCCTTCTTTAGTTGTCATGAGGGATCCATTTGACTCTCTTGCTCATTCTCTACGTGATCAATCCTCACAAGTTGAAGTGATTGTGGGTACTTATGATCAGCAGTTGCAGCAGGGTTCTTCATCAGTTGCAGAGATAGACAGTTCTTTGGGACAAGTTCTTTAGTCAATTAAGCAGGTTTTAGAGACATCACTTATCCATGGGATTCTTTCCACATACAGTGGAAGCATCTCACTTGTACCCTTGGCATTGTTTCTTCCTAAGGGGAGGAACACCATTTTGCAGTCTTGGATCAGCTTCTTCATTGGAGCAGTCACTGTTTGGCATTCTTCTTTGGTGGGAGCCTATCCTATCTCTCTTCCTCTTCTCATCATTCTCTTTTGTATATACTAGATGTATGCTGTAATGGGGGGTGTCTTGATTACTCCATCCATCCATGCATCCCTATTTTTGTCTCCTTTAGGGGGAGGGTTTTTCCCATGAGGTTTTCCCTCTTTCCCCACTTTATGAGAGATTTCATCATCATGTATATGGGTACCTAACATGGCCTAGTAGCCGAGACCCATTTTGCATTGCATCCTAGATTTTGTAAGCTTAAGGGCATTCCCCTAAGTTGCACTTTAGGGGGGTTGTTGGTGTAAATAAGTATTTACTTACTTAAGTTTACTTAGGTTAATGTATTATTTAATTATTTTGCATTATTTTATTATTATTTTATGTGAGACACTTAGGAGTTTGTGCACTCACATTGAGTTACACAACTCTAATTATGCACATGGTGTCTACAACATAGGAGTATGCATCATTCATTGAGTTGTCATGATGACAACATAGTTATCCGCACTCCTCATTTAGCACATGTTTTCTACACCAATTATTTTCATGCTACACCACTGTAGGCTTATCCTCACATCATCGCACTTAATTATGTACTTAATGGAGGATAACCCATATCTAGTGGACATGTGTGTAGTTGTATGACATATCATGATGCTGATTTCTATGCATTGTAGGAGCTCTTCTAAGGCCTTTATATTCAAGCACTCCTAGTGTACTCTCAAGTTGGATAAGCTATCATATTGAATAAATATCGTCATTCTGATCATACTTTCTCTATTTTGTTCTACTGTGTGCTTGTGTTGAGTTCTTTAGTTCTTGGGTGAATTCTGGCCTAAGCCAAATTCTTACAAAAATAATAAAGTTTAATGCAAGACAAAACTTGACGATTATAACACATTAATATATGTGAATGAGGTGCTCTCTACACCCAACTTGAGAAAAAGAACAAAGCCACAAACCAAAAATATAATGTGAATGTCAAGTTGTAAGAACAATTTTTCGAGCAACAAGCTATGGGTGTTGAGAAACAACAAAATAATGCTAAGGTACATGCAAAAGATGTCAAACATCAAGAAGACAATGCTGAGAAAAAAACCTAAACTAGAACCTAAACCAAAGAGATAGAATGAACTTGAAAACATTTTTCAAGATGAACCTATAGAAGAAGAAAGAAGGAAATACCTATACTAGAAAATTATGTGAGAAGACATCTTGCACCTAAGAAAATCATTGGTAAAAAAAATAATTTGGATGTATGACAAGGAAAAGACTCACAAGTGTGTTAAAATATGATGTAAGAGCATCCTAGGTTGCCTTGTTATCCTACTCATTTTGTTCACCTAGCAGTTCCTTCATGTGCCTAGCAATCTTGTTTTCTTCATGTGCCTAGTAACCCTATTTTCTTCATGTGCCTAGTAACCTTGTTTTCTTCATGTGCCTAGTAACCCTATTTTCTTTATGTGCCTAGTAACCCTATTTTCTTCATGTGTCAAGTTACTATAGTAATTAATTCATGTGCCTAGTTACTGTAGCATTCCTTCATGTGCCGAGTTACCCAGTGTATGTCGAGTGATTCTTCATGTGTCAAGTTACTTAGTGTATGCTGAGTGTTTCTTCATGTATTGAGTTACCCAGTGTATGCCGAGTGTTTCCCAAGTTACCCAGTGTATGTTGAGTGTTTCTTCATGTGCCAAGTTACTCAATGCATGCCAAGTGTTTCTTCATGTGCTGAGTTACCTAGTGTAAGTCGAGTGTTAGTATTTAGACATGATTTTATGATCCGACTTGCGGGATTTATTTCATTCATGACATTTATGTTAAGATCTTTTCTTGGGATGAATCCATACCATTGTTGGGTCAGCCTTCATCTTATGTAATGATTCTAGAATGAACTATAAGACATTTTGGAAAGTATAAATAGAATGTTTAGGCTTAGAATTAGGCAAGTTTTGGGGAGAATATTTTGAAAAGAAGATTAGAGAGCAGAACTGAAAGTGCAAATTTGTAGTTGGATCTTTGAATGTGAATGTATTTGTAATCGGCCGTAACCTAGAAGGCCTCACAGCTGGGCATGTATGAAGATATTTTGATGAATCAATAGAATTATTTTCTCTTCTCTCTCTTTTGGTTGTTGTTCTTTGTATTCATTTCTGCTGTGTTAACTCTTGCAGGGTGGTTTGGATAGCTGGGTGAGCCTTTGGTCCTAGTTATTCATTCTCTTGCCTATCTCAAAATATGTAGTCTACTGATATAACTAAGAGAGGGGTGGGGGGGTGGGGTGAATCTATTATACAACTATCATTATAAACATTAACCTTAAAAAAACTTAACCATTTGACTAATATAAACTAAAACCACAACAAGATACTCATGGATAATTAACACTAGATATTTTAACTAGGAAAAACTTTGATCAGAGGGAAACCCCAATGGAGATGGTACCCACAAGATGATGTACTAATATAAAGATTCCTTATTAGAGGATAGACCCTGTTAGGAGTCTGTTACAACATTCAATACATACAAGTCCTTATTAGGAGACGTTGAATTCCTATTAGGAGATTCCAAACCTAATAGGAGTTGTGCCAACCCTATTAGGAGTTGTGGAAGATAGCTACACCCACCACCCAAACAACTTCAAGGTTAAGATCAAAGAACCCACAACCTAAATGATCTCTATATTATTCCTTGCAAAATAATAAAACTATAATATACTTCCTTCCTTTGCCTCTATCCTATCAACTAGGCTTCTACTCCTTTAGATCTTATTACCAAATCTCATACTGTGCATCTACTGACACCTTGGATCACTTACACACATTCAATAAGCATTCTACTCCTTGTACTGCACACTAATACTTCACATTCCACTTGATCCTCTAAATCAAGTTCTTTTTAAAAACACGGAACACAACTTTCCTTTATAACATATATTCACAATAATTTCTTGAGTCACCCTTAAGGCTTTCCAAAACAAGATAATTAATTAATTCACAATTACAACAACATTTTTGGCTCATAGTCTATGTTGGTGTTTGAAAATGCTAGAGGGTTTTCAATTATCCCCATGAGAATATGACACATCTAGGGTCAGCTAACTTCCATTATCAAAATATCATTTTAGACATAAGGCCAACTATAAGGCATGACCCTTCTTCTACTTCAGGCTCTGCTAAACCTAGGTGGGTAGACCTCAGATTCAATTGATACCATACCAATGCAAAAACATATCCTTGAATCTATCAAGTAGATTTTACCCTTATTTCTCCTAAAGAATTATTGAAATGACATGGACCTACAATAGCTAGGTGCAGATCTATGGATCTTAGAAGCTGAGTGAGGGTTCAACTTTTATGCCCACTTCAAACATGAACAACTGAAATTATTTGAATAAAAGATTTTGAATTCAACAAAAAACCCCTAATATGTAGCAACATGAACAAGTGATCCTGTAAACGATCAGTGCCTTATCTATTGGGAAATTCCATGAATTAATCACATACATATAGATATCTAAGACTTATTTGTATCTTCAAATATACGATCTATCCATTCACCTTGTAAATAGACATCCATGTTCAATCTGAATCTCATTCTTACATGATATCCTTCTCAATAAACTTGCAACCCTATTGATTCTCCTGAAGCATTTACATAACTACTTGAATTATAAGCAACAATGAAACAACATATAGCCTTAAGGGACTGCAACTACAACCTAAGCTCTTTGTTCAGAGATTGTAAAACATTAAAGATCACTGATAAGGGAGATGAGAATCAGAATGAAACTAATGAAATTTTTGTTCCTTTCTATTAATTTCCTTGAAACAATACATTTATATGAATGCAATCAAAACAATAAACACCTAAAAGACATGAACTATCTATGTTCTCTTCATTACTACTATTCATATAAGAAGAATTTGCTAAAAGAAAAATGGTGTCTCAGTGTTGGAATTGCATCAAGAACTGGATCCAAAATCTGGTATCACAGTAATGAGCCAATTTCTTCCACGGAACTGGAACCTGTACAATGAGAAAGAATGAGAGATATATAGGAAGAAGGAATTTTTAGATCTGCTTTGCAACTAACAAGTGTCCACCTAGAATTCCCTCTCTTTGCCATGAAAAGACTCTCTCTATTCTCTCTCCTCAATTGAAAATCAAATCTCATCATTCTGGCTCTTCCATGCACAAAGAATCTTAGATGTTTAATGAAAAGAATAACTGATTTTATGCCTGATTTTAACTCACAAAAACAACAAAAATTAGTTAAACTATGAATTCTAGAAGCATACAAACTTTTTCAAAAATTGTTTTAGCATCAATAGACTCTAATACATGTTCCCCAACTGATTCTGTGGCTTTATGATGAATTATGGACCTTTTACTAAGAATGCCCCAAAATTTGTAAATCTACTTATAACCTGAACTAGTGAGTTGTTGTGCAAAATCTGATCCAAAATATAGAAAATTCATTTCCTCCTAGTTCCAACGGTATACTGTACTGCCCATTTCTGAAAAAAAATGCCCCTATTAGAGCAATTTGAAAAATAGGCCTCCATGACAAAATAGAGCTATTAAAATGAAAATTTTAAAAAATCTATATAGTCAAACTATATAAAACTTTTAAATATTTGAAATTTTTCATTTGATGCATTTGAAGATCATCTTTGAACTTTCATTTTGATTTTCACTTTATCCTCTCCTTCAATCCGCTATTGCCACTTGTCAGATCTAATTAACTGTCATCACCATTTTAATTTTTTTTAAAATTAATTAGTTAATATATTAATTAATTAATCCTTTTAATATTCCTATCATCAGCTTCCCCTTATCACCATGCACCCTGAGAACTTTCTTTATGTGCATACGTTTTCATCATTTTTTGTAGCGTCGAGACCTTCTCATTTTACCTTCACGCTCACATGGGGCAAATTTCCTTTTTTCCCATATGAGCACTCGTATCACCGAAGGTCTCAAAAAAAAAAATTATGTCCATACGGGATGCTTGCTTTTGCGTAGCATCGGGAAGCCTTCACATATTATCCTTCGCTCATACGAGTTGAGCGTAAGACTAGGTATGCTTTGAAATCATCTTACACTCATGTGCTTGAGCGTGTTCCCAGAGACCTTTGTATTTTATCTTACGCTCCCATGTGAGCAAGCGAATCAAGTCAAAACTATGACTCATGAGCCGATGGGCCTCTCCTAAGCCTACAGCTTTAAAAAACCCATGTCTTTTAAGACACTCTCTTTCTGTGCACTAGTGTATAAAAAGGCCTCTAGTGTATTCCTTATGATGCATGTGGGATAACATCTATTTCATTTCCCTCAGAAATCTTCAGGAGAGGAATTTGCGATTTAAGTCTTGGATTGAGAGAACATGGGGAATCCTTGTGCAAGCTTTGACTACGTATTCTCTTCTTGCCAATTTACACTATCTTTGAAAGTGTTGAAACTTAATGTGACAAGGATATCAGAAAGGTCAACCAGTATAATGCTAATGAATCCTTCACCCCTTTGGGTTGCACTCTCTGATCTAGAGTGGCTTATTATAAACATTTGATTCTGCATGTTCACAAAGTAATCAAGACACCTTTGACTGCGGGTCTTTATTGTTACTATGCCTCATATCTTCTTTTATGGTGTAGGGTCTTCATTACTTTGGCTTCTCCTTTTGGATGCTAGGGTTCACATTGCTTTGGCATCTACTACAGGGTTGGTGTTGTTTGAGCTTTGATGGCATGGCTTTCATTTAAATGGCATGAAGTTTCTTCAAAATGTGAGTCTCCTACTTCTCCTTCAACGTATGTCCCCTATTTTTGGCTACAGAGAATATGAAAGAGGGTAAACCAAGGCAACTATATCGTCACATGTCATTCTAAGCAGCTCCATTGGAAACAACTTCTGCACTCCTTCAACTAGAAATCATGCATGCTGCTAGCCTTGTGGGAGCCTCTTCACATCATCAAACCATGAATAATGTTTCTCTGGATCTACTACTTCTATGTACCAATCTCTTGCGCCCTTCTTCTTACTCTGTTTCACCATCATTAGCTGCCAACTATTAACAATCGATTGGAGAGCTAAACGTCCTTCTTCCCACTTTGAATTTGAATCATGACTAGAGATGCTAAAGGGACTTTCAATAAAAGGGAATTTCAACACATATCCGATGTAATTCCCATAAAAAATACTAATACTTGGAGATGTTCCAACAATCTCCATGCCCAACTCATTCTCAGCATCAATTCTAGTCACAATGGTACTTTTTTTGTGTTGACCAACAAGCTTAGCAGGTCACTTACTCCATAATTCTGATAGTTCATCTAATTACAGACCATGTTGCTGCCCATATGACCATGTAACTGGAAAACCCATCAAGCTCCACATTCTCAAAATCAAGGATTTCATTTCTAAAATCTTTTATGCTTGCTCATGCATTAAATCTAAGAACATCTCAAAATAATGTCTTTTACTCGAACAATGGCATCTATTTGGCACCTTCTCAATTGTCATAAACTTGAGAATCAATACCAATAATAATTCCACAAAATGCAAATATGCCCGACCATGCTTTTGCATATCAATGTGAGAACTCAAAACTAACTCTTTTTAAAAGTGGCATGTCATTTAATCAGAAAAATGACACATTTATAACCACATTTTTGCCCCCACCTTTTCTATTCAGTCTGACACAATTAGTCGAGCCCCAAAGTGGGTCCGACTAAAAAAAATTTCATTTTCGAACAACTAAATCTTATATCTAGCCCACTGACTACCTGATACTGATTTGAAACAAATTTGATCACTGAATCAACATTTGAAACTCATTTTAAATCATTTCTGCAACACTATGAAACTTGTGTCTGGAGGCCTGTTGCCTGGCTTTAAAAATTGACCCATTGATTCTTTGCTCCACATAATTTTACCTCGTTAGATCTTGTCTCATGATGAATTTAGAGTCGCAAGATATTGACCATCAAAGTCACCCCTTCAGAATTACTTGCACAAAAACATGTCAGAAAACCATAAACTAGGTTTAGATTGGCCTAGAAAATTGGGTAAACGGGCACATGGGGAAACGAAAACTTGAGATGTTGGTTCTTTTTCATGAGGAAATTATGGATTTACAATTTAGGCTCATGAAAAATCACGGGGTGCATTTGGCAAGCATGCAAATTTGACTACCTAGATTTGCAGGACAAGAAACACAGACAAGACAATGATTTTTACAAATGGATTGACCTTGGAAAAGTGTGAAGATGGATTCATCAAGTTCTGAAAATTGGCACACTTGTAGTATTTTTAGTTGAAAATATAGGGGAACAAACCATTTGGTCCTACCAATCACAGGAAAAAATATATGACACTTCAAATAGGGCTCCCGATCAACTTGCACTTCTGACTACCAGTGAAACTTTAGAAATTGCAAATGGAATCATGTTTGAAAACTGCTCAAATGGATTCGTCATAAGTTCAAACCTAGAACGCATGAAGTTTCTAACCCCTAGAATATGATACAAAAGGAATTTTATCATTTGTGTCAACTAATCAAAATTTATAGTCTATCAAATAGGGCTTCCTAGAAATATGTGCAAAGTGCAAAAGCATGAAAATAGTAACTAACCAACTTTGAGGGATTCAAAACCTAATTAAACGAACTCGAAACGACTCAAAATCTGAAACATAGGCTCTCAAGTATGGACACTAGGTACACCCAAAGTGGCAAGTCTTGAAACATTTTTTGGGTGCAAGATATTCAACAACAAACATGGCCTCCTATCGCTGCTTGACACTTAGGTGAAAATGCAAAAATTACAATTGCTCTAAACGAGACTTAGCCAAACATCTCGGAATGACAATTTATCATAATGGAATGCTTAGAGGAACTAAATGGAAGTTTTTTGAAACATTAAACACCTCTTAGGCCTCAAACTAATAGCCGGGTACACATGCACTTAAAAGCATTTATAGGGCTTAATTTCTCAAAATTTTAAAATGAGACTAACAAATGAAGCATGCAATTTTTCGTCCCAATAGTCTATACTAAAATTTACATGTGTGACACCATTTCTTTTACACATGCTGGCATCACCACATGATTTTCCTCTATAACTATTATCCATGTATTACCTTCATTACATCTCAAATGAAAGATAGTGATAGATCATAAGAACTATATTTTTCTAATGCTTTATTTCTACACAGTTTCTAGTAAAATAGGTGTAACTTCTATACAAAATCAAATTAGACTTGCTCCTTTGAACCACATCATTAGGAAAACCTAAGAAACATGTACTCCATTGCACATCATAAAAAACCTCCTCTACTCCTATGCATACTAAGATTACTAAATGCTATTCTTCCAATCTTAACATAATTACTATTGTGTTGACATCAATGATAAATACAATCATGAATGTAGCATATCAATATTGTTCAATGCTTAGGATACTACCTTAATGTAGTATCATCAAAATTCATGCTAGCAATCTCCCTCTTTGGCATTGATGGCAACATAGATGAAAATATCTAAGTTTCAAGAATACCAAATTGTACTCTACTTCTATCTTCTTCTCAAATCCTCTTCATCAATCTAAGATCTTCTGGAATGTTGTATTATTCTTCTTCTTCTTTTAGGATCAACAGTAGTTGTTCATAGTAAAAAAGTTACAATACTTTTTGGCTACATCTGCACACTTACACATCCTTTTGCACACTTATATGAATCTTTCTAAATCACCCTAAAGAGACAACTCTCCCCCATTCCCATCTCAATAGGTGCTTCTCTTCTTATGTACATTCACTCAATATGTTTTTCATGTACATTTTCTTCCACATTGACATCATTGTCAAAGGTGTCTATCACAATACTAATTGTTACATACCAATTTCTAATCAGTTGCTCAAATCATCAATCATCTCAAGTGTCCAAAGACATTGTTCAATACCAAATACCTAGAGTCCTTCATAACTCAGTAGATATCAAATACTCCTCCATATAGGAAGCATCAACATTCAATCTAGTCTAACCATAATGCTTTTTACCACTAGACTAATGCACTTCTTGCACCAACTACTCTAAAGTAGGTGGGGGCATAACCTCTAGCATGCCTCTTAGTTACTCAAAAGTATCTTTAGGAAATAGATTTATAAAGATATCTACAATCTGATCTTTAGTGCTTACATAATCCAACCTTATTTCTTTCTTTGTTGTCTCTTATCTCAAAACATGATACTTTATGGATATGTTCTTATTTGTAGAATGCAATACTAGATTCTTAGACATACTAACTATACTTTTGTTATCACAGTAAATGATAATAGGTTATATAAACTCAATTCCAATATCCTTCAACATTTGTTTCATCTACATAACTTGATTACAATTATTTGTTGTTGCAACATACTCTACCTTAGCTATACTCTGAGATATACAATCATGTTTTTTTCTCAACCAAGAACCCAATCTTCCTCCAAGAAAGAATGCTCCACAACTGGTGCTCTTTTTGTCATCTAAACATATTGCCCAATCTGCATTAGTATATATGCACAAGATGAAATCACTTGATCTATCATACCATATTCCATAATCAGTTGTACCCTTCAAATACTTGAATATCCTCATTATTGCTGCATAATGATACTGTTTTGGATCAGCTTAGAATCTTGTCACAATCCCAACTACATTTTCTATATCTAGTTAGGAGTGAGTCAAATATTGTAATCCTCCAATCATAGATCTATACTTCTTTTGCTCAACAATAGGTGTTTCATCTTTATTGGATAACTTGTGACCAATTCTCATGGTTGTACCAATAGGTTTTCAATTCTCCAAACCAAATCTTTTCAATGAATCTTTTAGATATTTAGTTTGTGAAATAAATATCCCATCTTTTTTCTATGCAATTTGTAATCCTAGCAAAAACTTCATTTCTCCTATCATGCTTATTTCAAATTCATTTTTCATCTCTTCAGCAAACTTCTCACTTTCTTCATCATTTCCTAAAAGTATTATGTCATCCAAAAATATTACAATGATAAATAGACCATCATCAGTTTTCCTCAAGTATAAATTACCATTTTTTGTACCTTTAATAAATGCAAGCTTTGACAAATACTTGTCCAAACTTGCATACTAGGTTCTAGGTGCTTGCTTCAAACCATATGTTGGCTCTTGATTTAACAGTGTTTTAATAACCAAGTATACAAGGTAAGATTGCATCTATGGGAAGCTATCTCCACTAATAGATACAATTCACCAAGAACCTAGGCCAACTATAAGGCTACACTCCTTCACTTCAAGCTCTGCAAGACCTAGGCGGGTAGACCTTAGATTCAATCGATATGGTACCAGTGCAAAACATAATCATGAATCTATTAAAGAAGATTAAAGACCCTTATATCTCCTAACACCTATGTAATGTCATAGATCTGCAATAGCTAAATGAAAATCCTATGATATTCACAAGCTAAGTGAGGGCATCATATTGTAGCTCTTCAACATGAAAGGGGAAATGTTTGATAAACAATATTGATTTCAGCAAGACCCAAGTATATGAAACAAAAACTAATGATCCTATCTCTGATCAATGCCTTATTTATTTGGCAATTAAATGAATTACAACCATACATCTTCTAGAAATCTCAGACATATTGCTACATCAAGATCCTTGATCTATCTTTCACCTTGTCAATAGACATCTGCTTCAAAATGAATCTCATACTTATACTATCCTTTCATGAAATCTGAAAAATCTATGATAAAAATCAAGCAATTACATGGTTCTTTGTTCCATCAGCAAGACACTTCAATCACATACACTTCAAAAAAAAAATGCAACCTAATTTATGCTCTTGGTTCACAAATTAGAAGAGATTACAGATCCACAAATAGAAGACATGATTCAAATTGAATTTAAATCCCTTTGCTACTCTTTATTTATTTTCCTTGAAACCAAATGCATGAAAAATGTATAGAAATGACTTAGAAATCACCTAACAAGTAAGAACTATCTACATAAAAACTTAAATGCTATTCATACAAGAATAAGTGTTGAAGAATGGTGTCTTAGTAGTGAGAAGATTTTCTCAACAAAACTAGAACCAACTAGTTTCTTAGTCACAAAAAATGGAACCAATACAATGAAAAAGAGAAAGAATGATATAGGAGAGAAAGAATTCCCAGATCTATTTTGTGTCTGACATCTATCCACTTGAAATTCCCCCTCTTAGCAATGAAAAGACTCTCTCTACCTTCTCTCCTCAACTACTAATCATATCCCAATTTATTTTGCCTTTCTAGGAGAAAAAAACCTCAACAAAAGACAAAATTTTATAACTAATTTTGGATGTGTCTATTGGCGCTCATAATTGCCTTCCCAATTTTGAGCACCATTGAAAAATCAAGCCCTTAAACACTTTTAAAATGCATGTGCTTGGTTGTACCCGGCTGTCCAGTTGAGACCCCTAAGGTGTTTAATGCTTCTGGCACCTTCCATTCAGCATGCCTAAGCATTTCATAAAGTTAGATTGAATTTTTGAGTCATTTGGCAAAGTTCTGTTTTGAGCTAGTATTAATTTTGCATTTTCACTTAAGTGTCAAACAACGACAGGAGGCTGTGTTTATCAATGAATATCTCACACCCAAAAATGTGTCATGACTTACCACTTTGAGATTATCTAGTCTCCATACCTGAGAAGCTATGTTTCAGATTTCGAGTCGTTTCGAGTCCATTTGACTAGGATTTAAATCCCTCAAAGTTGGCAGTTTAATATTTTCATGCTGATGCACTTTGCACACATTTCTGGGAAGCCCTATTTGACGTGCTATAACTCTGACCCAGTTGACTAAAATGCTAGATTTCCTTTTGCGTTTCATGGTGGACACAGGGACTTCCTATGTTTAAATTTTTAAGTCCTGACGAATCTGTTTGATCAGTTTTCAAAAGCGATTCCGAACGCAATTTATGACATTTTACTGGTGTCAGCACTTGCAAATTTATCAGTACCCCTGTTCGTGACATTATAACTTGAAATATATAATTGGCAAGATCGCACATTTTGTTCTCATGTATTTTCCACTAAAAATACTACAAGTGTCCTATTTTTTAGAAATTGACGAATCCATATGCACACTTTACCAGGGTCATTCCATCCGCAAAAAATGTTTTCTGTCAGTGATTTTAATCTGCAAATTCTGAGTATCCCACTTTGACTTCTTGCCAAATGCGTCCTGTTATTCATCATGAGCCCAAATCCCAAATTCATAATGTCCTCATGACAGAGAACCAGTGACCCAATTTTCATTTCCCCATGTGCTCATTTGCCTAGTTTTCAAAGCTAGATTCGAACCCAATTTGTTGTTTTCTGACATGTTTTCTTGGAGATAAATTTGAAAAGGCAACTTTGACTGTCAATATCTTTTGACCTTGAATTTTTCATGAGATGAGATTCGAAAAGGTACAAGAATGCAGAGCAAAGATTCAGTGTATTCATTTTCAGGGCATGACCAGTTGATTTGGTCAGTTTTCAAAGCCAGTCAATGGACCTCCTGGTGCATATTTGATAGTTGACTGAACATTGAAGAGTGAGTTTTTAAAAGTGGTTTTCAGTGGTTGAACTTGATTATAATTAGCATCAGATGGTTGATGGATCAATTCAGCATTTTAGTTGTTCGAAAATGAAATTATTTTTAGCCGAACCCACTCTGGGGTCCGACTAATTCCATCAGACTGATTGATGATCTGTGCAAATTAAAGTTTTTAAGAGGGGGAGATGGTGATGATTTTAATTGATCTATCTTTATTTTTCATCGTGGAAAGAAGCCACCCATGTTCCGATATAAAAACTAGGTGGTAGCAAAATGGAACAAAATGTGGCTTGCGTAAAAGGAAATTCCATGCTGAAAGGGAATACTCTGCATGAAGCAATGAAAGCCCCAGTTTGAACACTCACATGTAAGACATTAATGAAGGAATTGCTGGAGGTTGGTCCATGCCATAACAAGGCAGAGGAAGAGCATCCACCAAAGACCTCACTACTGCCAAAACAACAGATATGCCCGTAGTTGGCAACAGTCACGCCATAAAATGCAAGGAAATTTGCATCCATTACAATAGGCCCTGCCCGAATGGAGGAATTTGGTGCAATCATAAAAAAGGCAACCCCAATTGGGGCTCAACGCTAAATGGCAGAGATGAAGAAAGCTGCCCACATTAAAGCTGGAGTATACGTTAAAATGAAGGAAGCGTTTCAGCAAAATCACTCACGCATTGTACAACATGCCCACACCTATGGAAAGAATCCATGCTAGAGACTCAAAAAATCCATCAATAAAGAATTAGAAATCTGCAAAAGATCCTCCATTTACAACTTAAATGTTGTCTAGAGAGCCGAGGCGTAGGGAGCTTAGTCCCACATGGCTTAGGTGGGAGAAGTTTTTGTTCTTTAAATATAACTTTACTCAAAGTGTATAACATCTGAAGAAAGATGGCTTTGTAAGCCACGGGCTCTGCTTGGTGGACCCCACCTATTAACGGATTATTTGTAGTGGAATATTTTGAGCAAAGATACACAAACATTGATGTGGAACCCAGTGCACGAGATCGCGACACTTGGAAAATCAAGCGGCCTTCGCTATCTCACCCAGTAGAAGATGCACGGGAGTTAGCATGGCGAGATAGCGAGGCTGGTATGGAAGGGGTGAGGTAAAGATGACACGTGGTAGCTGGTCAAAGTCAGTTTGACCCCAGATTCAAAGGGCAGGGAAAATTTGTAGAAAATAAAAAATAATTTTTTATTTTTTCTAGGCAGTAGGTCACATTCAAAAATTGCAAAGAGAAACATTTTTCTAAAGTCTATACTTTAGAATTTTTTTAATTTTATAAAAAAACAAAGTGTACAGACTTGAGCATTTTTTTTAGGCGAGGGAGTCATTTTTCAGATCGAGATTAAATGGGTTTATGGGAGGCTAGATATGCAATATTATATATCGCCGAAACTGGGAGGAAACAAATTTTCCAAATATGAAGTCGGTTCTTACACAATTGTTCATCATTTTGAGTTACAGGTCAATTTGTAAAATCCAGGGCATTGGTGACAAAACAGGATGAGTTCTTCATTGATGATTAAGATTGGTTAGAGGATAGTTTTAGCGGTCAGTTGCAATCTTAAAGTGAAGAAAATCAATTTGAGGTTGTTTCCTTGGTTTCTTGAAATCACATTGTAACTGGTTTTTCACTTCTTACCGTGAATGCATCAAGAATCAGTTGCATCTTTTCATCATTACTTTTTCAAATATTTTGATGCCTTTGAGAGGTATAATGATGAAGATTTGATCTGCCAGTTGATAGAGAGAGGGAAGAAAGAATTTTTTAGTTGCCAAAAGATTGATTTTCAGGTGGACACTTGTCATTCTGAAATTAGATCCGGGAGTTCATCTAGGCTATATCATTCTTTCTTTCTATCATTGTAAGGGTTCCATTTTTTTGCATTGAGAAACCATTCTTCGGCATTTCTTCTTGTATTGAACAGCATTTTAAGTTTTATGTAGATAGTTCTATTCTGTTAGGTGATCTATGAGTTACTTTCTGTACATTTCATGTATTTGATTTCAAGGAAAACAAATAAAGTGCAGCAAAAGTTTGAAGTTCAGTTTGAATCTTGTCTCCTGATTATGGCTTTGTTATTTCTTCTAATTTGTGATCAAAGAGCATGAATTAGGTTGCATTACATTTTGAAATGTATGTGGTTAAAATGTCTTGCTTATGGAACAAAGAACCATGTAATTGCTTGATATTTGTCACAGGGTTTGTAGATTTCATGATAGGATGTTCTGAGTATGAGATTCATTCTGTAGCAGATGTCTATTCACAAGGTGAAAGATAGATTAGAGATCTTAATGTAGAGATACATTTGAGGTTTCCAAGAGATGTATGGTTATGATTCATTTAATTTCCCAACAGATAAGGCACTGGTCAGAGATAGGATCATTAAGTTCTGTTGCTCATACTTGGGTCTTGCTAATATCAATCTATTAAATCATTTTCATTTTATTTTTGAAAGGTATTCAAAGTATAACTCGCACTTAGCTTTCCAGTTTCATGAGTCATGTCCTTAGCTATTTCATGCTTGTGATCTCTTGGTTAAGCATAGAAGGATTAGGGGTTTCATCTGCTTTTATAGATCCTGAATATGGTTATTGCACTGGTCACATAGTCAGATCTAAAGAGGTTCACCCACCTAGGTTTTGCAGAGCCTGAAGTGCAGAAGGAGTAAAACCTTATAGTTGACCTAGTGTCTGAATGGATGTGTTGATACTGGGAGTTAGCTGCCCCTAGATATGTTTTTTTCTCATCAGGGTAATTGGAAATGGGTAACATTTTCAAACACCAACAGTGTCAATTTATCAAATTGAACCCAAAACATCACAAATACTCAAAATAACTTGATACAAGAATCACTAAACACTTTTATGATGTTTTTCCATTGAATTTTGCAACTGGTGACTTGAAACACCTAAAAAAATGTAGATCAATCTCTGAGAAAAAACCTCCTATAGCATGAACTAGTGGCATTCTTTGCAAAAACTAACTCCATATTTGGAAAATTCAGTTTCTCCCAATTCTGGCGATATATAACATTGCTATGTTAGTCTCTCAAAAAGCTCCTAAATCTCAGTTTGAAAAGTACCCCCCTCATATAAGTATTCAAGTTTGCAACTTCAGATTTAAAATTTTCAAAAATTTTACTATTTTTGAAGTCAAAACTTTAGAAAAATGCCTTTTCAATTTAAACTATGAATGTGAAAACCTTTTTTAGAAAATATATTAAAAATTTATTCTTTTCAAACACTCTATATTTTCCCTTGCCTTCAATTCTGGGGTTAACCTTTGTTTGACTGAGCACCACATGGCACTTTGTGATTGGCCTGTCTGTCTACATCATCAACTTGAATGTAGTGCCACATCATCATGCTTGGGACTCACATCTCGCAATCTCGCAATATTTAACTGATGTGCACTTTGAAATGCAAGATTGCATCATCCGTTGAATTGTGACACGTGTCATGATCTGAGCACTTCTTGCCTGAGCCTACTTTGGAGCATCACCTCATCATGCCTGAGACCTACTACCACATTGAAAAATCTCACTTACCCACATTGCTTAAACTTTTGGCACCTTCATTTTGCGGGCTTGCACCCATCATCCATTGAATTGTGACACGTGTCACGATTTGATGCATCCATGTAGGTCAGAATCTGTGGCACCATCTCATTGCTAGCTAGGACGCACGCCACATGTCACATGCCTGCTATTCTACATTATTTAATTGTCAAGCACTTTTCTTTTGTGAGTATGCGTCCATCATTTAATCTTGACACATGGCATGATCTAGTGCCATCTTTGCCACATAATCGCACTTGCGTGTCTGTCTAAAATTTAGCTTATGTCATCATCTAGCTAGCACATCTGAGTTAGGGACCCACAAAATAGCACATGCCCATGCCTTTCAAAAAGCCTCTTTCTTGAGACATTAGTCATACTATAAGGAATAGTATTTAAACAATAAAAATATCACCCCACAAGCAATGTAGGATATTTCAAATCAATGCTTCCTTGTAGTCTACATTCTCCTTTGCATTTTGTCAGCACTATAACTTGTTTAGCATGAGCTTCATCTTGATTTTCTACCCTTGCTCTACTATGGGCGTCAATCTCCTTTTCTCTTGGTGACTTTTCAAATTACATGTTGATGTCCTTTTTAACATTGTGTGGATGGTTTTTTTTAAAAATGTCTTGCCACTTCTCTTCTTTCCAACTAGCGTGAACTCTGTTTGTATCCAACTTTAGCTTTGTTTGCTTCTTTTTTTTTTCAAAAAACTTGACCTTGCTCTTTTCCATGGCCTACGTAACTGATTTGAATGATCATGCATCATACCTATTGTTGAAAATAATCTCACATTCTATTTTCTTTGATCTTGCTGCCTTCAAAAATAGCTTCAATGCATGATGCACCCTATTCTTTTCCTTTTGATTTGATTTAACATTTGTTTTTATGATTCTAGCCTTATTTGCTTGGGGCTTACCTTGGGTGTGGGTGGCTCCTTTGTTTACTAAGCATGGAGCTCTTTTTTCTGCATTGCTTACCATGGATTGGCTCCTTCTCAATATATATGCACTAACCTTCTTTTTTAATGCCTGTATGTTGCTATGGAATGACTTTTTCAGACATGGACTGCCCTACCCAAAACTTGAGCCACTTAGATTTTCTTTGCTAGCTGCAACTTACTTGCTTGTGGCATCTCTTTACATGCTCCTCTATATTCACATGACTACTGAATGTTTGACTATTCCTACTGGTTGTTCTACTGCTAGCATCCTTCTCTTTTACCACATGGATCTTTCTTTGTTGGGTGGCAACATCCTTTTTATGTGCTAAATGGCATCCAATTGTGCCTTCTCCTCTATTAAACATGGATCTCTTCCCTGTATCTATGGCTTCCTTTCCCTTTAATCTACTGTTTCCTACATGAATGCTCTCCTCTTTTCTATCATGAGTTACTTCATCCTTTATATATGCAATGAGGTCAACAACTATTTCCTCCCAAAGATTCAACAATAGTGAATACTCAACATCACACTGCCTACACTGAAGAATATTTGTCCACAGATAAGATCCTACCCACGAATAACATGACAAACATATCATCTTAATTTTAAGAGCTCAATGCTTTGCACACCATTAACATATTATCATCTTCATCAAATAACTCCCTTTTTAATCTCTGTGCATGCTAGAATTATTGATAATGCAGTCTCTCCAAGTAAAATAGTTTATAGAGCTAGTCTTTTATATAAAAATCTTAACATAGAGATGGAACAAACACCCAAAATCTTGAAGGGATTGCACAAGAAGGACATGTTTGCATGAATGTTCAAACCTGTGATGCCAAATGAATAAAATTGTTGTCCCACCCATTGCTTTTGACTCAGCCCCCACTTATCTGAGAACACTACTCCTTCATTTTTCTCATAGTATGTTCTAATTTCTAAATGATGATCAGTGCAAAAGTATTCTATCTTTAAAATCATCATCATTATAAACTTCCCCTTAGAACATCATAAAAACCTCACAAAGTTCTTATCAATCTGATGTAATTTAGTCGGACCCTAAATTGGGTTTGGCTAAAAAATAATTATTTTCAAATACTTGATATTCCAAATTGACACATTAAACCTATCATACTAATTAGAATCAAGTTTGACCACTGAAAACAATTTTGAAAACTCATTTGACATCATTTGGAAAATTGTCAATTTTGCATCAGGAGGTTCTTTGATTGGCCTTAAAAACTAACCCAAACACCTAATCAGGCTCTGAAATCTGACACACTGATTCTTTGTTCTACACACTTGTACCCTCTCAAATCTTCTCTCATGAAAAATTCCTAGTCAAAAGATATTGACTGTAAAAGTTGACCTCTCAAAACTAGCTACAAGCAAACATGTTAGAAAACAATGAATTGGGTTCGAACTTGGCTTTGACAATTAAGTAGACGAACACTTGGGAGAATGAAAACTGGGACATTGGTTCTCTGTCATGAGGAAATTATAAATCTATGATTCAGGCTCATGAAAAATAATAAGGCACAAATGGCGAGTGGTCAAAGTGGGCTTGGATTTTGTAGACTTGAAGCACTAGCAAAAAAGCAATTTTTACAAATGGAATTGACTTGGAAAAGTGTGCAAATGGATTTTTCATGATTTAAAAACTAACACACTTGAAGTATTTTTAGAGGACAACATAGTGGTACAATCCATTCAATCTTACCAATCATAGGTTCAAAGATATAACATCACGAACAGGGGTCCCAACAAATCTACAGATGTTGACACCAGTAAAACTTAAGAAATTGTGTTGGGAATCGCATTTGAAAATTGATCAAACAGATTTATCATAAGCTGAAACTTGAAACATAACAAGTCTCTAATGTCTACAATGCAACACAAAAGGAAATTCAATATTTTGGTCAATTGGGTCAAAATTATAGCACGTCAAACAGGGCTTCCCAGAATTTTGAATTAATTGCAAAAGCATGAAAACAGTAAATGACCAACTTTGAGTGATTCAAAACTGAGTCAAACAGATTTGAAATGACTTGAAATCTGAAATATAGGTTCTCAAGTATGGACACTAGATACTCTCAAAGGTGCAAATCATGAAACATTTCTAGGTGCGACATATTTAGATGCAAACAAGGCCTCCTATCCCTGTTTGACATGGGCAAAAAATGCAGAATGGACAATTGCTCAAAACAGGATTTCACATAATGGCTCAGAATGGCAATTTAACTTCATGGAACAAGTAGGCATACTAAATGAAAGGTGCTAGAAGCATTAAAAACCTCTTAGGCCTTAGACTGATAGTCGGGTACACATGCATTTAAAAGCTTTTTATAGGGCTCAAAATCTCAATGGTACTCAAAATTGACCATGCAATTTTTAGTCCCAACACCATACAATTCTTTATTTAGTTTACATAGAAAGTCTTTATCTTATGTTAGAGGGAATGCATTAGGTTTCTCAATGTAGAATTCTTCTTCAAGTCCTCCATTAAGAAGATCTGACTTGACATCCATCTAATAAACCTTGAAATTCTTGCTTGTTGCATAAGCCAAGAAAATTCTTATTACTTCCATTCTTATCATGGATGCATAGGTTTCTTCATAATCCATGCCTTCTTTCTATGAGTAACCCTTGCAAATAAATTTTTCCTTGTTTCTCACAACCTCACCTTGCTCATTCATCTTATTTCTGAATACCCATTTGTTTCCTATCACATTCTTGTCTTTAGGTCTAGAAATTAATTCCCATGTTGCATTCTTCACAATCTGGTCTAGTTCTTCTTTCATATCTTTCATCTAGTGATCATCCTTACATGCCTCATATGTGCTCTTAGGTTCCACTTGAGAAATTAGACACAATTCCTCATTTACTCTATTCCTTGTCATCACACCTTTATTCTTGCTCCCAATTATTTGTTCTCAAGGGTAATTCTTTATCATGTTTTTGCTAGAAGTAGGAGTTGACATCTCAAGTTTGATCTCTTCCCTAGGTTTAGATCTTTGTTCTTCTCTATGATCAATAGATAGTTCATTGTACAAATCATTTTTAGTCTCAAAAAGAACTTCAACATTCTGTTTAACAATTCTAGAATTATCCTCTTCTTTATCAAAATTATAATCTACCATCTTCTCTTTAGTACTGAACTTTTCATCAATCCTTACGTTTGTGGAATTAAATATTGTCTTAGTTCTATAGCTGAAACATCAGCATGCTTTTCTTTTCAATGAGTAACCAAGAAACATACCTTCATCACTTCTAGGATAAAACTTACCTATATCATCATCTCTCTTTATGAAACACTTACTTCCAAATATTCTAAAATACTTGATTGATGGTGAGTGAGAAAACCATAACTCATAGTGTGTCTTGCTCATACCTTGTCTAATCTATACTCTATTCAAAGTATATACTGTACTATTAATTTCTTCTCTCCAAAATGTGTTTGAGAAATCATTTTTAAACATCATTACTCTTACTACTTCTACTACTAACTTGTTCCTTCTTTCAGCAATCTCATTCTATTCAAGTGTTCTAGGTGAAGATAACTATCTTTTGATTCCATTCTCTTCACAAAACATGTTGAACTCTCTAGAAGTGAACTCTCCTCCTCTATCTGATCTTAAACACTTGATCTTAACACTAGATTCATTTTCACCTCTATTCTTGAATATCTTAAATTTCTCAAAAGCTTCATACTTCTCTTTAAGAAATGCTACACACATCACCCTAGTGAAATCATCGACAAAAATCATAAAGTATGTTTCACCATAGAATCTTCTGGTTCTTGTAGGACCACTCAAATTTGTATGAACAATCCCTAATTTCTCTGTAGTAGAGAAATTCTTGCTAGGAAAAGACACTTTCCTTTGCTTAGTCAAAATGCATTCCTTGTAGACAACATTAGTATGCTTAATAATTTTAGGCAGATCAATGTACTACTAGCTTTTATGATATTATCAAAGTTTATATGACAGAACATTCTATTCCATAACTAATGGCTATCAACCTTTGTAGCCAAACGTGTTATTTCAGTAGGATTCAACTAAAATACATTGCCTCTAGATCTAGTTCTAGTACCAATTAGCTTACCATATTTGTCTTTGATAATGCAAATTTTCTCTATAAATTGTAATAGATATCCCTTTTCTACCAATTATCCAACACTTAACAAATTATGTTTCAAACCATTACCAAAGTAAACATTGTCAATGTTAGTATTACCATCAAGAGTAATAGATCTAATCCCTATAATATGACAAGTTGCATTGTGTAAGGCCCACACTAGTACCCTCTTCTAGATCTGGATGAAATAAATATGGTTAGGAGTTAATTGAGTTATGATTTACATTTTGTTTTTTACTAAGGGATCCTATAGGAGACTAATGTAGATTTTGATACTTTATCCAGTAACATTAAGTTGATAAGATAAGACCACATGGAAATAAGATTTAAAATGTTCAAGAAAAGTACCTAACCATGAGACACTATGGATGATCTACTAGGTAGTCAGGAAGGATAAAATAACATTCAGCCTACAAAGAACAACTATGGGCATAGGTTAGGATGATAATCAGACATATGGGTATGTTTGCAATTGGTTCTAAATTATTATGACATAATTAATAAAACATTCTAACAGTCTCTGGAGTTAAACTTGGAAAATCACATAAACCTCTCATAATCTGATAAAGGGATATTGCTAGGAACATCACTATGTTTAACTTGATCTAAAGTTACTAGTTAACTGGTCTGTACATTAGTGATTTTCATTTAGGACATATATGTTAAGATCCATTTTATATTTTTTTTACGATTTACTAAAGATGACTTAGAGTTTCATTGTTATGTGAGAAAGTGTTGTGATGATACTCTAATTGAAAATGATTTATATTAAGAAAGATTACTGTTGATACACATATTCAATATTTCAATGATTTAAATATTTTATGAGAATGATAATGTAATGTTTTGAATATGCACTTAGATGAAAGTTAAAGGGAATATGATATTGCAATGTTTTATTGATAGTACTTAGAACAAAAATAATTAGATGATAATTAATTGTATACATTAATGAGAAGTATGAGAGATTGGATCTATGTTGTACATGTTTGTATGTATCTTATATTATTATATTGGGTTACTGATGTTTAAATTGAGTGTGCAGGAAAGTTGAACCATGGAGATTAATGGGGAAACAAGGTTCAATCTTATGTGAGCATAGTAAAGCCAAGGTAAATCTTTGGAAGATTCTAAATCTTGTTGTGTTGTGTTTATTTTGTAATGTGATTGTACATGAGTGTTATATTCAGAGAGTATGATTAATTAGAGACATGTCATCATGATGTGTAAAGTGTTTTAATGTGTGTGTGTGTGTGTGTGTGTGTGTGTGTGTGTGTCATTTGACACTTGTATTGTCTATGTGTAAATGACATGTCAAATAGGATTCTTTGGCATGAAGTTACTTAACCTAAGCCTAATCCTTATTTTGAAATCAATTAAACCACCTTGGAAAGTGTTAGGAAGAGTCACCTTCTTGACAGAATTCAAGTTATAAGTTGACAAGAACTTTAGAGAGACTAAAGTGATTCCCAAGTGTTAATTTTGAGGAAATAAGTTACCCACATGGTAATAGTATGGGTTAGGGGTTTAAATATAATCATCAGTGGGTCTAGGGAACCTAGGGGACCCTCAAAAATAGTCATTTCCAAGCCAAGTCGAAAATCATATCATCACATGACTTCTTCCCTCATTACACCACTTGGTTAAGTTCTCATTGGTCGAAAGATACAAGAAAGTAAGAGGGGTAGGTGAGGATGAAGTGAAGGTCTTTATAGGGAGCTTGTGCCAACCTTGGGGATTATCCACCCACTCTCTAATTTTAGAGATAGATAGGAATTGGAAAGGGGAAGTTTGGAAACCAAGCAAGAAGAGGTCTTCATTCCATTGTCATAGCTTGTAAGTAGGTTAGTGCTTCATGCCATGCTTTCTTTATATCTTATAGTTGAAATGAAAAATTGTAAGACTGCCTTTTGTAGGTTGTTCTTGGGATTCTTGTGTTGTGTTGTATTGTGAGGGTGTGTTTTGTTCATGAAATTTCTTGGGGTTTCTTTTAAATTTTCTTGTTTTATTTGAATGTTGAAATTTGTTCATGGGTGTGAAGGCTTCACTCACCCTTGGGAGGGAAGAGCAAGCCTTGGGTGAAGGGGTTAGTTGGGCTTGAGATATAGTTGAGAACCTTGGAGTATGACCTCCATTGTATGCCATATGTTTTCATAATTTTTTATGGACAATAAGGAGAGTGATGGTGTGGTAAGAAGGTTGATGAAGTATGGAAATTCAAGGATGCTTTGGTTGATGATAGTATGATTGGAGGATGTTTGTGAAAGCCCCGAAAGGGCATGAAAATTGTTATTTTAGCTTTGGTATGTAATGTAAAGTCTCCTAATTGAAAGACCACCTTCACCCAATGTTTATGATTCCATTTTTGAATCATTGTGCAAACCTTGGTTGGGGTAGTAAATGTGTTGCACAATCGGTGATCTTGTTGGTTCATGTTGCTATGGAGATGGTTGGATGTATCCTCGGTTGAGCCTTTTTTCCCCTAGCATTGGGGTGGCCTCTTTGAGGCCTAGGTTGGGAGGTGAGCCTCCATGGTTCATTATTTTTACCTCTTATTTGCAGGACTCTATTGGATGATTTTGAGAATTTGGAGCTCTTATTGTTCCTCCATGTGCATCGGAGATAAAGACCTCCTTTGTTGTATCCAAGCTAAGGTTATGAGCAAACTCCATTCTATTAGTGAGTCTAAATGTATTGTAAGAAGATGTTATTGTCTTAATTAACTATGATTTGATAAGGTTATGAGTGTCCATGTGTAGTAAGAAGCATATCCATTGTGTATATTTTGGTACGTTGATTTCAACACCTTTATGTATTATAGGAATATCATGGAAGAGAAATCTATTGTGATAATTTATCTATCTTATTGCCATGGATAGGGGCCTCTCACTAGAGTTTAGAATACTTGATGTTGGAGTGGTATATAGAAGGATTTTGTAAATAGAATTGATATCATAGAAGAGATAATATTCATAGGATGGAGTATCCTGGTTGATTGTTATTATCATTTTAGTTCCATTGTGTACCAATTGTGAATGTACATTCAAATTCAGATCTGCATGAGAAGATAATGTTGATCCTTGAGGAAATGGTTTCTAAATTTCATAATTCATAGATAGGGATAATCCAGATAATTTCACATAAAGTCTTGTCATGAAAGGTTAATTTATTGGATTAAGTTTAATTTTTAAATACTAAATGAATCACAATTTTAAAACTATACTTAGTTTATAATTATCTCCTAATTATCCTTGCAATAACTTACCTTGAATATCCTAGATTATAGAAGAAGAAAATCAAGTGAATAATATAGAATGTATAAGAGCATAAGAATCACTTGCTGTAGGTGTTCATTTATCTTTCTAGATTTTGTATGGGAATGTAGAATTAATTCCTAAGTCTATTACAAACCAATAAAATATTCAAAAAGAGTCATCCAATCCCATGCAAGGTATTATTAAATGCAAAAGACTAAAGTAGATAGGACCTAGTCTAAGTCCACTTCCTAAAAAGAGAGCTTAATTAAATAATAATAATAATAAAAGCTTGTATGCCTAGGCACCATCCTCATTATAGTGGCAAAATAAAAACAAAATCCAAAAAAAAGGCAAATTGCAAGTCAAATCTGCCAAAGGGAATAGAGGGCCCACATGGAACCTATCCTTTTAAATGTGGAATGAAGCTATCTTTGACTTTGGTGCAACAAACCATGTTAGCAACTCATGCTAGGTGCCTAATGCTTGGAAAAAGTAAAAGTTGTTTTAATGACATTCCCCACCCACCAACTCATCTTAAGGGAGGACAAGGAAATTCAAAACATGTGTAAAAGTTGAAGTTAATTCCATGGTCAACTTCCCAAGAAGGACAAGCTGCCACTTGACTTGATGTTCTAGGGGGATGTGACTCATGTCACCCTACTTTGGGAGAAGGAGAAAGGTACATGAACTTTTTATGGGGGGGAAAAGAAAGACTTTGCATTAAAAAGAAACTAATAGGTAGTATAGGGTGGCAAATTTTTAGTCTCATAGGATAAGGGAGGTCTTATTATATTCAAATTTGAATTTTAAATTCTATGTAGAGTTCATATTTTAATTTTTATATTGTCAAAATTAGTGTTAGGATTTAAGGATAGCTAGACACTAGGAATTGAAATCTATATTATTAGTGGGGTAGTGTGGTATGGGACATTTTAATATTATTGAGATTAGAATATTATAAGAGATCAATTATGTTATAAGGTGATATGATTATAAGATAAAATAAGAAAGTAATTATAAGATATAAGTAAAAGTAGTAGAAATCGGTATCCAACATATCCTATTGAACATATTCATTTCTTGTGACCCTAAGTAGATGTAGGAGGAATGTCTAACTAATTGATAATCTAGTTGTAATATACATATGTCTATCGGAGGCTATTTAAGATTATTAGATTTATAAATAGTAATAATAAGTAAACTAATTTTTTTTTAAAAAAAAGTTGTGTTTCATCTTGTAAATTTTGGGGTAGGACACATTGTTACCAACTCTAACAATACCTCCATAATGATTTCTAAACTTAAAATATTTTTTCATATCACCAATCATGTGATGTGAACATCCACTATCAAGTATACAATCTAATTTCTTCTCAACTTGGGTAACTAGAGCTCTCTCTTCTCTAATTTATTTATCAAAGTTATCTTCCTTAATAGCCATAAATCCTAATTCATCATCATATTCACTCTAATCCTTTTCATCAAATTCTTCATCCTCATTAGCATATAAGAAATTTCTATCCTTACCTCTTCTAGGCTTAAATTTTCCTCTAAAATTTTTCTCTCTTTTAGGACATTTAGATGCAAAATGACCATATTCATCACAATTCCAACACTTAAAGATTTTATTACCATCTTTTTCTCTTCTTACTAGAAGAGCTATTCCTTCTTCAATCTGCTACTGTTGGCAAAGTCTCCTCTTGTACTTGTACTTCTTAACTAGTTAGGTCAAATATGCATAGCACTGAAAGCTATCTCAACTCTAGTTAATTCTCTAGACTATCTCATTTTTGCTTCTACAGATTCTAATCTTCTAAGAAAAGTTTCCTTTGTGAAATCTTTGGTGCAGGACATTATTAGCTTAATCATCTAAGTTATTTTTTTGAATGGTGGTGACAAACTTTTCAAGATTTTCCATATAACCTCATCATCATGTTTAGTTCCACGAAGAGATTGAATACCTACACCTATTTTTGATATTATTCCTACATAGTTAATGATGGATTCATCTTCCATCATCTTAACATCTTGAAATGAACAAATCCAACTTTGTAGTTCCATTCTTTTTGCATGATCATCACCTTCAAAAGTAACTTCTAATGCTTTCTAAATTTCATGAGAATTTTGAAATGTCTTTACCTAATTGCATTTATTTTCTAGAAGGGATAATAGTAGGGCTTCTTTGGCTCTCATGTTACACATGAAGAGATCTCTTCCTTCCTCATTGCATTCCTTTAGCTTAGATTGTTAAAAAAATTCTTTCTTAGCTTTCATAAAAAGCCAATAAACCAGACCAATGCACAATAGATGAGGCTTCATCTTTTCCTCCCAAGTATCATAGTTAGCCCCATCAAATCTAAAAATATCCTTCCTAAACATATTTTCCATTGATCTCCCAAAGTTGTTAAGCCTTATCTTCAAGGACCTGATGCTCTGATACCAATTTTTAGAATATATAGTCCACTAATATAACTAAGAAAGGGGGGGCAGGTGAATCAATTATACAAGTATCATTGTAAAGAATAACCTTAATCAAACTTAACTATGTAAATAATATAAAATAAAACCATAGCAAGATACTCATGCATAATTAACACCAAATATGTTAACTAGGGAAACCCTTGATCAAAGGGAAAACCCTAGTGGGGATGGTACCCATAAGATAATGTACTAATATAAATATTCCTTGTTAGAGGATACACCTTGTTAAGAGTCTATTATTGTAGCAACTAGAAAATGGGTTAAATGAATAACATACTATGAGAAATCACAAAAATCAATCAACATGCATTAGCAACCACTAGTCTACCATGAAAGCCAAACTAATAAAGAAAGCAATAAAAACCCCCTCTTTCATTTGTAGCTCTCATGTCCTTCTTTCTTCTCCAAATGATGTAGCTCCAAAGTTTCCTATAGTGCACACAAAATTGAAGCAAAAGTCTATGATGTGGATAATGCCATGAGTATACTAGAAGTGTGATTTTAGTGTGAGAGCAAGAATGCAAAATATGAAGAAGTAGGGACTCAAAGACTCAAGAATTTGGACCTAAAGACTTTCAAGACTTCCAAGGACTGAAAATGAGAGGAAGAATGATCATTTTATAATAGGCATGGAGGATGACAGTATTGGATTTTTCACCCATAGATATGCGATGTGGCAAGAGATTCCTTTGAGAATCCATGACACATATGACAAAATATGCCAATTATAAGATTCTATGACACATGAAAGTCAAACTTGGCTAAATGTGGAAGAGAATCTATGATGCATCATAAGACACCTCAACCCACTTAAAGCCAAGAATCTATGACGAATAAGCCAAATGGGACATGCGTAAGAAATAAGAATATTTGATTATGACAAATCTTAGCCAAGTGTCAAAGGAGAATTCATGAGGTGCCATATCCAAGTGCCATGATGATGTAATATTTTATGGAATATTTGAATTAAAAATCCTTTTATTCCACAAAATAAGAATTAGTAGAAAATGGAATCAATGATGAAAAATAGAACTTAGGAAATTAAGAATTTCCATGGTTTGCGAATGATAAATCAATTAATTAATAAAATTAATTAATTGATGATGATAATTAGGGAGAATAATTATTAATAATGATAGGATTAAGTTATGGGTTATTTAATCCTATAGAGAAAATTAGTAAATGATTGGCCAAAATTGATTAAATAAATGTGACTGTATCCTTTGATGAAAATGTAATGATGATGGATATCGAATAAGATGATGAAAAGTAGACCAAAGCCATGGTTAGATTGATTGATTGAAGTTGATAACATGCCAAGGACACATGACATGAATTGGTTGATATGTAACATTTAACCGACATTGTGAATGCTACAGGATTGAAATTGATTTTAAAAGTTTGATCATAATAAAATTGAAAAACATTATCAGTATTATTAAAATGGTTGATAATGCCATGATCTGACATTGAAAGCCTCAACAATGTCACAGATTGGATGACATGAATGATAGTTTGACCTAGCACTAAGAGCCACAACAGTACTAAGGTCATATTGATAAGATTGATAGGTGTATAGGTTTCCAAGGCACTGAAAGCCACAACAATACCTAGGAATTGATAAGTGATGATTGATTTGGGATTTTTGATATGCTTTTTGATGATTTGGACTAATTCTGAGTGATTCCAAGTTGATTTGGTGCAATTTTGAGTTGATATGAAATGGTTTCGAGTTAATTTGATATGATTTTGAAATGACATGAAATTGATGTGAAAGAGGATACAAATGATAAAGTATGATCAATTTGGCCAAAAGGTCAAGGTTAGTAGAATGAGAAAATGGGGAAAATTAGTATGAAGAAGTGATGAAACCATAGATTCGAACCATTTTTGAGCATCTACATTTTTCCCCTCTTTGATACAATGTAATTTAGAGCGTTGTGTTAAATAATGCTAATGAAAAAGCCATAAGAGCATGCCCTAGCAATGTGGTATATATTTATGCCCCCTTGAGAAATTGACCAAAATAGGCATATGATAGGTCAATTTCATTAACAACGAGAAAAAAAAGCCATAGCAACTAACGGATTGAAAATCAAAGTTAAAATGCAAAAGTTATGGCCTCTGGAGTGCAAATAGGCATCACGACCAACACAGAAAGGGTCTTTGGCATAGCCATCTAGACAGTAGCAAGATATAAAAGGGCTTGGAGAGGATTTTGAAAGTCATTTTCACTCTCTCATTTGGAAGGAAAGATCTCTAGAGCAAGGAGGATGGATCGACTACCTAGGGAGCAACATCATGGTGAACGAGTGCGAACCTTCCAATTGCGGGCAGATACTGGACCTCCAGTGAGTACATCGAGACCATATTTGTAATTTTTAATTTTTTTCATGATTTTTTGATGCATTTACATGCTTTTTAACTACTTTTTAGGCACCTAGGAGTCTATGGGGGGGGAAACAGGGGGTTAAACAGGGTCAACTGAGGGTCTCAGGGCTAGGTAGGGCTTTCCAAATGCCCCAACTACACCCAAAATGAAACCAAGTGCATCAATGACATAGTTGGAATTCCCAAGTGTCTCAATTATGTAGTTGGTATGACCAAGTGTGTTAATGATGCAGTTGGGAAGCCCAATTGCACTCTAGGAGGCACCAGAGCTCTGATCGAGGTTTGGATGGTCCCGAATCGAGCTGAAACTTGGCAAAAGTTAGTATAAACCTAGGGGGATATTAGAAACATGATAAAATATAGTCAAAGGTGGTCAAATTTTTTAGAACTTGGTCAAACATAGGGCAGATGAAGGTCAAACCTAGGTAGATGTTGACAAGGAATAGTGCAAAGGGCCCAAAAGGGTGCAAATGGACTCGAAATGACTCAAAATTTGGAGGACATGTTCAAAACCTTATTAAGAGTTGAAAAAATAGGTTAATTAAGACTAGGATAATTAGAAAAAAGTCAAACTTAGTCAAACTTAGCTTTGATGGAGGAGAAAGGCTAATTGATGGATAGGGATAGGGTCAAAATGATGCAAATGAGCTCGAAATGACCCAAAAATTGGAAAACATGTTCAAAACACTAGGAAGAGCTCAAAAAATAAGTCAACTTAGTCAAAAATGCTCAAAAAAATAAAACTTAGTCAAACTAGAGTCAAACTAAGTTAAACTTGGGTCAAAAGTAGGGTAAACTAGATGCAAAATCATAGGAGGTTGACATAGGCTATGTGATTATGCAGGAGGAGCTACCCTTGTTATGGGTGTGAGGACATAAGCCATGGAGCCTTGCACTACATCATTAGATGACACCTACTAAGCAGGGGATATTGGTTGGGTTGGGATTATATCATGTGATGTTTATGCCAGAGGTGAGGGGGAACAGAGCTTTGTTGACAACTTTGACAAAGAGGTGGCACTCAGAGACTAGTTTATTCCACCTAACAATCAAGGAGGTGACTATGACACTAGAGGATATATGGCACATTTTGAGGATCCCTATTCATGGAGAGTTAGTAGAATATGACCCTACTATAGGATAATCAACTCTACACTGATTATTTGGATGCAGAGATGTAGAGCTAGGGATCCGAGACTATACGATCGGATGGGACCTATTGGTGGCACACCATGAGTGGCTGATAGTTGTGATATATTGGGTGATTGGTGGATTGTTGATACCTGATAGATGGGGACATGGATTCTCAGTTGGATGGGGCCAAGTACTTAAATAGATGATTATGGAGGGCACTATGTTTGCTTGGGGCCCATGCATTTTGGGGATGCTATATTATTATCTGCATCAGGTAGCATATAGAGGGGGACTATCCTTTAGCACTAGCGGCACATTATTACAGATCTAGGCATATGAGCATATTGTAGTATTTAGGCCTCTAGTAGAGCGAGCATTGGTGGATGATATGCCATATGCTTATAGATGTAGAGGTGTCCTAGCCTGAGGACCATTGGGATATGCGAGGTATTTTTGACATCAGATAGACACAATGACATAGTTCATATGGAGACCATACAAAGATTTCCCCAGATGGGATGATGATGACATCCACTTACCATATTGTAGGCAAGAGCACTACCTTATAGGCCACACAATGATTAGTCACCTAGTTATAGAGATGTACTTGCCAGAGTGGGAATGAAGATAGTTTGGGGAGACACAGGATGTACCTACAGGGTTAGCACTATTTCCCTAATCTAGATCAAAGGTGTGAGAGTGGGGAACACCCATTAGGACATAGGTAGCATATGCATAGTTAGCAGAGTTACAACCAAGGCTATGGGGGGAAGTAGTAGATATAGTGGATGTAGGCATGACAACAACATATGATAGGTGGTTTGCATAGCATCGGTCAAGACCTTTGATAGATCTAGTAGTACCAGTTCCCCAAGGGAGGCCACAAGATGAGGAGGATGAGGAGGAGGAGGAGGATGGGGGAGAGGATGAGGAGGGATTTGATGATGGCGATGATGAGGAGGGATTTGATGATGGTGATGATGAGGAGGGAGATGAAACTGACGATGATGAGAGGGGGGATGATGAGGGTGATGAGGATGATGCAGGGGATGATGAGGGTAAGGATGAGGTTGATGATGAGGAGGATGCTAGGGGAGAGGATGAGGGAGATGATAAGGAGGAGGGTGGAGGGAGTGTGGGTGGAGATGACTATTAGGAGGATAGGGATGCAGCTATGATGGATGTGGAAGGGGATCTCGTGGATGACACCAAGAGAGCATTAGTACTAGTATAGGTATGGCCTAGTCATTTAGATCTCTTGGAGGTGATCAAAGGGCTACAGATTTAGTTGGGTCAAGTTTTGGCAGAGAGGGATGCTATGATAGGAGAGAGGGATCTGGTTATAGTGGAGAGAGATCATGCGATGGCTAAGAGTGACCAAGCTAGGGTTGAGAGGGATGTAGCTATGCATAGGGCAAAGATGTCAGCACTAGAGTCTCAGGAGTTCATCAGCAGCATCAAAGATGCAAACTTCCAAGATCTAGTGACAATGACAAGTAGGGCTCACATGGAGGCATAGTATTGGCAAGATCAGTATGAGAGAGTGGTGCCACTGGGGTAGAGAGTAGAGAGTTTTTGAGCATCAAGATCTCATTCCCATAGGACACAGAGGACATAGAGAAATGCAAGGGTGATGGGGCCTATGAGGTCACCACAAAGAGTAGAGGGATCCTCCTCAAGGCCAAATAGAGGCTATGAGGCTAGGGATAGCATAGGATGACACTAGCATACTCATGTATAGAGGGGCTTCTCTATATTTCTTTTTGGTTTTTTACTATGTTCTTTCATGGTTCACACCTACAGGTAGTTAGTATTGATGTAAACCATGGTTGTGTACTCTGATACTTTTGTGTGACATTTATGGGATGTACTTATGTTATGATGACTATATGTTATGGACTAGATTATGACTTATGTTATGATGCCTATATGTTATGTTATGCATATGCTTTATATGTTTTATATGGATGCATTTATTCTTTTTGTGTGGACTTATATATGATGACATCACATGTTGATTTATCACATGTTAGGTGTAGGAAATGCCATCTTTTATATTTTTCACATGTTTTATGAATGTAAATGAAATGGAATGAATGCAAATGAAATGTGAATATGATATGGAATGAATGCAAATGAAATGTAAAATAGATGCAAATGAAATGTGAATATAATATAAATGCCATGGTTATTGCTTTGGATCATTTTGGAGTTTGAACATATGTAAGAATGTAGGATGAAAATGATTTTGGTGCATCAGCGTACGAGACCAAGGTAGCAGATGAAGAAGATGTAAAAGATCAAGGAAATGAGATGATGAATTGTTAGTATGATGGGAAGACTTTTTCTTGTAGAAAGTGCACTATATGTCAAATGAAGCTTTATTTTGATATGGAAAATGGAATGCAATGCATCATGGGATAAAGGGCTAGATGCAAACAAAGAATGACCTTGTCCTTCCTAAGGCATATGTACATGCCCCAGACTCTCAAAGGTACATTGTAATAGACAAAAATAGCAAAAGATGACCATGAACCATCCTGACCACTCTCATAGATCAGTGTATATCATCAAGTAGCATAGGAGCATGATTGAAAAGAAAACAAAGCAAAAATAAATCACTCACTAAACAGTGTGAGCCAACAGCTATTCTTGTCCATTGTTACTTGCTTTTGAGTACTTTTAGGTGTTGAGATGGTCTTTGACATGTTGATGATGTGATAGCTATGGTTGTGGATTCAGTTGATAGGTTTATAGTGATATGTTGTATTGATTATTGGTTCATGTTGCTCATATATTATGATTGGCATTGAAGTGTAGTGCTTTGAGTTTTAGCCTGCAAAGTGCAAGTGTTTACGCAAAAGGGGTGGTTATCCACAGTGAATATGTACAAGGTTTATTGCAAATTTTTTATGGGTTTTTTGATTTTTAGGGTTTTGGGGATATTTTTTGTTTTTGTGTTTTTTCAGGACATTATGTGATTTTTAGGATTTTTTCAAGATTGTATTTGAATTTTTAAGATTTTTTTAGGACACTTTTATGATTTTTTATTGATTTTTTTTAGGATCATAAAAGCATATAGAAGTGTTAGCTCCAATCCATTATGTGATAGGTCCAATGGATAAAAAATGCTTAGGGATATGCCCCTAGTTCAAGTTCAAACTTGTGCACTGTGTACGTAATATGCCCCCAGACAAGATGCAAACTATGTACAAAGGCCAAATGATAGAGTGTGTGTGTAGACTGGTGATGCTTAGGAAAGATAACAAAGAACATTAACCAATTCACAAGTCATGATAAGGGACCAAGGATGTCTTGCAATATGAAGGATATGATCAAGGAATGATAGAGGGGGAAAAGACCAGATGGAATCCTGATAGATGGAGGAGCAACAACTGATTATAGATGGTGCCTGTTTACCAGGTTTTCACCATGGTACTTGCCCAAAGTGCCTATTTGCCAGGTTTTCACTTTTGGACAAATTTTTTCTCTTGGCTCAAATTTTCATGCCAAGATTCCTGTTTGCTAGGTTTTCATGAAGGCATCCATTTTTTCATGACTTTTTTCACTTCTGTCTTTTCTTTTTTTACAGGACTTTTTGCTTCTTCTTTTTTGATATTTTTAGGAAATTTTTTAATTTTTTTTTTGGGTATTTTCTCAGGACTTTTAGATAGAATCAAGTTTAGTACTTGCAAAGATGCATGTTGTTGATGGACATGGGCAATGGTTCACCCTCTGGAGTTGCAAGCTGATATACTTCGAACCCAAATGATGCAGTAACTACATAAGGTCCTTCCCAATTTGGTTCAAATTTTCCTTGTTTTTCTCTATGTTGCTGAGTCTTGTAGTTCATCTTTAGGACTAGATCACTGACCTCAAAATGAAAACCTCAAAATTTCTTGTGATATCTCTATTTGAGTTAGTTTTGGTAAGCTTACAAATGTGTCAAGGTATCTCATCTCCATTCATCAAGCATTTCCAGCTCATGGAGTCTAGATATTTGATAGGTTTCATCATCAACAACATCTTGTAGGGATACTCTCAATGATGCAATTTCAAATTCAATGGGAAGTATTGCCTCAGTTCCATAGATGAGAGAGTATGGTGTTGCACTAATAGGAGCACACACACTTGTTTGATATGCCCAAAGAGCTGGATTTAGTTGGAGGTGCCAGTCTCGACCTAAATCATTGATAGTCTTTTGGAGAATCTTAACAATGGTCTTGTTAGATGCTTCTACTTGGCCATTTCCTTGTGGATGGTAAATACTAGAATATCCATGGTATATGTTGTACTTCTTGTAAAGCTTGTCTACATCTTTGTTTTGAAATGGACTACCATGGTCAGCAATAATAGCCAAGGGGACTCCATACTGACATATGATGTAGTTTAGAATAAACCTTGAGATCTACTTGTCAGTGGTGAAGATCAAAGGGATAGCTTCAACCCACTTGGTAAAATATTCTATTTCTATGATAATGAACTTATGACCATCAGAGGATGAAGGAAAAATAGCTCCAATAAGATCAAATGCCCATTGTGAAAAGGGCCATAGTGATATGACTAGCTATAATTCTTGTGCTAGTGCATGGATCTGATTGCTATGTATCTGACACTTATGACATGTTTTGGCAAAGTCATAGGCATCCTGTTCCATGGTAGGCCAATAATTCCTAGCTTTGACAAGTTTTTTTGGCTAGACTCAGACCATTGAAATGGCCTCCACATATACCTTCGAGAACCTCATGCAAGATAGTTTTAGCTTCTTGTGAGTCAAGGCATCTAAGAAGAGTTTGGTCAAAGGATCTCTTGTAAAGGGTGTCACTAATGATGATGTACCTAGCAGCTTGAGGATAAAGGCTCGACGATCATTTTTTGATAAGTTGGGTGGTAGGATTTGGGCATGCAAGTAATTGTAGATGTCTTGATACCAATGGGAATTGGGACCAACAAGTTTGGACACAAACTCACATTCAGGAAGTTCAAATGCTAGAATCAAAAGTTGCTCAATAAGGAATTCACAATGTTCCACATTTTGAGGCATATCAATCATAAAAGAAATGGTGGCCATAGCATCAGCTTGCTTGTTATGTATTCTTGGTAGCTAACGAATAGAGATAGTGACAAATTTAGACTTAAGGAAGTCTGCCATCTACTTGTACGGCATTAGTTTATCATCTTTGGTTTCATAGTTATTATTGACTTGGTGGATGACCAACTAGGAATCCCCAAAGACTTGTAAATGTTGAATGTTCCATTGGATAGCTATCTTGAGTCTTGTGATTAGTGCCTCGTATTCTACTATGTTGTTTGTACAATGAATTGCTATCCTATATGACTTGGGGATTATGTCTCGTTGAGGGGTGATAAACATGAAACTAGCTCCTGAATCATTTCATGTATGTGATCCATCAAAATAAAGCTTCCATTCATTAGCTACATCCATGTGAAATATGGCTTCATCTTGAAAGTCTATCAACATGGGATGATCATCTGACATAGGTGCTTCTACTAACTAATTTGTTATCACCTGCCCTTTGATTGCCTTTATATCTACATATTCTATGTCAAATTCACTAAGGATCATGACCCATTTGGCTAAGCATCCTATGAGAGCAACTCTGCTAAGGAGGTATTTCAGTGGGTCGATCTTAGAGATGAGCATTGTTTTCTAATGGAGCATGTAATGTCTAAGCTTTTGGGCTGCAAAGACAATAGCAAGGCATGCTCATTCAATTAGTGAATAATTTAGCTCATAGCCCACAAGTGTTCTTAATGTAATATATGGATCGCTCTCTCCCTTGTTCATCATTTTGTGCTAAGAGAGCTCCTAATGTTTTATATGTAGTAGATATATATAAGATAAATGGTTTTCTTGGAATAGGAGCCATTAAAATTGGTGGATGTAGAAGATAATCCTTGAGTTGTTGGAAATATTCTTGGCACTGCTTATTCCATTGAAAGGATACTCCTTTACATAAGAGATGTTGAAAGGAGTGACACTTATCTGCCAGTTGTGCAATGAATCTATGGATAGATTGTAGTCTTCCTTGTAGTCCTCTTAAGGCTTTTAGATTTGTTGGAGGAGGCATGTCAAGTATTTCTTTTACTTTCTCAGGATCCACTTCAATGCCTTATTGAGAAACAATGTAGCCTAGGAGCTTTCCAAAGACAACTCCAAATACACACTTTTTTGGATTTAGATGAAGCTTATAGCTTTCCATTCTAGTGAATATCTAATCTAGGATGCCCAAATGATCTTTCCTTTTATAGGATTTGCAAAGTAAGTCATCAACATAGTCTTACATGAGGATGTGCATGAAATCATGGAAGATAATGGTCATTGCTATTTGATATGTTGCCCTGACATTTTTAAGACCAAATGGCATGGCATTCCATTAGTATGCTCCCCAAGGACATGTGAAAGCTATCTTGTGTTGATCTTTAGGGGCTATTCTTATCTGATTATAGCCAGAAAAGCCATCCATTAGTGATAACATCTCATACCCAACTGTCATGTCTACAATGATATCTATGTTTGGTAAAGGAAAATCATCCTTGGGACATGCCTTGTTAAGATCATGGAAGTTAGTACATATTTGGATGCCCCCAAAGTGTTTGCTTACTGGTACTAGATTAGATATCAACTCTGCATAATCAATGGGTCTTATGAAGCTAGCATCCAATGGTTTCTTTAATTCAGCTTTGACAAGGAGGGCAACTTGAGGATGCATTTTCCTCAACTTTTGCTTTACTAGTTTCATTCCTAGTTTTAGTGGTAAGTGATGAAGGACTAGTTCAAGATCTAATCTGGGCATATCTACATAAGACTAGGAAAAGTTGATCTACTTCTCTAGAAAGAATCTGATGAATTCATCCTTCTCTTCTGGTGATAATGAGGCTACAAAGTGTATGACTTTGGGGTTGTTAGGAGTTCCCAGATTAATCTCTTCTATCATCTCCACAAATAATTTTGATCTTTCCTTTAATGGGGGTGTGTCCAATCTTCCATCTTGGAGCACCTTAGAGAGGTTTTCATCCTCAGATACATCCTTTATTTTTACTTTTTAATGGTTTAATGGCACCTTTCAGTTTTCACCAAGAGACTTACTTGTGTCTTTTTTTTTTCTCAATTTTGCAACTAGAAGATGAAGTTGACTCGCCAAAATATGCCATGATGTTGAGATCAATGGAAAATCCAGACTTGTGATTACCTTGTGGTACATCTTCATGAACCTCAAAGAATTATGTGATTGCTTCATCATTTTCAAATTGGTCAAACATTGGTGGTCCTTATTGGTCCCAATCAATAAGCTCAGGGAAAACCAAGGAAATGCCATCATCAATGTTGAATAAGTTTTGGTCAAAGGCATATATATGGATATTTTCTTCAGTGATGTCATTAGGATCATGTTCAGAAGTAGGAGGGCTTGGATCCTAGAATGTTTCAATCCAAGGTGAAGAGTTACTTTGAGTGATAGGTGGATTTACATGTTTATCTTCCATAGGTAGGATTTTAGGGTCTAAAAACATATGATCAAGACCAAGGGAGGTATCAAGATCATCAATGTTGGATACAGATTGGGTGGTTTTGGGTTGGTTGTTCTCATATGCCTTGTCATTGTTGGAAGCATTCACCTCCTTAGATGAGGATGACTCAGTATTAGGAAGACCCAAAACAAATGGTTTGAATCCTAGTCCCAAGCTATGAGGTCATCCTAATGCAGTGATGGGTTGAACAATACCTTGCTTTTGGAGTCCTAGGCCACTACATCCATCATATCCCTTTTTTTGCATGATGGTGAATCTAGGTCCATACTTGTTAGGGGATATAGGAGTAATTTCTTGTTTTGCTTTAACCCTCTCAATCCATGTAGAGGTATTTTCATAGACACATTCTTCATGTATCTTGCCTCCACTAGTGAAAGCCACAAAAGGTTTCTTTTGAAGAGAAAACTTAGGCTTGTTCTGTATAAGCTAAGGTTTACCATATGAATTGGGGGATAAAGGAAGTTTCCCAATGTGAAAGGCATGAGACATGGAGTACTCACTGCAACCTTGGTCTTGGATTTTGAGCTTTCCTTTGGATGCGAGTGTGAGTGTGGAAGGATCAACATAGTTGGAGGACTCTAGGGGATTTGCTGCATGGTTTGTAGGGACCTGGTATATAGTGGTTCCTCTAAGATTGGCATAGAATTGGAAGGGATTTGGATCACCTAGGATGGTTACCTCTACATCATTATAGGAGAACTTTAGGTATTGGTGATATATAGAAGGAACTACTTTCATAGCATGGATCAATGGGTGGCCTAGTATCATATTGTAGTTCATCTCTATATCTAGGACCTAGAATAAAGTGTTCTCAGTAGCTGGACCAACTTTGATAGGTAAGATGATAACCCCTATAGAGAAACACTCACCATCATCATAGGCTTTGCTTGTGATCCTTTAAGAGGGATCCACATCATTTTCAAAATAACCCAAACCTTTGACTACTTTAAGTGTACAAATATTCAACCCTACTCCTCCATCTATCAAGACATGTTTAACTTTAACATTGTGGAAAAAGACTTCAATGTGGAGGGGGTCATTGTGGTTGGGTTTGTCTTTAGGAATATCTCGAGGTGAAAAAGTGATATTTTGTGACATGAATAGGTTCCCAACCATGGCTTGGAACTAGGTAACATCAATGTTATCTGGGACTACTAACTCTTTAAGGGATTGATCCAAGATCTTTTGATGTTGGGGAGATGCATGCAGTAGGTCTAAAATGGATATCTATGCAGGGGTCTTTCCAAGCTATTTGACAAGGCTATAATCAGATAAAGTAGGAGCAATAGGTCTACTAGGGGGTACAAGTCTAGTAGTAGTAGTAGGTCTAGATGGAGCTCCAAATGTTCTTCAACCTTCAATGTGAATGTGGATATGCGAGAATCAAACTCATTAAAGTAATTGATGGTGTATTCATATCCAGTCCATGTGTAATTCACATTGCCTTGTGAGTTTGAGTTTGAACTTGAGGGTTTCTCTTTGTCATGATTACCCAAAGGGTCTTTGAAAATAGTGTGATCAGAGATGGATGCTACCAGTGATGGATCAACTGTGATTACACCATCATCAATAAGGTCTTGTATTGCATGTTTCAATTGGAAGCATGATGAAGTCTTATGTCCTTTGGTGCGATGGTAATCACAATACTTTTTTTCATCCCACCAATCAACTTTAGTCAATAGTTCATATTTGATTAGGGGTAACTATAAGAATTTATTACTCAATAACTATTGCAATGTAGTCTCAAGAGGTATCCCCAATGGTGTGAATTTTTTGTCCTTGGTTCTAGGATGTCTTTGAGGTTTGTCTTGTATGGAAGTCTCATTTTTCTATTGTTGAGGTGTTGTTTGATTAGGAGTTTGTGAATTTATGGGGTTTGCACCTTTCAAAGTCAATTGAGGTTGTGCTTTTCTAATTGTGTGGGCATCCAAAATTACATCATTAGTCACATTCTTGTTTTTCAAGAAAATTTTTGGCTTGTCATTAGATGAGTTGGTGCTTGTGTTTTCTTTATTTATCTTGAGGATTCCCTTATGGATAAGAGCATCTGCAATACTAGCCCCTTTTTTCATCAGTTTAGAAATGGTGCTTGGACTCTTGATTTTGAGTTCATACATTAAGTTTGGGACTAAGTTTTCAATGCACAAGTTAATTTGTTGTTCTTTAGTAATGTCTAGTGAGCATTGATTGACTAAGCTTCTCCAATGACGTAAGAATGCGATGAATGGTTCTGCTGTCTTCTATTTAGTTGAGCACAAATCAAAAAGTGTCACCTCATTTGTAATGTTAAAGGTGAAGTGGGAGATAAAAATTTTTGCTAGCTCTGACCAAGATTTGATATTGCCAAGAAGTTTGGAGTACCATTCAAGTGCAGGCCCACCTAGAGAATGAGGGAACAATCTCATAAGGTAAGTTGGTTCATTACTGAGTTCAGTACATGAAGCAAAAAATTCTCTAATATGATCAAGAGAGTTGCCTTTTCCTTGATATTTTTCAAACCTTGGAGCCTCAAAGTGTTTTGGGAATGAAGGCATATACAAACTTTTATCAAATGGATTAGGATGTAGGTCCCTTTTTTTATATAGAGCCTATTTCTTCTGGACTCCCAATGCCTCAACTTGTTTGGAAAGTTTTTTGAATTGTTGTAATAGTTCTTCATTGGGGTTTTCTATAATTGTCTTTCCTTCAAGTCTTTTGTGTCTATGACTAGACCATTTGCTGTAGTAGGAGCTATGTCTACTCGGTTCTAACATTTTTGTCTCTGATGAGTCTGGTGAAGTGTTGCTAGGTGGTGGAGGTATGTTGGCACCTCAAAGAAAGAAGGGTCCTTATTGTTGGGGTACTTGTTGTGGAATTTGGTGTGGTACTTGTTGTGGGATTGAATTCAGTTGTTGTACCATGAGTTTTTGTTGTGCCATGTGTGGTAGTTGTTGTTAGGATACCTCTGTTGGTTGTATGTGAGTGTTGTTGTAGAGGTATCTATTGAGGTTCTTGTGGCACATGTTTTTGTTGTAATAAATGTTGTTGGCATGCAATTTTTTGCTCAAGGCATCTTCAATATTCCATTTATTGTTTGATTTGTTCTTGTTGTTTAGCAAACATGGTTTGTTTTTGTTGGAATTGTTGCTGAAATTGTTGTTGATAAATTGTGTGTAAATCAAGTGGGTTCACATGGGACTACGTATTAGGAATGTTGGATGTTTGCCCCACTTGAAGTTTTTGTCATTGTGGTTGATATTTTTGTTGATATATGGGATGTGTGTTAAGTGGATGTATACTTGGTTGAGTGTTGGAAGTGTTAAGTCCTTGCGCCACCATAGATTGATCTTGTTGTGGGAGTTGACTAAGTCCTTGGGAAGTGATCGTCATGTTGGTATTGTTGTTTTGGCTCCTTTGTGTTTTGGAGATTTCTGCTTGGGACATCATACTGACTTGACAATGAGGTTCATTCCTTTTGGGAATTGGTGTAATGCCAATAAGACTTTTCCTTTGTATGTCAATAGGGACTGTTGTAGATGATGTTGCATATAGTGCACTCGTGGGAGGCTCTGTAACACTTGATGTCATACCACTTGGTAGGGTTAGGAGCAAAGTTGTACTTTGTTGATTTTCCTCCAAAGAAGGTATGTCTGGCATCACTAGAGCATGAGTCCCTTTAGGTGCATCTTTTTTTTGCATCATGTGACTAAAATCAAGTCTCAATGTCCTTTTGGGGTGTTTAGGAATCGATGGTATTTTATCGAACAAGGGATTAACATTGATGTGTTCAAATGTACTTTGGAGGATTTAAATTGTTGGTTCTTGATTGGACCTTATAGGTGCCATTATTGCATTTGAAAACTCCAAAGGTTGTTTTCCCTTATCTAAGTCCAAATTGATCATGGGTTGTAGGTTTTCAATGGTTTTTTTGTTTTGATGTTTGGACTTAGGTCCTTCCATATTTGGGTTGAATTTGACAATTTCTTGGGCTACCAAAAGTTTGATGTTTTTACGAAAGTTTTTGTCTTGACATGCCCTAGCCATTTCTTCATCAGTGATGCCATAATCAGTGTTAGAGTCTCACCTAGGTGTATAGTACCTTGTTGTATGTTTGATGTGTTATAGTTTAAGGTACTTGTGTTAGGTTTTCTAAATTCGAAGGAATGTGATTGTTCATCTTCGGGTGTGGTTGGCACACTTCCTCCTCCTAGTGGTATTGGTACAAATATAGGTTCAAAGTGAGGACTCTATTGAACCATCCCTTGTGTGGGGGAAGTGTTTGGAGGAAATCTCATGGTAGGTGCATTTTTTAAGTTTTATTGTGTCATAGCTTGATTATAAGGATCTTGCAAATACATGTTCAAGGGGTCTGCTAGTAAAGGTTGTGATGCCTTGATTTGTTCTTTGTCAATGGTTTGTTGGGTTCTCTTTCTTTTCTTCTATCTTGGATGAGGTTTTGGTTATGTTTGTGCCTTAGAAAACAAAGGTTGATAAATTTCCTTAGGTCTCTAAGCTGATTGTGTCCTAGTAAGTGCTGGCATGATACCTAAGAATGCAGATGTAATGGGGAGAAACCTAAATGGACTTTTTTGCCTCCCAAGTGCAAAAGAGGTCAAAACTTGATAGTTAAGATGTGGGTATGTAAGATATGAGTGTTTTTGGGATTTTTAAGTGTTTATGGATGTTATGAAATGTTACAAAATGCTAAATGAATTAGGTTTTTGACATGCAAAGTGAAAACATGTTAGGGATATTATGCAAATGCAAATACAAGGTGTCATTTTCAAGTTTGACTAGAGGGGATGAAAATGACTCTAAGGTATGCAAAATGAAAATTAGGGTTATGTTTTGGACTTGGTAATGACACTAAAGGTAGGCTTATGAAAGGTATACTATTCAAAGGATGGTTTCCAAGGGTTGATAATGATGTTTGGGACATGCAAAAGTAGGGTAAATGCTCAAGAAGGCTATTTGGTTGATGACAATTTGATAGGGTTTGGCTATGCTAGGATGTTGAACAATGCAAGATGATGGGGATATGCCACTAGGGTAAGTCAAAATGATGTTTAGGGATGTGAGGGATGCGATTATGATATGAAAATGGTCTGTGGAAGGTTTTGAACTTAGATAAAACCTTTAGAAAGTATTTTGTCTAGGAGTTTAACCTTGTGATAAACGACTTTGGATCTTGACCAAAAACTAATAAAAGACAAAAAGATCAAATTGATAAAAGTTGAAAAGGTCAAATATATCACAAAATAGAAAAATTTTGACCAAAGAAAGTGATAAGAAAAGATAAAAATACTAGTCAAGATCCATTATCCGTCAACAGTAGGAGATACTCTAAGACTCATACTTTGTCTAGATTTTTGACTAAATTCAAAGGTTTTGGGGGTTCAAAATGATGTTTTGGGGACTCAAAATGGTGGTGATGCTGAGTGGATATGTAATATGGAAAATTCCTATGATGAAAAAGGGGATTTTGGGTGCAAGATGCAGTTTTGGGTCAAGTGCAGAACGGGGAGGTGTAGAGGCTCCTAGATGCAGTTTTGGGGACCTAAAGTGTAGTTTGGAGGCCCAAAATGGTCATGCAAGTACCCAAGTGTGACCTAATAGTTCCAAGTGCACTCAAAAAGTACCAAATACATAATTTATGCACTTGGATCCATTTTAGGTGTAGTTGGTAGTTTATGGGCACAGTTGGTAAGCTAGGAAGAATGTTTGCTGATTCTAAAAGGTATGGTTGCCAAACTAATATGCCAGGAAGCTAAGATGTGGGGTTGATGTTAGTATGGGTTGGGAGGTACAAAATAGAGTTTATGACCTAGGTAATAATGTATTAAGTGAAGGTAATGAAGACTAGGTGATGCAGAATGCAGATCTGGGCAAGGTAATGCAAGGGGAGCTAACCAGGTACCTAAGGACACTATTGAAGCCCCAAAATGCTATCTGGAATCCAAAGCTGGGTCTAAGTACCACAAAGTTTTCCTAGATAGTTCCAACTACATCAATGACATAATTGGTAGTTTTATGACATAGTTGGTAGTTTCAGGGCACAGTTGGTAAACTAGGCTGAAACTAAGGCAATTTTGGTAGCTATGATTTCCAAATTGATGTCACAAAGAGGTAAATAGTAGGGGACAATGTTAAGACCAGTATGAATGATCAAAATTATGGTTATGACACTTGGAATGATGGATAAAGTGGTCAATATGATGAATAGGTATGCAAAGATGCAAGGTGGTGAATGCAAAGTGCAGATTTTAAGATGGGAAGGCAAAAGACTAAGGGAGGTAAACTGAACCTAAATGGATGCAATATGAAAGGTAATAGATACTAAATGAGGACTAAAAGGTGCAATATAAAGTATATATGATGCATGAATGAGGCCTATACTATGGTGAATGCAAGTGAATTCTATGCAAGTGTGAGATCTATGTTTTTCTAAGCACATTTAGGAGCACAAGTCACCATGTTTTCCAAGGTTTGAGCGTGTTGAACCAAAGTTTGCAAAGTTTCAACAAGAGTTGCAATGTTTTGGCAATGTGTGATGTTTTGGCAAGGTTCAAGGTGTAAATTTGAATATTGGCTATTATCTTGGTTATGTTTTACACACACACAAGAGACATTAAGACAAGAATAGTTGTTGTTAAAAGTGAACAAGCACACCACAACCTAGGCTTTTAGGACCATATCCACTAAATTCCTACTTGAACTGAAGTTTAGCCACCCTTATCTAGAGTAGAAAACCTAGGATCCTAGCACCATAGGCTCCCCCTTATAGCACACTCACTTCTCAAGGCTACCAAGATCTGCTTCCCAAGGGGCATGACTTCCCAAGCGACTATTGCCTCTACTAAGGACCACAAGAATGTAGGATGTCTTCACAAGCATGGGTGACCCCTTGAGCTAGTGGATAGAAAGGATTTTGGCCACTAAAACATGATTTTTAGTAAGGGCATTCTGTTCAGCAAGTGAATGATAAACTTTTGGAGAAGGTCTCCCAGCCCCAAGAACTGAGGTTTGACACACCACAAGGGTACTGGAGGAGAGCTATCACGTAGAAATACTGTCGACACAACTTTCACAGTAATCAAATTTTATATAGTGACTAGAACATTGACCTAGCTTTAGCCTGTTACCACTTTGAGGTTGTCCCCTGGCACATTCAATATTGAATATCATGTTCCAAGGTAGGCCTCCTATAGAAGTTACATAGATTTCTCTTACACCCAAGATCCATGAATGTTGATGGGAGAGGATACGTCCAATGTAACCCCTAGGGATTTAAACACTATAGACATGGCAGGAAGAAAAGAAAAAGTTCATTTTAAGTACCAAAAGAAGTGTTATCTAAGCTAGAAAATCCACACACATAGTTTTGATAGACACACAAAGTCTTCGACAATGTCCTACAAAGCATGCATTAGTAGTTTCTTATGATCACATATTCATCCAATGATCACCACATGCTGAAAATAGACCATTAGTAACACAAAATCATCTAATCTATGTCCTAAAGAGTGATAGGAACCTTAGATGCATATTCTTATTGATGCATGTGCTTACTGTGAACCCAGGTGTGCTCTGACAGAGCAGATTGCACCCCAGAAGCCCAAAATGGCTCAAAACACTCCCAAGTGCACCTAGAGAGTGCAGACTACATCAATGATGTAGTTGGGGCTGGTTGGGTGCAGTTGGTAGTTTTTGGGTGCAGTTGGGAGCCTAGGTGCAAGTTATGTGGAATTGGTGCCTAGATAAGACCCAGAAACTAAAAATTTCAAAGCTACACTCCCAAGTGTACCTAAAAAATGTAGACTACATAAATGACATAGTTGGGGTCCAATCGGGTGTAGTTGGTAAGTTAGAAACAATAGAAAGAGGTTTTTGTGGCTTCTAGACTCCTAAAACTACTCCTAGGGGTCCCAAGTGCGCCCTAATAGAGTAGAGTGCACCTTAGGATAGAAAGCTAATAGAATGCATGAAACAAGAGCATATAAGCATTTTAATAGACCCCCTAATTAATCTAGGTGTGAAAAGGAATAGTAGATAGTCATTATACCCTTCCAAGTGAGCTCCTCCCTTGCACCTACAAGCACAAAACAAGAAAACCCAAGTTAGATATGCATGTTCACGTCGGGTTCACCAAATGTAGCGACTAGAAAATAGGTTAAATGCATAACATACTATGAGAAATCACAAAACTCAATCAACATATGTTAGCACCCACTAGTCTACCATGAAAGCCAAACTAATAAAGAAAGCAATAAGAACCCCCTCTTTCGTTTGTAGCTCCCATGTCCTTCTTTCTTCTCCAAATGATGTAGCTCCAAAGTTTCCTATAGTGCACACAAAATTGAAGCAAAATTCTATGATGTGGATAATGTCATGAGAATAATAGAAGTGTGATTTTAATGTGAGATAAAGAATCCAAAATTCAAATAAGTAGGGACTCAAAGACTCAAGAATTTGGACCTAAAGACTTCCAAGACTTCCAAGGACCAGAAATGAGAGGAAGAATGCTCATTTTATAATGGGCTTAGAGGGTGAGAGCATTGGATTCGTCACCCATAGATATGCGATGTGGAAAGAGATTCCTGTTAGAATCCATGACACATATGACAAAATATGCCAATTGTAAGATTCTATGACACATGAAAGTCAAACTTGGCTAAATGTGGAAGAGAATCTATGACACGTCATAAGACACCTCAACCCACTTAAACCCAAGAATCTATGGAAAATAAGTTAAATAGGGACATATGTAAGAAATAAGAATATTTGATTATGACAAAGCTTAGCCAAGTGTCAAAAGAGAATCCATGAGGTGTCATATCCAAGTGTCATGATGATGCAATATTTTATGGAATATTTGAATTAAAAACCCTTTTATTCCACAAAATAAGAATTAGTAGAAAATAGAATTAATAATGGAAAATGGAACTTAGGGAATTAAGAATTTCCATGGTTTGTGAATGATCAATCAATTAATTAATAAAATTAATTAATTGATGATGATAATTAGGGAGAATAATTAGTAAGAATGATAGGATTAAATTAAGGGTTATTTAATCCTATAGAGAAAATTAGTAAATGATTGGCCAAAATTGATTAAACAAATGCAACTGTATCCTTTGATGAAAATTTAATGATGATGGATATCGAATAAGATGATGAAAAGTAGACCAAAGCCATGGTCAGATTGATTGATTGAATTTGATAACATGCCAATGACACATGACATGAATTGTTTGATATGTAACATTTAACCGACATTGTGAATGCTACAGGATTGAAATTGATTGAAAAGGTTTGATCATAATAACATCGACGGATATTATCAATATTATTAAAATGGTTGATAATGCCATGATCTAACATTGAAAGCTTCAACAATGTCAAGTATTAGATGACATGAATGATAGTTTGACCTAGCACTAAGAACCATAATATTACTAAGGTTAGATTGATAAGATTAATAGGTTGATAGGTTTCCAAGGCACTAAAAGCCACAACAATACCTAGGAATTGATAAGTGATGATTGATTTGGGATGTTTGATATGCTTTGTGATGATTAGGACTAATTTTGAGTGATTTCAAGTTGATTTGGGGTGATTTTGAGTTGATATGAAATGGTTTCAAGTTGATTTGATATGATTTTGAAATGACATGAAATTGATGTGAAAGAGGATACAAATGATAAAGTATGATCAATTTGGCCAAAAGATCAAAGTTAGTAGAATGAGAAAATGGGACAAATTAGTATGAAGAAGTAATGAAACTATAGATATGAACCATTTTTGAGTGTCTACAGTTACAACATTCAATACATATGAGTCCCTATTAGGAGATTCCAGCCCTATTAGGAGTTGTGCTAACCCTATTAGGAGTTTTGGAAGATAGTTAGACCCATTGCCTAAATAATTTCAAGGTTAAGATCAAAGAACCTACTATCCAAATGATCTTTGTATTATTCCTTATAGAATAATAGAACTATAATGTACTTCCTTCGTCTATCCCTTTCCTATCAAGTGAACTTTTTCTCTTTCAAATCTTGTCACCAAATCTCATACAACACATCCAATGATCTCTTGGATTGCTTACATGCATTCAACAAGCATTCTACTCCTTCTTGCATTGCACACTAATACTTTGCATTCAACTTGATCCTCTCAATCAAGTCCTTTTTACAAACATAGAACACAATTTCCCTTTATACCATATCCTCATAATAATTCCTTGAGTTAGCCTTGAGGCTTTCCAAAATAAGATAATTAATTAATTCACAATTATAACAACATTTTCATCTCATTGTCTATACCAAACTTTACACGTGTGAAACCATGTCTTGCACACATGTTGAAATCACCACATGATTGTCCTGTATCACTATTATCTATGCATCACCTTCATTAAATCTTAGATGAAAGATAGAAATAGATCATCAAAACTTTATTTTCTAATGCTTTGTATCTGATAACTTTTTTACAATATCGAATCAAACATAGTCCTCTAAACCATGTCATCAAGACAATCTCAAGAAAATGTCATCCGCTACACATCATCTAAAACTTCATATGGTCTTGCACATGCTAAGATTAATGATTGCTATTATTCTAGTCTTAACAAAATTACTATTTTGTTGAAATCAATGACAAATATAGTCATGAATATAACATATCAATATTATTCAATGCTTAGGATACTCCCTCAATGTAGTATCAGCATAATTCATGCTAAAAAAGTGATACATTTTTACTTTGTGAGTTTGAGCCCAAATTAGTAAAAGATGATTTGGAAATTATGGATTTGATTCAAGCAATGAATGAAGAAATTGAGAAGATAGAGAAGAATAAAAACCTAGACACTGGTACCTATGGATAAGGACAAAAATGTTATTGGAGCAAAGTGGGTATTAAAAAGCAAGCTCAACAAAAAAAGGTGAAGTCACAAGGAATAAGGAAAGAATGTTATGTAAATGATATGCATAAGAAGAAGGAATTGATTATGGGGAACCATTTTCCCCACTTTCAAGATAGGCATTAGAACACTACTTCCATATTCTAGTTATAAAAGGATTTAATGTGTACCAAATAGATTTCAAATCTATATTTTTGAATGGAATATTGAAAGAAGAAGTTTACATCAAACAAGAAATTTTTTTTTTTGACCCCAATAAGAATAACATGGTATTTATGTTGCACAAGACTTTATATGGTTTGAAACAATCCCCTAGAGCATGATATGAAAGATTACACATTTATTTGGTAAAGATTAGATTTGAAATAAATAATGATAATAGAAATCTATACTTGAAGAATAGAAGTAAAAATGAGGTATTGTTATTTTAAATATTTTTTGATGATATCATATTTCAAGGAAATGAAGCATTATACAAATCATTTGCAAATAAAATGAAGATGGAATTTGAAATGTCTATGTTTGTCAAGATCAAATTCTTTATTGGTTTACAAGTATATCAAATGAAGCAAGGTATCTTTATTACTGAATCCAAATACATTAAGGAGATACTAAAAACATTTGGAATGGAAGATTCAAGACTAGTTAGTACACCTATGGCTAAATGAAATAAGTTATCTAAGAATGATGGTTTTACTGATGTGAACCATACATTGTATAGATCGATGATTGGAAAACTAAAAAATGTTGTTCACAATAGATGTAATATTGCATTAGCACTTGGGGATTATTTAAAGATTTTATGCAAGTCCTAAGGAGAATCACATGATGGTAGTAAAAATGATACTAAGATATCTAAAAGGAAAAAAAGACTATGTATTGTATTACAAGAAGAATGACAAGTTTGAATCAAAAGTGTTCACTAATTCTAATTGGGCAAGAAATGTTGATGGTAGAAAGAACACAAGTGGAGGAGATTTCTTTCTAGGAAAGAGACTAGCTTCATACACAAGCAAAAAGTAGAACCACATTTCTCAATCAACAAACGAAGTTGAATATGTGGTAATAGCAGTGAATTGTTCAAACATCATATGGATCAAGAAATTGTTGAAATGGATGAAGGAAGAGATCATTGATACAATTGTTATCTATTGTGATAATAATAATGTTATAAAAATATCAAATAATCATGTAATGCATACAAAGACTAAGTATATTTCTATTAAGTATCATTACTTGAGAGAGTTAATTCAAGATAAAGACTTGATATTTGAGTATGTGAATACTAAGGAACAAATAGCTAACATTTTCACTAAGTAATTACCTAAGGATGATCATGAATATCTAAGAGGTAAATTACGGGTAGTACCCCTAGACAAGGCTACTTAAGTTAGGATGGATATCTACATCAAATGGGTTGATCATAGTATCTTACAAATTGATGTAGAAAGTCATACTTTAGGAGCTGCCTAAAGTAGTGAAGGAAGAAGGACATAATGTTGTATCAGTCATACAAAAATGATAAATGGAGAATTATGTACTCACATGAGGATATCTACATGGAAAATATGTATGAGTTAGATATTATTGACTAAGTTTCTTTGGAACTATTGTCAAAGAGGGAGACTATGTGATTGTTACTTATGCAATAACAAGAAAGAGGGAGAATATGTCAGATGAAGATAATTTATGCAAGGTGTTACCAAAAATAAATAGGAAGTTGATTGATTTCATGATATGATATGAAAGAGAGATATTATGTGTTGCATACCATAGCTGTATAGATGAGAATTAGAATGAAACTAAAAGATGTTAGAATTGCTTTAGAATAACTAAGAGAGGGGGGGGGTGAATCAATTATTCAAGGTCCAAATGTCCTATTACAACTTTCTGCTAAGTGTAGTGAACCCATTCAACCATTCATTCATCAAGCTTTAACTTATCTAATCAGCAAGCTATTGTAAATCAACATGTAAGCATAACACATAAGAAATCAACACATGGCATAGTGATTTATGTGGAAACCCAATTTGGGAAAAACCACTAGTAACATGCTACTCAATTTTTACTCTTCTAAATTAATGCCCTATGAAAGGCCTACCCTATTAAAGGCTTACAACACACTATTAAATGTGACCTTGCTAGAGGATTTAACCACCTTGTTAGAAGTGGGCCTAGTTAGAGGACTTTAGAACATTCACTTGTAATGCCACCCTGTTAAAGGATTTACAAATGGCTGTTAGGCCAACCTAAGTCCATAGGATTTTTAGATCTAATAAAATTTCTAGAGAGTATTAGAAAATCTTGACCTAATTACAACATACAACTTATCTTGCAGATCTCAGATCACTTCTCAGCTCATACCCTTGCCTGGCCTTCAATCTCTACAACTCTTGATAGGTTGCCCTCCTTTCAAGCTTTCTCCTCTTTAGTCTCCATGCTTAATGTACTAGTGCAATCATCTCTTCATAACCACTTGTAGAAGTAGAGCCTTTGTGCTCTTCCTCCTCCTAGATGTCTCCTCCTTGACACCCTTTAAACTACTTTGTAGATTTGGCTCTTCAGCAACAATAGTATCAGTAGCTCTTTGCTTCTTGGTCTATGACTCCTTAAATAGAAGTCTTGGAGTACCTTTTCCCACTTTATTCTTCCATTCTTTAATTTCAATTCACATGGATTAGGTAGGATTCATTGCATCTAACCCAGATTTTGTTTCCTCTAGAAACTTCTTGAATAATCCTTTAGAATTTTCTCAAAAATGGTTTACATAGGATTTTGTGCCACCAACTCATCATCCTTATCTTCCAAATTGTTCACAATATTCAATGTAACCACTATGTTGACTTAGATTTGGAAAATCTTCATTATTTGAAATAATGTAGCAACTTGGTACTATTGAAATACTAGTGCTCAGCACATACTATGTTACTCGGCATCAACTGTGTTTTTCCTGATGCTCGACACTTGAAGATCACTTGAAACCAACTAAAAATTTTATGATGCTCAAAACCTGATCTTCACTCAACACATGAAGATCACTTAGCACACACACTAGAATTTTATGTTACTCAACTTCTACTAAGAATTTTCTCAGCTTCAATTAACTTGCTCGGCATCCACTAATGTTCTTAGTTTAAACTTTGCATTCTACCTTGTTACAAATTCTTCCTCCAATGTTTCTAAATGTGACCAACCTCTATATCTTTGAGTGTGTCATCAATTCATTATTTAACCATTGTCTTAATTGATCCTTGCACTTCATTACAACATCATAACTCAACCTTTCCTTCATGTTCTCTTGTTACATCTTTTTGATCAAATCCTCTTTATCAATAAACTAAGTGATAGTACTTGGATTTTATAAGTAAATGTCATCCCTAAAAATAGCAGGTTTGACATCAATGACAAAACAATGATTGAAAACATTATTTTACAACAATATTCCTCTTTGATCTTCAACAATGAGCATTTCAATCATATTTTGAATAATCTCCCTCTTTGGCATTGATGGAAAACCAATTTGATCAACCATCAGACTAAACTATTCAACCAAATGCTAACTAGGTTAGAATAGTAAGTCAAATGCCAAAAAGTAAATTGTAACTTCACATCTCCTTCTACTATTCTAATTGTATCATTTCAGCTTCTCCCTCTTTTTTGTTGTATCCTTGTTCTTAGTCTTTCTCCCTTTTTATTGCTCATCTTCTACTATTTTGATCAACATCTCCCTCTATCAATATCTCACAACTTCTCCTATTGATCCTTTTTGCTGTTGATTGGTTTTAAACATCTTCTCCCTCTTTGACAAAAATGCCAAAGACATATTAGCATCTTAATATGCAAGTGTAGGTTTTGTAGTTTCATTCAATTTCTCCCTCTGTCACCTTGCTTGTGACAAATTTGGAACTTCAGCACATCGACTATTTTAGGCATGGATCCCAAAGTAAACATCTTCTACATCAATGTGTAATATCTTCAACATTCAATTCATTTGATGCAAGGTAGTCTTGCTTTTACTTTAGGTAGCCTTAGCTAGGGCTATTACCCCTAACTTACCTCTAAGATACTCAAAAGCATCTTTAGGTAGTGCTTTTGTGAAGATATTAGCAATCTATTCCTTTGAGCTAACATATTCCATCTTCACTTATTTTTCTTCCACCAACTCTCTTACATAGTGATACTTGATTGCAATATGATTGGTTTTAGCATGCATTACTAGATTCTTTGATATATTGATAGCACTTGTATTATCACAATAAATTATCTTAGGCTCAATTACTTCTTCCTTCATACCTTGTAGCAAATGTTTGATCCATACAATATTGGTGTAGTTTATAGTAGCTGTCACATATTCAGTTTGAGTAGTGGACTATGAGGTGCAGCTTTTCTTTTTGTTGGTCCATGTAATCAACCTCTTTCCTAAGAAAAGTGCTCCTCCATTGGTTCTTTTTCTATCATATATGTTACCTCCCCAATCTACATTAGTGTAGGCTCTCAGTTCAAATTTCTCACTCCTTTTGTAGTACAAGCCAAAGTCATTAGTTCCTTTTAGGTATCTTAGTATTCTCTTCACTGCCATTAAATGATTTTCTCTTGGATTAGCAAAAAATCTTGCTACTATTCCAATAGCTAATAAAATTTTTGGTCTACTATGTACAACATATTTCAGATTTCCAATCATTGACCTATAGAATGTTAGATTTACTTTAGTAGACTCATCATTCTTGGATAGCTTATGGCCTATTGCCATTGGTGTGCTAATTGGTTTAGAGTCTTCTAACCCAAATGTTTTTAGTACTTCCTTGATGCATTTGGATTGAGTCATAAATATGCTATGCTTCAATTGATGTACTTGTAATTCAAAAAAAAATTTGATTTCTCCAAACATTGACATCTCAAATTCATGCTTCATTTGTTTAGCAAAATCTTTGCATAAAATATCTTTTCCTCCAAATATTATATCATCAACAAAGATTTTTTATATCAAAATGTCTTTACCTTCTTCAAATTTTATGTACAAATTACTATTGTCATTTTTTTTCTCAAATCTTATCTTCACAAGATATTTGTGCAACCTCTCATACCATGCTCTAGGTGCTTGCTTCAATCCATAAAGTGCTTTATGTAGTTTGCAGACCATTTACTTATTCTTCGTCATTAGGCACTTCATCATTCCTTTCATGTATACTATTTTTAGAATTAGAATGTGCATTTTCAGCATTCTATAGCTTGGCTTCTGAATGCAGCTTGGCATTCACTGGTTGAGACTTGGAAGATACTAAAATTTGTTGTTGATTCCTAGTTTGATTTGTAGCATTATCTTCAACTGTCACTCCTTCATAGAAGTATACAAAGGATCTATAATCCTCTATTTGCTTTGACTCATCAACTTTAACTTATCCATGCTCATCAAAATTTACATTTGCACTCTCCACAACTTTATTAGTGTGAGTGTTCAAACACTTATATGCCTTAAATCTAGTGGAGTACCCAAGGAATATGCCTTCATCACTTTTTGCATCAAACTTGTCATTCCTAGTATCTTTTAGAATATACCATTTACAACCAAATACTTTGAAATGTTTAACATTAGGTGAATCATCATACCATAATTCAAAAGGTGTTGCATTTGTACCTTTCTTGACTTGAACTCTATTTAGTGTGTAGACTACAGTACTTAATGTATATGAACAATGTTACTATGCTAATAGAAACCAAATTTAAATAAAGCTTCTACAAACTAAACAAAATTCATAAACTTCAAGATAGACTAATATGAGCTCTCAATTGAGAATATGAGCCATTAATGGGCTCTCTTCAATGAGAAGCTCTCTTGTTGAGTGGCTTTGTCTAAATAGATAGGATGTATGCTCAAGCTTATGCTTCAAAAAGGGCTTCAAATGGAGTTGGAATTTGGGTGTGAGTGTATGGTTTTAATGTAAAATGGCTTCTTAAAATGGCATTATGACTTTACTTCATGGATTGTGTTGTTTTGCAAAGGGGAAGGATCCAATTTATAGGCAAGAGGCTTGAGGGGTTGAGGGCTAAGATGCAAGGATGGGAAAAAGCTCATGGAGGGCTTAGATTGCATGAGAAGAGAGCACATGGATTGTGCTTCCTTACATCCAATCAAGGAGTGACACATGTCACAGGGTGAGAGGATGGAGGAAAGGGGAAGGATGAGTCAACAAAGGAGGCTCAAGGGATAAAATCTTCATAAAGACCCTCATAATGGCTTGTAAGAGCAATAAAAGGGCTTGGAAGAGTCATTTATGGCCTAGTGAGCTTATAAAGTTTTATGGTTGGGATATTTTGAGGGAGATGAGAGCAATTTCGACTTGGGCTTGATTAGGAGGGTTTTAAGCTTGCTTAGGATTGTGCAAATGATTAGAGGATAGATTAGGATGGTTTAGGATTAGCTTAGGGATAGGCAAGTGGATGGCATTTAATGAGGGTGGGTGAAGGAGGAGATATTTGTTAACTTTGGCTTGGGTTAGTAAGTCTTAACCCATGTTTAGGGAATGTGACAAGGTTAGGAGGGGATTAGGATTAGGTTTAAAGACATCTTCTAGAAGAGTCTAGACTTTGGATGAGGAGAAAGACTTTCTAGAATAGTCTAGAATTTCCTAGGATGAGGATGAAGACTTTCTAGAAGAGTCTAGAACTTCTTAGGATGAGGATAAATTAGATTTTTAGGAAATAAATAAAGCTTTATTTATTTCAAGGGTTTGGGTTGAGGAGATATTTATTAAAAAAAATTTAATAAACATGAGGATTAATATTTAATCTTAATTAAATATTTTCAGTTGGGATTAGGGGTAGGAAATGATGGGATTAGCCTTTAATTAAAATTAAAGAAGGATTAGAAGATTTTGGAAGAGGTTAGTGGTCTTAAGGAAATTGGCCAAGTTTTGGGCAAAAAATAATTTTTTTATTTATTTTGGGATTTTTGGTCAACTTATTAATTAAATAATTAATAAATAAGGAAATAATGTTTAAATAAGATTTAAACATTTTTGGGAGGGATTCCTTAATTAAATATTTTTAATTAAGATAAAGGGATTTAATGGCATAAAAATAAATAAATTAATTAATTAATAAATGATGATGTCATCAGGAATTTTTTAGAAAATAAAAATACTTTATTTTTTAAAGGTTTTTAGGTGTCTACATTTTGCCCCTCTTTGATGTGATGCCGTAAGCGGCATGGCATCAAAGATAAGAAAATAAGATGGCCAAGGCTAGAGCAGAAGAGGAGAGAATGGACTGGAAGATGTCCCTTCAAGAAGGCAGCGGGGAGAGAAAGCGAGGCTCGACGACTTCTTGAAAAGTACAAGAATCCAAGATGAGCAAGAAGACTCAGATGGGCAAAGAGAAGGGGCTGAATTAGCTCAAACTCTCACTATGGGAGAATGATAAAAGAGAATTAGATGCACAAGAGGAAGCAAGCTTAAGACTTTAGGGAAGGTGGAGGATGAAGGAGTGGAGTGCTATAAAAAGGAATCCAGGATAGGGAGATGGATGAGGGGATTATAAAGCTGATGCAATAGGATTTCAAAGAGTCAGATTGGCGGAAGACAGGTTTTGGAGATCCCTAGGACTAGGATTGTGGATCTCAAAAGATGAGGCTTGGTGGATTGATTTGGATTGGTGGATCCCTAAGACTAGTATTGTGGATCCCTAAAGCTAAAGGTGAGGAGTGATTCAAAGAGATACTGATGCATAAGCTGGGGTAGGAGAGATGGATGTGGGATATGAATGGGGGATAATGGAGATGAAGGAAAACCATTGAAGCTTTTTGAGCGGAGGGATGCTTCAAAGAGAAGTACCACCATGTAGTTGAGCACTAGATTTGCTATAGGACTGTTGGTTAATTACCAAGGTTACCAAGAACATCAAGGCCTTTTCACCAACTATCCAAAGGACTGACGGATTGACTCAAAAAAAAACACACAAGGATTGCCCCAGCATCACAAATGAATCTTGAAAGAATCAGAGTGGAATCAACATTGGGTAACCCACAAACAGAAAAGAAAAACAAACAATAGACTTGATCAAGACCTTACACCCAAATTGCCCCATTCGCAGTATACCATGATATGGAAGATTGTGGCAACTTTGAGGAGGGAACAAAAAGATTGTTTGGAAAAGATACCTCAAGACCCAAAAGGGAAGATTCCAAATCAAAAGAAAGTAAAAATCCAAAAGAGAAACATTTACCAACGAGATGGGTAGGACGAGGTACTAACGGACCAAGATCAGACATGAGGAAAGCTATATCCTACAAGGATCTACTGGAGATCACCTAAGCTAGTGGATTTGGATGAGTGATGCATCTGACAAGCTGAACTAAGAAGGATAACACTTTGGTGATAGGAGATCTAGCTAAAGGATGCATTGGGATAGCTAACCAAGGGTTGTGCGATGTGTGCAAGATGCTAATCAAGGACAAACTGACACAAACACTGGATAGATACAATGGTACTAAGCTAAAGAGGATGTAAAAGCTAATGGACCAAGATATGTTACAAATGTACAAGTTTGTTCATGTTTTAGTTTTTGTGAGATGGAAATGTTTGTGAAGGATGAGATTTCTATAATAGGTGATAGGTGGATAGGTAGATGGTTTGCGAAAAGCTTAAGTGAAAATGGGGTTTTGTGTGCATGTGATAGGATACAAGCTAGGATACAAGATTTGGCATATAATACAAGCTAGAATATGGTACAAGCTTTGGACAAGATTTGGATATACAAGCTATGATACAAGGGATGATACAAGATTTACAAGTTGGGGTACAAGATTTACAAGCTGAGGTACAAGATTTACAAGCTGTACAAGAGGTATTTACAAGCTCCATTAGATTTTGGATATTTGGTTGGAATACCAAGTGAACAAGCAGGTGTTTTATGGGATGGTGGGTGAATGGATGAAGGATAGGATAGTGATAGATAATGGATTAGTCTTAGTATACAAGGCATCTAAATTACCAGGTTTTCACCAAGGTACCTATCCAAGGTGCTTGAATTGCCAAGTTTTCACCATTGGACGCTTATTTCTCTTTACTATTTTTTTTGTATTTTTCAAAAGCTGGGTATGCCAAGGATCTTCAAGCATAGAACTTCTTGAGATGAATGATGTTAGTAGGATCATTCAAGATTTCTCCTTCCGATGTAGATAGCTGATAGGCTCCAGAGCCAAAGGAAGCAGTGACAACATAAGGACCAAGCCATGTAGGTTCAAACTTGCCTTTCTTTTCTCGATTTGCTTGGACTTTCATGTTTTCTTTGAGGACCATGTCACCTGGCTAAAAGTGTCATGGAAGAAACTTCTTGTTGAAATTCCTTTTGAGATGAGTTTGATAGATGGTGAGATGATCATAGGCTTGTTGTCACTTCTCGTCTAAGAGATCTAGCTGGGTGAGCCGAGCTACTCTGTATTCTTCATCTAATATTTGCCCTTACAAACATATGCACAAGGAGGGAAGTTCAACCTCTATAGGTAGTACCACTTTAGCACCATAGACTAGGGAGTATGGAATTGTGCTTGTGGATGTATGGAAGGAAGTTCGATAGGCCCATAGGGCTGGATTTATTTGTAGGTGCCAATCACGGCCAAAATCATTGACAACTTTCTTTAGGATTTTGAGGAGGGTTTTGTTAGTTTCCTTTTCTTGGCCGTTACCTTGTGGGAAATATGGGCTAGAAAAGCAGTGATGGATGCAGAGGGAAGTGCATAATTCTTCCATGTTGATATTTTCAAAGTTACCTCTGTGGTAGGTGAAGATGGTGGATGGGATGCTGAAGCGGCAAACAATGTGGTACAAGATGAACTTGGAGACCTAAACTCCTGTAGCTGAGACTAGGGGGACTGCTTCCACCCATTTAGTGAAATAGTCTGTAGCTATTATTATCCATTTATGTCCATTAGATGAGAGGGGTGTGATAGTTCCAACTAGATCAAGGCCCCAACAAGTGAAAGGCCAAGGTCGTGCAATAGGCTGTAGATCCTGTGTTGGAGCGTGCACAAGATTTGCATGCTGCTGACATGGGAGACACTTTCTGACAAAGTCACATGAGTCTTCTTCAATGGTAGGCCAATAGTAGCCTACTCTAAGGATTTGTCACGCTAGGAAAATACCACTCATGTGGGCATCGCAAATTCCAGAGTGTACTTCCTTTAACACCATCGTGGCCTCATTTTGGTCTAAACATTAAGAGAGAGTATCGTGATAACCCTGACGATATAGGGTATTGGCTATGATAACATAGCGGGATGATTTTTGAATGAGGTTCTGGCATTGGGTACATGTGAGGTGAGGGGATATGATACCATCATTAAGGTAAGCATGAATCTCATGGTACCAAGGGGATTGGGGACCAACCAAGATACAAACATGGTTTGAATCCTCATTCGCATAGGTGGGTGTGAGGAGCTGCTCCACTAAAAACTCATACTATGTAGCTACTTGGGGAATTTCCAAGAGTGAGCCTATAGTACCCATAGCATCTGCTGCTTTGTTCTATATTTGAGGCACTTGTGTAAATTGAAGCCTTGTAAAATGCTGGGTTAGCTGATCAAATAGTTCTTTGTAGGGTAATAGCTTTTCATCTTTGGTTTGATATTCATTTAGGGCTTGCTTGATGATGAGCTGAGAATTGCCAAATATTTGTAGCTCAACAATGTTCCATTCTGCAGCTATCTTTAATCCTGCTATGAGGGCCTCATATTCAACTATATTGTTGGTGCTAGGGAATTGTAGCTTGAAGGCTTTTGGAATGTAATCTCCTTGAGGTGTGACCAACAATATTCCTACCCCTAATCCATGAGATGTGTATGAGCCATCAAAATAAAGTTTCCATGGGGGTTGTTCTTCAATTAGACAGATATGCTCATCTGGAAATTCTATGATCAACGGATAAGAATCTATTAGAGGTGCATCAGCTAGGTGATCTACTATAGCTTTCCCTTTGATATCCTTTTTGTCCACATACTAGATGTCAAATTTGCTAAGGAGCATAACCCATTTGGCCAAACGGCCTATAAGTGCTGTTCTGGAGAGCATATACTTGAGAGGGTCAATCTTGGAGACTAGTTGGATGGTATGACTTAGCATGTAATGGCAAAGCTTTTGAGTTGAGAAAACAACTGCCAAAAAAGCTTTTTCCATAGGAGTGTAATTGAGTTCATAACCAACTAGGGTTCTACTGATGTAGTAGATGGGTCTTTCTTTGTTGTAGTCAACGAGTTGTGCTAGAAATGCCCCTAAAGCAGTAGGTGTTGCTGATATGTACAAAATTAGGGGATGACCAGGAACTGGTGGAACCAAGATAGGGGGATTGATGAGATATTGCTTGAGATGGTCAAAGCTATGCTGACATAAAGGATCCCACTTGAAGTTCTCATCCTTCTTAAGTAAATGTGAAAATGGTGTACACTTATCTGCAAGCTGGGAGATGAAGTGCAAAATAGATTGAAGCTTTCCCTGAAGAGAATGAAGTTGTCATAGTGTCTGGGGAGGAGGCATGTCTAAGATAGCCTTGACCTTCTTGGGGTCAATCTCTATACCTCGTTTAGAAACTATAAATCCTAGAAGCTTGCCAGATGTGACCCCAAAGACACATTTCTTGGGATTCAGCATGAGATGATATTTGGCTAACCTATCAAAGACTTTCTTTAGGTCAGAAAGATGATCCATGAAGGTATGAGACTTGACCAAGATATCATCCACATAATCCTCCAAAATGCTATGGATGAGATCATGAAAAATGGTTGTCATAGCTCTTTGATAGGTAGCCCTAGCATTCTTTAGGCCAAAAAGCATCATGTTGTAGCAAAAGGTTCCCTAAGGGGTAGTGAATGTTGTCTTATGCTAATCCTCTTCTGCAATCTTGATTTGATTATACCCAAAAAAATCCATCCATGAGGGACAAAATTTCATGTCCAGCTGTAAGATCTACAATCATATCTATGTTGGGCAAGGGAAAATCATCTTTTGGACAAGCTTTGTTAAGATCTCTGAAATCAGTGTAGATTCTAATGTCACCAGAAGGCTTAGTGATGGGGACCATGTTGGAGATCCACTCTAAATAGTCAATAGGTCAGATAACCTTAGCAACTAACATTCTTTCTAACCTTGCTTTGACTAGTAATGCCACCTTGGGGTGCATTTTTCTAAGCTTTTGTCTGACGGGCTTGATCTGTGGATTGACTGCAAGATGATGAACTACAAGCTTTGGATTAAGCTCTGGCATGTCCTGATATGACCATGCAAATCGGCCAATGTTCTCTCTTAAGACCTTAAAGAGGAGATCAGCTTGGTCTTGTGATAGGGTTGCAGCAATGTGAACAAGCCTAGGGATCTTTGAAGAACCAATGTTGACCTCCCTAGTATCCTTAATTAGAATAGAAGATATCTCTAGTCGATTATCTTGAGGAGGTAATGCTAAATCCTCATGTTTTTCTTGTGTCTCTAGATGTTCTTGCTAAGGGGTTCTCTTCACTACCTTAGCTAGTCTTAGATTCACCTTAGTTCCAGTTTTGGGTGTATCAGAACTAGGTTGGGGATTTTCTCCAAAATACCCCTTGGGATCTAGCTTGTAGATATAGGCAGAATCTGGCTTTGTTTTCTTGTGAGGTGTTTCAGCTCCCATGAATCTCAGAAGCACTTCCTCTAATGTGAACTCATCAATGTCTATGACACTTGGTTGGTCCCAATCTATGAGTTGTGGATGGGCGAGTGGTAGGTCAATGAGGTGGATGGATAGTTCTTGGAGAATAGAGTCTTCGAGGGAGATTTGGTCTAGGATATCATCATAGGCTCTCTTTTCAACTTCCTCAGGAATGTTGTCAATTTCAACAAGGTCGCTGTGAATGTTCAAAAAAGCGTGACCATTTGTATTGGTGCCCTTAGTTGTGGGTATGCCAAAGGCAAGACCTAACTTTGATTCCCACTTGTGTGTGTCGATGGGGCACTGCATGCCTCTTTCCTCTGGTCCTAGACCACCACCTTGATAGTTCCATTTTTTAGTGATGAGCTTATGTTCTTTGGGATACTTCTAGCTGAAGTGATCAAGGTGTGCCTGATTCCTTTGAGGTGCATCTTTATGTAACCAATTGTTGATATCTGGAGTGAGCTCCTCATGAAGAGGGATTTTTGAGGATACAAAGGTTGTTGGGCCAAACTATTTGGATCGAGGAGGTGGAATCTCCTTAGCTTTGTGATATGTCGATCATCCATGGGCATGTGGATCAAGTAGGAGTGCCTCGACAGAAAATGCATCTGATAGACTATACTCTCCATAGCCCTTGTTATTGATCTTCACGGTAGACAGGGTAGAGGCAAGGATGGTTTCTGGGTCATTACAAGTGTGGGATGAGCTGGCAATGGATGTGCCGATATCAATTCCAGGGAAATGGTTTGTATATGAAGCTTCAATCGCATTGCAATAAGCAAAGGGTTCTGGATCGGCATGGATGGTTATCTCAGTGCCTTGATGTGGAAATTTGATGCACTGATGGTAAGTGGATGGAATGGCTTTCATGGCATGAATCCATGGGCGATCGAGGAGGATGTTGAATGGTAGGTTTAGATCAATAACATGGTAGAGTGTCTCTTGGATGATTGGCCCAACCTTGATTGGCAGCAAAATAGTTTCTTCTATGGTTCTTTCCAAGTTGTCATAAGCTTTGATGGTGATAACCTCACTAATGATATCTACCTCAGTATACCCAGCTTGTTTTATGAATTTTAGGGTGCAAATATTCAAGGCTGATCCATTATCTATCATTACTCTTTTTCACAGAAAAATTGGATACCATGATGGCTATGTGAAGTGGAAGGGTGTGATTTGGCTTGACCATGGGTATGTCGATGGGTTTGAATGATAGGGCACATGAGGATGAAAGGTGTCCAACAAGATTATGAAAATCAGTAGCATTGATATCAGAAGGGACACAGGATTCTATGAGAGCACTGTCAAGGATGTTCTTGTACATAGGACTAGTGTGAAGAAGGTCTAAAATGGAGATTTGGGTTGGCATGTTCCCAAGGTGTTCCAAGATATTGTACTAGTTTTTTGATGGAGCTGATGGTGCTGGTGAAATGGGTGGGCCTACGATGTTAAATCGGGCTCTTCGAGTGGTGACTACACACTCATTGTTTGGTCCTTGGATATTGATAACATTAATAGAAGGCTCTTTCTTGAATATACAACCTATAAGGCTACCATAGTCTATATAGGATGAAGTGTGGTCATTGTTCTTCCCATGCTGTTGGTTTGGCTGACAATTGTCAGTGTTGTTGTTTTTGGTTTGGATAGGTGCTTTTCCAAGATTTTGATTGTTGTGAGGAGGAAAAGCATTTTGATAGATCTGTAAGCTTGCATTGGGAGAGGTTTGGGCACCAACAGTGATTTCCTTCTGATCAATGAGGTCCTGCACATAGTCTTTTAGTTTCAGGCATCTGAGGGTAGTGTGACCTTTTACCCTATGAAATTTGTAGTACTCATTGTCTTTGTACCATGCAGCTTTGGATTGGCTTGGGTCAATTTGCTGGGTAGGAGGAAATTTGATGAGGTTTTCCTTGACTAATTTCTCAAAAATGACATCCAATGGCTCACCAAGGGGTGTATAGTTTCTAGGTGTAGGTTGGAATCTGGGCTTTTGTCTTGTAGCTACATTGATGGCATTAGCTTGATTGCTAGACCCTTGAAAGTTTGGTCTTGGATTGTGGTTTTGATAGCTATGGTTATTTTGATGTTGGTAGTTGATAGCTTGCTGATTGTTTGGTTGATAGGGTGGGTTGGACTGGTTGTGAGAAGGACCAACAATATTCACATGTCTGGTGTCAGTGACACCATCTATTGCAACATGCTTGTTTTTGTTCCAATACCTAGACTTGTCATTGGAACGTGATTGATTTTGTTTGGCTTCCTTGTAAATCTTGACCACACCATCTTTAATGAGTCCTTTCTCAAGGATCATTCCTTTCTCTTTGATATCTTTGTAAGTCTGCAACCAGTTCATGGTCATGTGGTGAGCCAAGCTAGGATGGGCATTATCAATAAACATTTTCACCAAATGGCACTCTGGAAAGGTGCAAGATATGCGGGTGGTAAGGGTTTTCCATCTTTGCAGATATTTGGGAAGGCTTTCTCCACCTTTTTTCTTGGTGTGGACAAGATCAACTACTGATAGCTCTGTTTCAACAAGATGGGCATATTGGACTACAAATGCCTTAGATAATTCAGCAAAATTTTTAATTGTGCCATAGGGGATTCTATAAAACCATTCAAGAGCTGGTCTAGCCAAGCTTTTGGGAAAGAGACACAAGAGGAAGACATCACCGTATGCCACTTCTTGGCAGTGCATGTAAAATTCTTTGATATGTGTGACAAGGTCTCCTTTTCCTCTAAATTTGTCAAATTTGGGTGTCTCAAAATGCTTGGAGAATGGTGTCATGGTAATGGCTCTGTCAAATGGGTAAGGGCACACATTCTCAAACTTGAAAGTTTTTGGATCATTTCCCTCTTGGATGTTCTTCAAAGCTATTTTCATGGCTTCCCATTCTGAATTAATGGGTGATGGCTGGGGTGCCCCCAATGTTGGAGTGCCTTGAGGTAGGTATGCACTAGATGGGGCCATTGAATATGGATGGTTGTGAGGGATTTTCTTATAGGGATTGTACATTGTTTGGGTAGCTACATGGTGGATGACGGTTTGCTGAGGGGGAGGTGGCGCATAGTGTTGCATGTGCTGCGAGGCTTACTATTGATATGGGATTTGAGGTTGGGATTGAGGAACATAAGCTGGCTATGGGATAAATGATTTTCTTTGTGGAGGTAAGGTATAAGATGGGTGTGAAGCTTGGGGAAAGGATCGAGGGGCTTGTGGGGTTTGACCAAGGTATGTGGGCTGCACCCCCATTTGGGATGGTACCTACAAATAATTGGTGGTTGGTTGGATTGATGGGTTACCTCCTATAAGTGGCATTGAAAAGTAGTTGTTACTAGGAGGTAATGGATTAGTTGGTGGTGGAGGTGGTGGGAATTGAAAGCTAGAAAATGGAATTGATGGGGTTTGATAGCTTGGTGGTTGGATTTGGAAGCTTGGTAGAGTGGTGGCAGGAGCTTGGGTCACTTGAGAGCTGGGCAAAATATTGGTAGTAGCTTGTGGGGTTTGATAGCTTTGTGGAGTGAGGGTAGTATCTTGTGGATTTGTGGCTGATGGCACTAAGCTCTCAAGACCTAATGGAAATGATGGGATTGTGCTTTGGGCTATGGTGAACAAGCTGGGGGTGATGAAAGGTTGATTACTTGGCCCCATGGGTGGCATCCCTATTGTATATTGCTGAGGTTGGCCAAAGATGTTAGCAATGATTTGGGAGATGGGTGGATTAGGAAGGCTGGGTTGGGGAGCAGCAGCAACAATAGTGAAGAGCATGAACGGTGAGGTGTTTTGGGTAAAAGGGGTTTGGAGTAGAGAGGTATGAACCAAGGATGGAGTGGTGATGGCTAGGTTGGCTTGCGGCATGGAGATTTCAACTTGGGTGGATGATGCTATGTTTGGGTCTGTTGGATCATATGGATTGGCTGGAGGCTCTTCTTTTGGCATATATTGAGGATAATTTGGATCATAAGAGCCTATGGATGGTAGCAACTACCCAAACAATGGGTGAGATGGATCTAATAATGGAGGGGGTCTTCCAAAGTCAAAGGTTCCTACATTGTCCCTTCAAAAATTAGCCATGATTATCTCTTTGTTCTTGTCTATAATGGCATTTACCAATACTGCATTTCCTGGTTGGTTCATGAAAGCTTCAATGTTAGTAGATGATGCCATAGCTTTCTCTGGGTTGAAGGATGGCTGAGTGCTTAAGGGGGGTGAGGCTATTCGATTCAAATGATAGGGCTCCATTGTTTCTTTCTTCTTGGCTAAGCGAGTGACGAGTGGCATGAAAAATGCTCCTAGGGATGAGATGCAACAAATGCTAGTGGATGCAAAAGGGAGGAGGGAAATGATTTCCTAGGTTGAGGTAAAGCTATATGATAAAAATCTAAGGAGGATTGGGTTGGGGATTCTAACTTCAAAGATATGTTGCCAAAGCACAAAAGGTTTGCTTTCCTATGTGCAAGCTTGGTGGTGATTGTGTCAACTTAAGGATAGACTGATGATCCTTTAGGAAGAGCACGAGATTGACCACTTGTGGATCCCAACCTTTAGCTCAAGGTGATGAGGGATAACAAGTGGCAAAGCTAGATTACCCTAGACAAAGCTTTTTCAAAGGGATAACCTTGGTGAGATTGGTGGTTTTGAAAGATTTTAGGAATGGAAAACTTTTAGCAAGGTGACAACAATTTTTGAAGGCTTGGATGTGAAGATTTTGGATTGCTAGCTAGATGGTTTGGTCCTAAATGAGATGGATGAGCTAATAATTCTTAAGGGGATAACATAAGATGGCTGACTTTTCTACAAAGATGACTCTAAGGTGAAGCTTATCCAAGAAGGTGTGGAGAAACAAGGGTGTCTAATCATAGAAATCATGCCTAGCTGGTAAGGCATAAGCAGGATTAAATCCTAGATGTTGGCTAAATTTGATGGTGCGCTCTAACCAGGCCTCTTGAAGTGCTTCGTTGGCAGCTTTATCCTCTACTTTGTGGAGTTTGGCAATTCGAGGACTTGGTGTTAGTTCCTTTCTCTTGGCTGAAAGTTCTTGGTATGCCTGAGATTGTTTGATTTTAACTTTGTGGAACTTCTATTTGGGTTTGGATTCCTCTGACATCAATTCTTGAATCTACTTGGCTTTGAGAGACCTCAGTTATTTTGCTTCAACTTGTTCAACTTTTGGAATAGGCAGTGACTATGCTAACTGTACCCTAAGCTAGGATTGACCAAGTTTGGCAAACATTCATTCAACAAATAAAAGGGCAAGCAATAGATAGGAACAACTAGATAGAAGTTTTTTATTCTCAGAATGTGATACTTGTGCTGAGGAGTGTGTATGTTTTACAAATGTTTTGATTAATCACTTCAAACACATTAACACTCTAGATGGTTGTCTACAAGGTTGACAGTTGGTTTAGCTAGGGAGTCCTCGATATACCCAAAGGTACGTGAGGCCCAAATCCGTAGATGAAACCAACAAGATGTCACACAGACGAGAGGAGCGGTAACCCACTTCTCAAGGGTATAAAGTTTCTTGAGGCTTAGCCCGAGTGACAAAAATCTTGATTCCAAGAGAGGTGTCTTTCAATTCACCTCCTGATTCTTATACTCTGCTAGAACACTAGAGTTGAGGTCATCCAAGAGGTGATGAAATCCCCAAGTAGGCCTCTTAAAAAGAAACAAGATTTTGGATCCTAATCTTATGCACCCAAGATGGCCTCTAAAGACAACAAGGGGAGAGAAGACTTAGATGACCTTGGGCTAAAAAAAAACACGCTTGTTCTTTTACCAACTTGACTCTTATGTGTGCTAATCTACACTTTGCAAGCACTCATGTTTAAGAGACAATGTTCAGTTCCAACTTGAAGCCCCAACAAAAGTTAATCGATCAAAGAATGCAAACAAGAAGAAGAGTTAGGGTCAACAAAAGAAAACTCACACGCCCGGAGGCCCTCCATGTCAAGTATCGATTAATTTCCTTTAAAGCATTCAAGAGTTGGTGTGATTTTGTTTTAAGCCCAAAGCAAAGATGTGTGAGATTCGATTTGAAGGGTGCACCCGGAGGCCCTCCACATCAATAGTTGTTCAATTTTAGTGCCCAAACTTGAAGTGTGATCAATTTAGTCTATAGTTTTGGTTATTTAAGAATTTTGATAAAGTTAAAAGCAAACGTTCAAAGACCAAGTGAGTGAGTTAGATTGTGGAACATTTAACACCTTTTTCAAGTAGACCCATCCCCATAGATGGCGCTGAGATTGCAACCAATGGTTGAATTGATGGGTGATTAGAAAAGAGGTGAGTCCAAAGAACTAATCAAATTGATTTTTGCAAATTTTTATTTAACTTAACGAAGTTTCTTAAATGTCCAAAAATCAAACTTTGCCTAAATTGCATGTGGAAAAGAAATTTGTTTTGTTCAATTTTAAAAGCTCCAAATGAAGTATTTGATATTGCAATGGTTAATTTATCCTTGGCATTCAAGATTAGATTTTTGTTTTAATCATGCATTCAAGAAAAATTTGATTTTAATCCATGACATTCAAGAGTGTGTTTAGCAACATGCATTCAAAGACAAGTGATTAAACATTCAAGTTTTTTCCTTTGAGCATTCAAGATTGAGATTTTGTGTGTTGTTTTAAGAACTTTGAAGTGCTTTGTTTTAACCTTAGATCATTCAAGATTGTTTTGGACTCAAAAGTGAAAATGACTCTTTGGACTTTGGTTTTCATTCAAGATTTTGTGTTCTAATTTGCATATTTTAAGCCCAAGAATGATATTCCTAGACTGTTTTGATGCATGAAAAACCTAAGAAACATTCAAGATTTTGCAACAAGACATTTGTTTGGAACAAATAAAAAAGCTTTTAGGACAATTTTTGGCAACCATTTAGGACTCTTAGTTTTCATGAGATTTTTAAAATAACTTTAAAATATTTGCAAATGAGGTTCATTTTATCCTTGATTGATGCTTTGAGTTTGATTTAGATTTTAGTGTGCACTTAGTGTTGATTTTGAACCTTTTGAAATGGAAACTTGAAGTTCTTTTTAAATTTCCAAAAATGAAGTGTTCCTAACTTTGCATGAATGCATCTAAAACCTTGATGTTGCAAGGATGCAAATGATTGAATTTGTTTAGTTTCAATTGTTAAAAGGATTTTTTTTTTTTTTTGCAAATTATTAGTTTTAAATAGATTTAAGTATGATTTGGGGGTTCATTTTAAGCACTAAAAAGAAGTGTGTATGATTTTTCTTCCTTAAAAAAAAAGGCCAAGATCTCCCACAAGAAGAAGAAGAAGTAGATGGAATAAGAAGAATATAGACAAGAAGAGGAAGAAGAATTCCAAGTGCTTTGTCCACCTATAAGCTTGAAAAATCTGCAAATACTATGAGATAGACTATGAGTTCCTTTGTCTTCTTCATGCTCATGCGGACCTACAAAACCAATTTATACAATCCTACCAATCACAAAAACAAGCAAAATTAGCCAAAATTAGCAAATGACATACAAAACTTGACTAAAAAAGCTAATGAATATGACCCATGCGGGGTCCCACTGGGCATGCCAAAATGTATATGAGCAATGTTAGTATGCTAATAGAAACCAAATTTAAATAAAGCTTCTACAAACTAAACAAAATTCATAAACTTCAAGATAGACTAAGATGAGCTCTCAATTGAGAATATGAGCCATTAATGGGCTCTCTTCAATGAGAAGCTCTCTTGTTGAGTGGCTTTGTCTAAATAGATAGGATGTATGCTCAAGCTTATACTTCAAAAAGGGCTTCAAATGGAGTTGGAATTTGGGTGTGAGTGTATGGTTTTGATGTAAAATGGCTTCTTAAAATGGCATTATGACTTTACTTCATGGATTGTGTTGTTTTTCAAAGGCGAAGGATCCAATTTATAGGCAAGAGGCTTGAGAGATTGAGGGCTAAGATGCAAGGATGGAAAAAAGCTCATGGAGTGTTCAGATTGCATGAGAAGAGAGCACATAGATTGTGCTTCTTTACAGCCAATCAGGGAGTGACACATGTCATAGGGTGAGAGGATGGAGGAAAGGGGAAGTATGAGTCAACAAAAGAGGCTCAAGGGATAAAATCTTCATAAAGACCCTCATAATGGCTTGTAAGAGCAATAAAAGGGCTTGGAAGAGTCATTTATGGCCTAGTGGGCTTCATAAAGTTTAATGGTTAGGATATTTTGAGGGAGATGAGAGCAATTTTGACTTGGGTTTGATTAGGAGGGTTTTAAGCTTGCTTAGGATTGTGCAAATGATTAGAGGATGGATTAGGATGGTTTAGGATTAGCTTAGGGATAAGCAAGTGGATGGCATTTAATGAGGGTGGGTGAAAGAGGAGATATTTGTTAACTTTGGCTTGGGTTAGTAAGTCTTAACCCATGTTTAGGGAATGTGACAAGGTTAGGAGGGGATTAGGATTAGGTTTAAAGACATCTTCTAGAAGAGTCTATACTTTGGATTAGGATAAAGACTTTCTAGAATAGTCTAGAATTTCCTAGGATGAGGATGAAGACTTTCTAGAAGAGTCTAGAACTTCTTAGGATGAGGATAAATTAGATTTTTAGGAAATAAATAAAGTTTTATTTATTTCAAGGGTTTGGGTTGAGGAGATATTTATTAAAACTTTTTTAATAAACATGAGGATTAATATTTAATCTTAATTAAATATTTTGAGTTGGGATTAGGGGTAGGAAATGATGGGATTAGCCTTTAATCAAAATTAAAGAAGGATTAGAAGATTTTGGAAGAGGTTAGCGGTCTTAAGGAAATTGGCCAAGTTTTGGGCAAAAAATAAATTTTTTATTTATTTTGGGTTTTTTGGTCAATTTATTAATTAAATAATTAATAAATAAGAAAATAATGTTTAAATAAGATTTAAACATTTTTGGGAGGGATTCCTTAATTAAATATTTTTAATTAAGATAAAGGGATTTAATGGCATAAAAATAAATAAATTAATTAATAAATGATGATGTCATTAGAAATTTTTCAGAAAATAAAAATACTTTATTTTCTAAAGGTTTTTAGGTGTCTACACTTAAAACTTCTCTCTAGTACTTTAGTGCAACATTTTTCTCCATCATCAAGGTTCTAGCATAGTCAATCACTGACCTATTCCTCCTTTCAGAAATACCATTCTCTAGTGGAGTTCTTAGTGCCGATGTTTGCCTTTTGATACCTTTGTCATTGTAGAATATTTCAAACTCTCTTGATGTGAACTCACCTCATCTATCTAACCTTTGGCATTTTAGGTTCTTTCCTATTTCCTTCTCAACTCTGGCCAAATACCAATTAAACATTTAAAATGCATCATATTTTTTCTTTAAGAACATAGCAGTCATCATCCTAGAATAATCATCTACAAATAGCATTATGTATCTGTCTCCTAGGTAGCTTTGCACTTCTATTGGGCCACATAAGTGTGTATAGACTAACTCTAGTTCTTCATTGAAAGTGTATGTTTTGTTTTTGAAACTTGACTTAGTCATCTTCCCTAGTTGACATTGTTTGCACATTGTGTTTTTAGGTTTCTTCAACTTGGGAAATCCTATGACCTTCTTCTTCTTGCTGATGTTGATTAGATTATCAAAGTTAACATGACACAGCCTTTTATGCCATAGCCACACATCATCAAGTCTAACAACAAGACATGTTGCATCTTCCATATCTAGGTAAGATATATTACTCCTAGTTTGTTCACCTTTTGCTATCAGATTTCCATCAGTGTCATAGATCTTGGCAGTTTTGTTTCCAGATTCAACTTTGCAACCTACATTACCTAACTATGATACACTCAAGTTGTAGTTTAATCCTTCAACATAGTATGTATTATCACATGAAATTTTCTCTATAAGTTTAATATAGCCTTTTCCTTTGATTTGACATGGGGCATCATTACCAAATCTAACACTATTTCCATCATATTGAGTAAAAGTAATGAACTTACTTTTATCTCCTATCATGTGATGTGAACATCCCCTATCTATGATCCACTTGTCATTCTCATTCACACAGGTAACCAATTTTGTTGCTTCATCTTCATCCAATTCATCCTTCATGGCCACATAGACTACTTCATCATCATTCTCATTAGAGTCTTCTTCAACAATATAACATCTCTTGCTTTTCTCTGTGTAATCTTTTTTGTCATCTTCTTTCTTGTTCTTGTACTCATTTCCTTCTTTGTAGTTCTTCTTCTATGGACATCTTGTAGCTATATGACCTACTTCATTGCAATTGAAACATATGATACAAAGCTTACCTTTGAATTTGCCTTTGCCTCTATGGAATCTCCTGGCCAGTAATGCTTCTAACTATTCCACATCTTCCTCATCTATACTGCTATCACTGGATGCATGTTTTCCTTTTCTTCTTCTTTTTCTTGATGTGTCCTCCTCTGTGTCTTTTATTTTCATCTTGGCCTTGAAAGTAGATTCAAGGTTCTTAGGTCTATAGTTGTCAAAATTGGATATTTCAAATGTAGTAAAAAACCCACTATTCCTTCAAAAGTTAGTGTGTTCCCTTGTACACACCTTAGCTCTTGGATGGCTGAAACTCTAATAGCATAGATAGGAAGCAAGGTTCTTAAATATTTTCTGATGGTTGTTTCTTCTTCCAATTTTCCACCTAGACTCCTTATTACACTTACCACTTCTTTCATTCTTGTAGCATACTGAGTAGCATTTTCACCTTCCTCCATCTTCATGTCATCAAACTTTCCTCTTAGGCTTTCTCTTTTTTTTCTTTGGACATTCTGATCTCCTCCATAGTTTTTTGATAAGGTTTTCTACATTTTGAATGTAGTGTCACAATATTTTATGTCATCATATTTTGCATAGTTAAGTGCAGTGGAAATCTCCAACATTCCTTGGTTATGCTCCTTTTTGTTCAAATCATCTACAGTGAGAGGTCCTACTGGAGTTACATGTTTTATTCCAATTGAGGTTTGTGCATAGTCGCCTATTGATCCAACGTGAAATTTCATTAGACTCTACCATGCAACAAAGTTTCTTTTTTTGATCTTGGGAACTTCTCTCTTGGACATCTTGATCTTCCTACTTCTAGCACCTTGAAACTAAATCAGCAGATGGTTCTGATACCAATTGTTAGAATTTCTTAATAATAATTGAGAGGGGGGGGGGGTGATGAATCAATTATTCAAGGTCCAAATGTCCTATTCCAACTTTCCACTAAGTGTGGTGAACCCATTCAACCATTCATTCATCAAGCTTTAACTTATGACACATTTTTTATCTAGGTTACAAATGCAAAGGCTGTTGCAAACATACTACTTATTGATTACTTAGCATAAGAAGGATCTTCCATGTGTTTGGCATGTCTACATGCAAGCAATATTTTGGTCATCCTAGCATTAATGCTTTGATGCTTATGTTAAACTGATATATTAAAAGGGACAAATGTTCTGGTCATTTTGGCTTCTTGTGCCTTGAATGCTTGCATTTAATCCTAACAAACCTATGACATATGTCCTATTCATATTTCCATGATTGCAAAGTCAGTGGTAATTGTAGGATGTTTAGGCTTTGTTTATGTCCAGTGATGATAAATTGTTGAGGCTTGGTAACTAGACCTAGGGTTGCATTTCATATAGTCTTGCATCACATAAATCACTTGCATAAGCACACGATTCAATGGCAACTCTGTTTCCATCCTTCATGATGAGGAATTTTTGGCTTCTTCAAAGAATCATGTTCTTTCACAATTGTACAAATGATTGATTAATCACCCTCATGGCTACTTGGTTTCTCTGAATCCATTTTCGAGATTGAATATGAAATCTGACACACTTAAGTGGCTCAAAAATGCATTTTAAAATTTTGGGGATCGATGCAATTGAACGCTTGTGTAGTATGAAATTTTTTTATATTTTCATATTCTTGGAATTCTTTTAACTTCAAATCCTTTATATTTTCAAAATCTATTTTTGAAATAATCAACTCAAGTTAAAACTAGTCAACTTTTGGTCAAAACTTGGTCTTTTAGACCTTCAAATCACTAAAAATTGACTCTACATTTTCTTTAGATCATTCTGATTTCTTCTACATTCTGCTAAATTTTGGATTTCTTCTGTATCTCTCAACATATCACTTTACATCATATTTATAGTGTGTCATCTTTTGATTTCACTCCCGAGGGGGTAGGATGATTACATCATTGAATCCTTATTGCTTGGGGCACACATTATTCCCATCTTATGACAATATTCGGGGCATCTCACCACTAGGGGCATCTTGTTTTCCTCTTTTCTGTATCTTTTTCATCCATTTCATCTAATCATCAGTTGATTATAGCTATCAAGATAGTCTAAACCTCGACTCCTAAGGATCAAGCCTTGTTTTAGGGATGATTCTATGACTCATAATTTGATCTTGCTATCCTTTATCAAATCTCTTAGGTATCTAGATGCTTTGTTTGGATCCTTAAAGATTAAGCTTCATTATAGAGATGATCTTTTAAATTCTTATCAAATTTTAGGTATCTAGATGTTCTATATGGATCCTTAAAGGTTAAGCTCCATTCTAGAGATGATCTTTTAAATGCTTATCAAATTTCAAGTATCTAGACATTCTATTTGGATCCTGAAAGATTAAGCTCCATTTTGGAGACAATCTTTTAAATGCTTATCAAATCTCAGGTATCTAGGTGTTTTATCTAGATCCTTAAAGATTAAGCTCCATTTTGGAGATAGTCTTTTAAATGCTTATCACTCTCAAGTATCTAGATATTCTATTTGGATCCTTAAAGATTAAGCTCCATTCTAGAGATAGTATTTTAAATGCTATCAATATTAGGTATCTAGATGTTCTATCTAGATCCTTAAAGGTTAAGGTCCATTATAGAGATGATCTTTTAAATGCTATTAATCTCAGGTATCTAGATGTTCTATCTAGATCCTTAAATGTTAAGCTCCATTCTGGAGGAAATCTTTTAAATGCTATCAATCTCAGCTATCTAGATGTTATGTTTGGATCCTTAAAGGTTAAACTTTGTTCTAAAGGAAACCTTTAAAATGCTTATCAATTATGGGTATCTAGGTATTTTTCTTGGATTCCTTAGGATCAAACTCTATTCTAGAGATGGTTCTTAAAAGCTTATCAATTGGTCTCCAGATCATCAACTTTGGAACCAATATTATCTCTTGATTTTCAAATCATGTTTTCTAATTTTCTTTGAATTGAATGTGCTACTTGCACATTTATTCAAAGAGGGGCAAAATGTAATACCCCAAAATTGGCTCATTTCCATTATACTAATTCTGGTCTATTCTGACCAATCCTAAGACCTATTCTAATAGGCAAATCTCATTCTAATTGTTGCTACTTAACTTAATTGTCAAATTTAGAAAACCCTAATCTACATTCATCATGCTCATTATTTAATTCCTATAGTATTTACTCATGTTAGTCACATCAAAACCTATTGATTAATATTTTATTTAATTATTAAGTATTTATACTTTAATTAAATTAAATTATACCCTAAGGCTAATGTACTAAGGAATTAAATTTATTTAATTTAATAAATATGCCTACTTTAATTAATTGAATGTGATCATTTAATTAAATAGAAAAGGTATTTATGAGGTCATATCTCATTTTATTAAATTAAATATCTTTCCTAATTCTACTCTTCAGTTCTAAATGGAAACTCTGAGTGAACTCTCTCTCAAATTGGAATCAATCTAGTTAATTTGATCTCACACCCATGGAAAGTTTAGTTAACTGCTCATCACACTCAGATTAGAAATAGTTCACTTCACTTGCACAAGGAAGTTTCCATCTTAACTAAATCTTTGCTTCAATACTAACTATTGATCCAAGTTGATCTCACCCATTGATAGACTCCAAGAATTCTATTTAAGGAACTCATAATTCTTCATTAAAAAAGGTGGAATTGAATCGATATCGAATTGTTGTTGCATTTTACACTCATATAGCTTATTACTATTCTCATACACTTTCATTTTCTTAGTTTAATTTCATTTAGATCTTAATATGCATTCAAAATCCTTCATTCTTAGAGGGTTTGGTTGCCTATACCTCAAATTTGAGGATATTGAATAGGAGAAATCCCTTTAGATAGGAGGCAATGGGTCGCACTTTTGAGTATCTTGGATGAACAATTCAATGTTCATTCTAGGATGACTTCATAGGTAATGACCACGTTGAAGTGTGTGTGACATTCAGAAGTTCGCATTTTCATGCATATAGTTACCGAGCATTGTAGTATGTTTTAATTGAGCTACTTCATGGTAACCAAGTGATTCAATGTTTATCAAGTTGTATAATATCTACTAAGTCACCAATGCATACCAAGTTCAAGACTACTTGAAAGTGATCAATATGGACCAAGCTTCTACATCTACCAAGAGCATGATGATACTGAGCACTGATAGTGGATGTCAAGTATCAAAACCTCACTAAGTCAGTCTTTAGAACCTAAGTATCATCATATGGGCTCACTTTGTAATATTTTTGTTAACTTATGTCATGACCAACATTGTAATTTTGTAATTTGGATTGTATGTATATGTAATGTATTGTATCATATCCAATGTGTGTAAGTTAAAGTGAGAATGCGAATGTAAGTGTAGACACCTAACAACCTTTAGAAAATAAAGTATTTTTATTTTTTGAAAAAGTCCTGATGACATCATCATTTATTAATTAATTATTTAATTAATTAATTAATTTATTTTTATGCCATTAAATCCCTTTATCTTAATTAAAAATATTTAATTAAGGAATCCCTCCCAAAAATGTTTAAATCTTATTTAAACATTATTTCCTTATTTATTAATTATTTAATTAATAAATTGACCAAAAAACCCAAAATAAATAAAAAATTTATTTTTTGCCCAAAACTTGGCCAATTTTCTTAAGACCACTAACCTCTTCCAAAATCTTCTAATCCTTCTTTAATTTTAATTAAAGGCTAATCCCATCATTTCCTACCCCTAATCCCAACTCAAAATATTTAATTAAGATTAAATATTAAATCTTCATGTTTATTAAAAAAGTTTTAATAAATATCTCCTCAACCCAAACCCTTGAAATAAATAAAACTTTATTTATTTCCTAAAAATCTAATTTATCCTCATCCTAAGAAGTTCTAGACTCTTCTAGAAAGTCTTCATCCTCATCCTAGGAAATTCTAGACTATTCTAGAAAGTCTTTATCCTCATCCAAAGTCTAGACTCTTCTAGAAGATGTCTTTAAACCTAATCCTAATCCCCTCCTAACCTTGTCACATTCCCTAAACATGGGTTAAGACTTACTAACCCAAGCCAAAGTTAACAAATATCTCCTCCTTCACCCACCCTCATTAATTGCAATCCACTTGCCATCCACTTGCCTAGTCCTAAGCCATCTCTAACCCTTCCTCTAATCATTTTTACAACCCTAAGCAAGCTTAAAACCTCCCTAAACCCTCAAATTCGAATTTCATGGTATCTCTCACAAATATCTTCAACCACAAAACTTTATAAAACCCACAAAGTCATAAATGTTCTTACAAAGCACTTATGAAGGGTCTTTATGAAGATTTTATCCCTTGAGCCTCCTTTGTTGACTCATCCTTCCCCTTTCCTCCATCCTCTCACCATGTGACATGTGTCACTCCTTGATTGGTTGTAAGGAAGCACAATCCATGTGCTCTCCTCTCATGCAATCTGAGCCCTCCATGAGCTTTTTCCCATCCTTGCATCTTAGCCCTCAATCCCTCAAGCCTCTTGCCTATAAATTGGATCCTTCTCCTTTGCAAAATAACACAATCCATGAAGTAAAGTTATAATGCTATTTTGAGAGCCAAATCCATACTAAAGCCATCTATCCACACCAAAAATCCGCAATCATCCATTGAATCCTTTGGAAGCATATTGAGTATACATCATATCCATTTAGATAAAGCCACTCAACAAGAGAGCTTCTCATTGAGAGAGCCCATTAATGGCTCATATTTTCAATTGAGAGCTCATCTTAGTCTATCTTGAAGTTTATGAATTTTGTTTAGTTTGTAGAAGCTTTATTTAAATTTGGTTTCTATTAGCATACTAACATTGCTCATATACAATAAGCATATGCATTGTAATGTGAATATGGATGCAAAAAGTTCAAGTAATGAATGTATTAGATAAAGAATTATAAAGGCCATATCAGTATAAGGAGAAGCAATGACATATCTATCATAGAAAGGTGATCAGTAAACTAAGGAATCTCTATTATTGCTTCATCCTAATAGGTGAACTAGTCAAAATCTTCTAACAAGGTAGACCTAACAATCTTTTCTAAATCTCTTTATTGAGTGCATACTTCATTTTATGTTTGTAATCCTCTCACAAGGTGGACCTAGCAGTCCCTATTGCTCCTAATAGGGCAGATCATCAGAAGTGATTAATGTAAGCCTTAACAGGACAACTTTATGTTGTAGTACTAAATTTTGTGGGTGCCATCCCCACCCTAGTTTTACTTTCTATTTGGAAGGTTTCTAGGTCACCAAATCTTTGTGTTCAAGTGTTATAGATGCTTTTATGTTTTTAGTTTCTCATGCATGCATTCAGATTAGATGTGATGAATTAAGTGCTAATTAATTTATTGGATTAATAATTGAAATTTTTAAAGTTTTAGAAGTTACTAATTCACCCCTCCCCTCTCAGTAATTTAGCATAGTCTTGAGTATTTCCAACATATGTTCCTTTCATCATTTCATTTCAAGATCCAAAGTTGGATATTTGAAGAAAGTTTCATGCAACTTTTGAAGCTAAAATACATCTTCCTCTATGTATTTCAAGGCAAGTATTTCAAATTTTATTTCCTTTCATATATTTACCCTAGATCTATATCTTAATTGGGTTAATTGTGTACACATAGCATCTAGATTTATATTATTTAATAATTTTATGTAATTTTATATACAAATTATCCTAGGAAGGCCAAAGAGTACATTTCCTTCTACTACATTCCTCTTCATAATTTGAACTTGGTATTGGTGCCCTTCTTCTTTTGGGCTCTAGCTAATCTAATTTAGATTATTAGTGGAAATGTATTAGGAGATTTACCTCTTTCCCTCACATATGTATTTGAATAGCTTAGTGGCTTGGAAAAGAGGAGACCTATAACCCTATTAAAGTGCCTTCCTTTCCCCCCTAAACTTTTGGTGAACCCAATCTTCTTACCTTCTTTCTTGTAGTTAGATATATTTTTATTGGCAATCTCTTTTCTTTAGCATTAGCTTTACCTAAACATTTTGATGAACCTGGCATCATCAACCCTTTCTTTTGTGTTTTTATATCTCTCCATTTCATTGGGTTTTTTTGTAAACCCCAACTTTTGGAGTTAGATCTTTCTTATTTCTGTTACATGTTTATATCCTTTTGGGGTAAACCTAATTTCTTTTGGGATTCTAAACATGGAATTATTTTGATCTATCATGACTTTCATGCTTACTACTCTTCTTGCATTTATTTATCATACTTATGATGTTTATGCAAGTTTCTATCACTTTATGTTATTTATGTCTTTACATGAAACAAGGCAAGGTAGGAGAATTCATAAAGGAGATGTGCTAGCCCTGAGAAAATAAACACACAATATAAAGACAACACAAGAAATAAGATCTGATATCAAACACAACTCATTATTCATAAAATAATTGATTGCATGCAATGTGCCAAGTTGTAATGCCTTTCGAGTTTTGGCCATATACAATAGCAATTACAAAAACACTTTTGCAAGATCCAATCCCAACACTAGCTAGTTTAGATCCAAACTAGTAGAAACCTTCAAGGAAAATCTAAACTTGTGCTCACAAGACCACCAAGCAATCTTCTTATTTTCCAAGCCTTTGCTACTATCCATTCTCAAACTTTAGTCTTCAACCCTGTTGGTGTTTTAATACTACTAAGAAACAAAATGCTTAATACCAAGATGGTGAAGATTACAAGAACCAAAAGATTAGCTACTCCCTATAAACAACTATATGTTCTTTAGATCTAGACCCAACTTCAACAAAATCTTGGAAGATTTTCTACTCTTTTGGCTCTACAAAACCAAGGTGGGTGTACCTAAGGGAAAAAGATTCACAACTTGATATTAAATTAATATTTCATTCATTCCATAACATTTTATAACAATATTCATCCCCTATAGAAAATTGGTCATAGTTCTTCTTAGATTTACAGATAATTTTGGAAAATAGTAGCTAACTAAGACTCAGAGGTTAAATGTAAACAAGTGCTAACCAGCTTTAACATTCTTCAAACATTAAAAGTAAAATTGATATTGATTTTTTAGATGTTTTCTTGAAATATATCTATGATATTTCCATATGCTAACTGAAATAGTTGATTAGTACCTCATCCATTGGAATTTTGAGTCTATCCAATTTCTTGACCTAATTGACTGCATTTCAATTAACTTTATCAACAATTGCCACTAAAACTCATTCTTACACATATTCTTTTACTGCATGGAGATCCTATCATATTCAATAAATAATTTACTTAATTCATTGAATTAAAAGCAATAATGAACTTATATACAACCTATTCTAGTTGTATTCAATTGGACAAGCTTTGCTCATACAATCTCAAGATAATCAAATGATAAAAATGAAGACAAGATTCAGAGAGAAAGTGTGGGGACAGTTCCTCTTTATATTATTTTTTTTTAAAAGTAATATGGCATTTCAATAGAACTCAAAACAATTCAAGATAAGACACTATGATCCTATAACATCAATGTATTCTCAGAATTTGCAAAGTACATCAAAGAGTTGATATCAAGAAAATTGGATTGAACAAAGCTTAGTAAAACTAAAAATTTACAATGACTCGGACCCTTTCTCCAGCCTTGTAATCTCACTTATATAGTGTGAAATATGACAAGCTTCAAGAATAGAGAAACTGATAGTTTTCCTTAATATAGAAAGATATTTACATTTAGAAAGATATTTACATTGTTGCTGTAATAGGATGTCTTTCATCATGAATATTCTTTAGCAAGGACCACTTTTCTATTACACCTTGTTGTTGTCAAGGATTTTATGATTAGCTTTATTGTTATTGCTCTTCCTTGGAGTGTGTGATAGTTGGTTCTACATGTGACCATCCTTATTTTGGTACTTGCAAGCTAAGCTTGAGGTATCTCATCCATGTCATCTTGTACTAACAAATTAATAGTCACCATTAGTTGTCTTGTTGTCAAGTCATCATTTTGGGCCCTATTCTGGTAACTGCAATTGGTTTCTTACCCTTCTCCTCTTCTACTTTTTTGGATGTGTTAATTATTTGTACTTTATCCTATTTCATTTCACCATCCTTAGTTTCACCACATTCTAATTTCTTTGCATGAATGAAATCTGCCATCCAATTTTCAAAAAGTGTATCATTTAGCATTTTAAAATGTAGAATATCATGCTACTTCTTCATCACATACTCTCTAATTTTATCAATCTCAATGAAATATTTCCTCAAAGAATCAAAGAATAATTGAACCTTTATAACTTCTTCAGTTGTGGCTGCACACTCTGCATTTCCTTTTTCATTTATGACCTTATTCATTCGAAGTCATAATAGGTCATTCAATTCCTAGGCTCATTCCTTCTTATTTTTTAACTTATAGTTTTTATCTATGTATGTGGGAAGAGTTCAAAATTAATACTCTTATACTTGTCAAGATAACTTATGATCCTTTTTTTCAATACAACTCTCTTATCATCAAATTCTAATAGATCATTGGTTAAATCATAAGTCTTTTCTATATACTCATAGGATAACCTAATAATAGAAAAACACAAAAGAGTAACATTGTTATTCCTTCTACTCCATTTGTTAACAATTGTCTTTGGGGCATCATCATTGCTTTCAACCCTTCCCATGTATTTACTACCTTTGTTAACTGCTCATAAAATGTTGGCCAATCAATCTTATTAACTAAATACATTATGGCTTTTCTTAACCTATCCTCATATTGGATCTCCAATTCTACATGTAACACTCATAGTTTACTCTTTTCTTCTACAAAATCCTCTATAGTATAGTACTAAGGCCTCTGTGGTGTGTCTATAATCTCAATAAGAGGAGTGGATTTAAAGGGCTCCACTAGTGGATAAGGATAAGTAATTCTAGGCCTACTAGATTGCCCTTGGTATCCCATCAATTTATTTTCTAGATCAATTCTCTTTTAAACTTATTTATTATAAGTAGCTAAAAATTTCTCATACTTATCCTCCAACTCCAACCTTTCTCTTTTATCCCTCACAGTTGTGGCTAAGGTGAAGTTGGCTGATCCAACACCTAACTTTGTAGTCTCTTCACTAGCAGTTTCTTCATGATGAGGGCACAACCCAAGACAAAATGAACACAACAAGAAAATAAGAAAAGTAGAATACTATTATGAGAAGTGATATTCTATTACATTCAATACAAAAAAAATGGACTCAATTACATGCCCTATGGCTTACAATGTTATCATATTCTGGAGAAAAAAAAAAAAAAAAACTTTTCTCACAGTACCTTCTCCTAAACACTAACAAAAACTATATTTACAATCCCAAAAATAACCTTAAGTGAACTAAATTAGGTTTAGGGTTAGGAATAAATTTTAGAATATTCCATTTGGCATGCACTACCAAAACAAAAGGTTCTAGAAAACATGTCAAAAGTTGGTGTAAAATTAGAAGAATTCAGAAATGGTTGTCCAACTTCTAGGAGGGATAACTTTTGATCTGGAACTCTGATTGACAAACTATTTACATTTTGGAAAGATCTCCAAGTACTCTATAGCCCTATGGAGATTTTTATTTTTACCCCATTTTTTGGACCCTTATGAGGCCATTTAGTGCCTTAAATTTGAGTTTGAAGCACTCTTAGGAGGTCTCCAAGCAACTTAAAACTGTAATAACTTTCAACCATAAAGCCTTTTGACCTGATTATTTTTCTAGAATAATTTAAATTACAAGTATAATCATCCCTCCAACTTATACCCTCTAACTCATCATAATTATGGCTCAATTACAAATTAACCTATTTTTTACATTGGCACATATCCCAGCGTGCTCAAAAACTCTAGCCCTATAAACCAATAGTGGAACTATTAAAGTTGGAATATTTATTTGACCCAAATAGGTATCCAAAAATGAAAACACATCAAACAAAAACTAACAATAAGCACATTTTTGGGTGATATAGGATTGCCCTTACACCACTGGATGCTCCTACATCAGACACTCAAGGTAGATTGAAAAGTGACCCTGTCACTTTATAGATGGTAGAGGAAAACCTAAATGGGCAACCTCTACCATAGATATCCAAGTTGAATCTTCTACTAGTTGTCCTTTCCACTTCACCAGGTATTCTTGATACTACCTATTTTTGGTACTCTAGCACACATGGCTATCCAAAATTTCTTCAATCTCTTCCTTCCTAGAAGTGGGAATTGGACATGGCTCTAGCATCCTCTCCTCCTCTACACCATCATCATGATATTCTATTAAGTTTGGAATATTGAAAATAGAATAAATGTGAATCCCATCTAGTAGCTCCACCTCATATGCATTTCCTTATTCATATTTCTTCAAAATTTTGTAGGAGCCAAATTTCTTCATCTTCATCTTGTTATAGGTACCCACTAGAAATCATTCCTTTCTCAAGTATACAATAACTAGATCCCCAACTTGGAACTCCTTATGTCTCCTCTTTTGATCTATTGTAGCCTTATATTGTAGATTCATCTTAGTAATATGTGCATGTACCTCCTCATGTAGGTTCTTGACATGTTCAATAAAGTCTTCTACCTCAACAATTTTCCTCTCCCCTTGCTCCATCTTCCTCAATGATGGTGTATCCTTGGACTACTCCCATACACAATTTGGAATGGTGATCTACCAGTACTCCTATTCATAGAATTATTATAAGAAAATTCTTCTTGTGGTAGAATCAAATCCCATCCCTTGGGCTTATCACCTACTAAACACCTTAGAAAATTGTCCAAACTTCTAATTAATATTTTTGTTTGTCCATTAGTTTGTAGATGATGTGTAGAATTGAACTTCAATTCTATCTTCAACTTATTCCACAAAGTCCTCCAGAAATACCCAACAAATTTAGTATCTCTATCAGAAACAATACTTTTTGGGAGACCATGTAGCCTCACCACCTCTCTAAAAAACAAATTTTCAATTTGAATTGCATCATGAGTCTTGTGGCATGGAATTAAATGTGCCATCTTGGAGAACCTATCAACCTCCACAAATATTGAGTCATTGCCCCTTTGTGTCCTTGTCAATCTAAGAACAAAATACATTCTTATGTCCTCCCAAAGCTTTAATGGAATAGGCAATGGCTGATAGAGTCCAATATTGTGACTAAATCCTTTGGTTGTTTGACATACTTGACAACTTTGTACAAACTTCTTCACATCTAGTGACAATTGAGGCCAAAAATAATGTTCTCTAATAATGGGAATGTTCTTATCTCAACCAAAGTGTCCCACCATCCCTCCACTATGCTTCTCCTTGGAATAAAATAACTCATGGAACTCCTTGGAATACAAAATTGATTTCCCTTGAACAACATACCATCCTAAATCATATAATCTAGCCACCTAGTCTTGTCTAGAGTAACAAGTTCTTTACAAGACTTCCAAGCATCTACAAAGTTAGGATCCTCAGGGTACAAATTGTTGAGCTCATAAAACCTAACCACTCCAATCTACATTACTATTAGTAACAATTGTCTCCTACTTAATGCATTTGCAACCCTATTAGACCTGCCACTTCTATGTTTCAATACAATTGTATAGCTTTGCATGAACTCTACCCATTTCAAATGTCTCTAATTCAACTTACCTTGGCTATTTAGGTACTGCAATGCATGATGATCAGTATACAAGACAAATTCTTTTGGCAAAAAATGATGCATTCATTTCTTTAAGGCCTAAAATATTGTATAGAACTCCTAATCATAAATAGAATACTTCTTCTTTGTATCATTCAATTATTCACTAAAATAGGCAATAGGCTTACCTTCTGGGCTCAACATAGCCCCAATAGCACTATCACTAGCATTTTAATCCACCTAAAACACCTAGTTAAAATTAGGTAGTGCCAATAGAGGTTGCTTTGTCACCTTCTTCTTCAACAATTCAAAACTCCTTGCAACTCTTGTAGTCCACTTGAACTCTTTTCTATCCCCCTTCATTGTTTCAGTTAGGGGTACACATATACTACTAAAATTCCTAATGAAATTCCTATAAAAACTAGCTAGACCATGGAATGACCTCACCTAAGTGGTAGACCTTGGAGTAGGCCATTCCAAGATGACCTTCATCTTCTCTAGGTCCATTTTGAGACCTTCAACTGATACAACAAACCCCAAATAGACTAAATCCCTTTTGACAAAGCTAAACTTCTTCAAATTAATCAACAACTTCTCTTCCTCAACCTTTCAAGGACACTACAAATGTGCAATAAATGTTCATCCAAAGACTTATTGAAAATCAAAATATCATTTAGATAGACAATAACAAATTTTCTCAAAAATGTCTTTAGTACCTCATTCATAAGCTGCATGAAGGTGCTTGGCACATTAGTCAAGCCAAAAGGCATGACTAACCACTCATATAGAACCTCCTTGGTTTTGAATGTAATCTTCCACTCATCTCCCTCTCATATCCATATCTAGTAATAGCCACTCTTGAGATCTATCTTTTTGAAGTATTGAGCTCCACTCAAGTAGTCCATAAGATCATCCATCCTTGGCAAAGGAAATTGGTATTTGATGGGTATTTTATTTATAGCCTAAGAGTTTGTTCACATTCTCTAATATCCATCCTTCTTTGGTGCTAGTACTATAGGTACTACACATGGACTCAGGCTCTCCTGAATTAAACCTTTCCTAAATAGCTCCTAAACTTGTCTGTTTAGCTCCTTAGTCTTAGTAGGAGTCATCCTATGAGTAGCCTTGTTAGGAAAAATAGCTCCAGGGACTAAATATATTTGATGATTATTTTGCCTTATTGGTGGCAACCCTTCTGCAATATTATTAGAGATGGCATCTCTGTACTCACTTAATAGACCTGAAACTTCAAGTGGAACTTCACTACTACCTTCCTTATCCTTTCTAGGAATTAAAGCATAACACATATGCTGATGCTTCATGCCATCCATAAATTATCCTTCATCAATAAGACATACCCTAGCACTATTGCATACATTTTCATCCTCCTTTACCAAGGGCTTCAATTTGTGAAAAACTCCATCCTCTGTTAGAGAGTATGTATTTGCATGACCATCATGTATAGAATGCCTATCAAACTACCATGACCTTCCCAATAATAAATGGTAGACATCCATTGGGATGTTGTCACAAAGAGCCTCATAATGGTAACTTCCAATCTTGAACTTTACCAAACATTTCTCATTAACTAGGACCTTATGATCATCCTACACCCAAGCAATCTGATAGGGATCGGGGTGTTTCTCCCTCTTGAGATTTATCTTTGAGACCATCTCCTTTGACACCAATTTTTTAGTTCTTTCACCATCAACAATCACATTACAACATTTACCCTCGCACTTGACCTGGTATGAAACAAGCTCCTCCTTTGTCCAAGTTTAGTCTCACTACTTAGTAAAACCCTTTCATCAATTAGAACCTCTCCTATTTTTGCATCCTCTAAAGGTGATGACCATGCATCATCATGCACATGAGCAACCCTTTCTTGACCATCAGCTCTCCTATCTATCCTTCCTTGGCATTGAGGATATTCGTAGGCACTATGACCTTCTTCATTACAATGAAATAGGTACAACAGAAACCTCCTCTTCTTAAACCTTGTCTATTTCCTCTACCTCTTCCTCTCTAATCTCCAAAGTTTTGATCATGGGAGAAGTTGAAAACCTTATTCTTCTGGTTTTAGCTAGCACCCACATCTTCATTTTTCTTCTAGTTCTCATTTTGGCCTCTAAATGACTTGCCACCATCCCTTCCTCCTTGACTACACCCTCTTTGCCTTCCATAATTTTTTTTTTAAAACTTCTCCTCAACTCGCAAGGAAAATTGGTATGCCTCTTCAATGCTAGTAATTCTAAATAGACTTAACTCCTCATGAATGCTAGGTCTTAAACCATTAAGGTAATAGGAAACCTTCTCCTTGTTTGCTTCCACATGACCTGCCCTAATAAGGACTTGGTAAAACTCCTTTATGTATTCCTAGATGGATTTTCTTGATTTCTTTAACCCTTGCATCTTCTTGAACAAATCAAGCTCGTAGTTAACAAGAATGAACTACTTCTTTAGTTTGTCCAGCATGTGATCCCATCTTGTGATTTTTTGCTTCCCTCTTCTATTTCTCTCCAACTGAATCTCTTGTCACTAGATTTTGGCATGGCCTTTCATTTTGGCCTTCACAAACTTAGCCCTATTAGGGTCCCCAATATCCTCATACTCAAAATATTCCTCTAGCTCATTAACCTAGTTTATCAACTCATCCGAATTTAGATTTCTTGAGAATGTGTTGACATTAATTTTAGGTCTTTTTCCTAGCTCTACAATGGCCCTAAAAAGTTTTTCCTCCACCTAGTTTAAGACTTCTCTGTCTCCTTCCCATTCCTACATAATATTTCCTTCTTCTTCATTTTCCTCCTCATTTCCATCACCTACAACAATATTCATCCCTCTATAGATCTCCTTTTGCAATGCTTGAACTTGTTTGTGGAGGGCTCTAACCTTAGGAGGAACAAATTTGGCCCTTCCACCAAACTCCATTCACAGAGGCATCTTCTACCCAAAACCACATAGTCATGGTGAAAACTACCTCAAATTTGATGCTCTATCTACACACTCAAGAAAACCTAGCTCTGATACCACTGATGAATGTATGCTCTGATACCACTTGATGAGGGCACAGCCCAAGACAAAATGAACACAATAGGAAAAAGGGAATATTATTATTAGAAGTAATATGCAATTAAATTTAGTTTAAAAAAATAGACTTAATGACATTCCCTATGGCTTACAATGTTATCAAATTCTGGAGAAAAAGACCTTTCTCATAGTACCTTCTCCAAAACTACACAAAAAATTACATTTGCAATTCTAGAAATGACCTTATGTAACTTGAATTAGTTTTAGGGTTAGGAATACACTTTAGAATATTCCATTTGACATCCACTACCAAAACAAAAGGTTCTATAAAACATATCAAAAGTCAGTGTAAAATTAGAAGAATCTTGGGGGGATTCTAGGCTACTTAAAACTGCAATAATTTTCAAACCATAAAGCCTTTTGACCCAATTATTTTTCTAAAGTGCTTTAAATTACAAGTATAATCATCCCTCCAAATTACACCCTATAACTCATCATAATTATGTCTCAATTAAAAAATACCATATTTTTTATATTGGCACATATCCCAAGGTGCTCAAAAACTCTAGCCCGAAAAACCAATAGTGGAACTATGAGAGTTGGAATCTTTATTTGACCCAAATGGGCATCTAAAAATGAAAATACATTAAATAGAAACTAACACTAAGCATATTTTTGGGTGATACAAGATTGCCCTTACACCGCTAGATGCTCCTACATCACTTCAACTCTCTTCAAAATTAAGTTTCCCATTAGTCTGGTGTCATTGGGCTAGGAAGAGCTAGCCCTAGATCCTTTTCTCATTGACTAGATTACTAGTGTAGCATAATCCTCACTAAACTTGACACCTTTTATTTCTTTCTTCCCTTTCTCATCTATACTTGATTTCTTTGTAACAAAATTAGAAATCATTGCATTTGCAATATCCCAATTGGGTAGTAGCAAAACCCTAGATGATTTTATCATTTTCCTCCCTTCTTTAGGGTTCAAGCTTTTAAATGGTTGCATCAATGGTTCATTTATTTGGTTCTACATATCTACCTCCTCCATCTTGGGATTCTCTATTTTTATTTTACTACACCTTTCTTTAAATAATCCAATATTTTTTTCTCAAAGAAAATTGATAGAAGGCTCTAGACTTAACAAAATTATCATAAAAAATAAACTCTTGGTTGGCCTGTTCCATTACAGGGTCCAACTCCCTTGCTTTGTAATCAGTAATAGTTAAATCAAGGCTTTACATAGGAGGTTCTTAAGGATTTCCCTTTTCTAATGTTGATTCAGTAATGAAATTCTCCATTGGGATCCCAATTGTTCCACCTGCTTCTTAGTGAGTTGTTCATCTCCTATGTATAATGGGGATTGAGTGGGTGAATAATCCTCTATTTGAGGTAGTTTTTCCTTTTCTATCCTCTACCTCTTATACATAGGCTCATTAGGTCTCTTATCTAGAATAACACAATTGTCCCTATAATTTGTTTTCCTTTATCAATCGTGGGCCTTTTATTCTAAATTATATTATAACTAGTTCTTTTTTGAACAACTAATTTTCTTAATCCTACTATAGGGGTGAAAGACAACCTTATATTGGGTCTTGCCTTTTATTTGGTCTTATTTTATTTCTTTTTTAGAGTGATCACCATGTCACAAGCAACAAAGTTTGAGAAAATTCTTATAGCGACATGGCAATCACCGTCGATCTTAAAGAGATCTGATGGCATGGATCAATAGTACCTTCTTCTTAGTGTGTATCTTTAATTTCATCTGAAACTTTTGACAAGCTATCATGCAAATGAGGATTATTAATGGAAATTGAAATAATGGCACCTATCTTTAGGTTTGGGTTCACCATATTTCCTTTTTGCGATAGTTGTTAATGTCACTAAGGGTAAAAACCTTGTGATTTCCAATAGTGACAATGTGACCACCATCGATCTTAAAGATATTTTATGGTGTGGTAAATTCACTTTGAAACCATGCTTATTTACTAACTAGGTCCCACATGTAATATTTTCTTGGTCACCATTTTGCTAATGGTAAAATGCACACAAGTTCTTATAACGACATGGTGACTATCGTAGATTTTGAAGAGATCTGATAGTAAAGATTATTTCAAGAACATTATGGATAAAATGAATAATCTTTTAAAAGGTTCCTAGAAAAGGGAATTTAAAATGATATTCCTACTTGATTATAAGGAAAAGGAATACAACCTAAAAGGCTTTTTTAGGGAGACAATTTTGTAGAATGCTAACTAGGGTTTTATTAGGGTTGACAAAACTTAAAAGGAAACAAACCCTAATTTGCACAAAAATAACTAGCATCATTTATTATAAAACATATTCAAAAAAGCATGAAGTGAAAACATGGCCAACAATGGCTTTGTCGAGGGATAATGAATAAGTAAAATTCATATGAGGGCTCAAAATCCCTAGGAGAAGCAGATCACAAACTTGACCAATTCTTACTTGACAACTTTGAGAGAGAAAAAACACAAGAAAGGAAATATATAAGGGCTATATAGAAGACACAAAGAATTTACAAAATGTATAGAAAAACCCTAAAACTATTGTTCATGGAAGACGCAAGTATTTTGGAAAAAATACCTCTTCAATAATTGTCCATGAACTAGAAATTCAAGAATATTTCCTGATAGATCCTTCAAAATATAAAAGTATTATCCCCATGAGGCTTCCACTAGATAAGGACCTAACTGTAGGACTAGAAAATGGGTTAAATGCATAACATACTATGAGAAAATCACAAACTCAATCAACATATATTAGCACCCACTAGTTCTACCATGAAAGCCAAACTAATCAAAAGAAGGCAAACATAATTAAAAACTCCCTTTTCTGTTTGTAGCTCCCATGTCCTTCTTTCTTCTCCAAATGATTGTAGCTCCAAAGTTGCCTATAGTGCACACAAAATTGAAGCAAAAGTCTATGATAGGGATAAAGCCATGAGAATACTTGAAGTGTGATTTAATGTGAGGGAAAGAATGAAAAATGCAAAGGAGTAGAGACTCAAAGACTCAAAGATTTGGATTTTCAAAACTTAAGCATTCAAGGATTCAAGGACCCAAAATGAGAGAAAGAGTGTCCAATTTATAATTGACATGGAGGATGAGAGCATTGGATTTTTCACCCATAGATATGCGATGTGGCAAGAGATTCCTTTGAGAATCCATGATGCATATGACAAAATATGCCAATTGTGAGATTCTATGACACATGCAAGTCAAACTTGGCTAAATGTGGAAGAGAATCTATGACGCATCATAAGACACCTCAACCCACTTAAAGCCAAGAATCTATGACAAAGAAGCCAAATAGAGACATGCATAAGAGAATAAGAATATTTGATTATGACAAGTCTTAGCCAAGTGTCAAAGGAGAATCCACGAGGTGTCATATCTAAGTGTCATGATGATGCAATATTTTATGGAATATTTGAATTAAGAATCCTTTTATTCCACAAAATAAGAATTAGTAAAAAGTGGAATTAATGATATAAAATAGAACTTAGGAAATTGTAAATTTCTGTGGTTTGTAGATAATGAATCAATTAATTAATAAAATTAATTAATTAAGGATGGTAATTATGAAGAATAATTAGAAAGAATAGGATTAAATTATGGGTTATTTAATCCTATAGAGAAAATTAGCAGATGATTGGCCAAATTGATTAAATGAATGCGACACTATCCTTTGATGAAAATGTAATGATGATGGATATGGAATAAGATGATGACTAGTAGATCAAAGCCATGATCAGATTGATTGATTGAAGTTGATAACATGCCAAGGACACATGACATGAATTGGTTGATATGTAACATTTAACTAACATTGTAAATGCTACAGGATTGAAATTTATTGATAAGGTTTGATCATAATAACACCGACGAACATTGTCAATGTTATTAAAATGGTTGATGATGCCATGATTTGACATTGAAAGCCTCAACAATGTCAAAGATTGGATGACATGAATGATAGTTTGACCTAGCACTAAGAGCCATGACAGTACTAAGGTTAGATTGATAAGATTGATAGGTTGATAGGTTTCCAAGGCATTGAAAGCCACAACAATACTTAGGAGTCAGACAAATGATGATTGATTTGGGATGTTTGATATGTTTTGGGTTGATTAGGACTGATTTTGAGTGATTTTGAGTTGATTTGGGGTGATTTTGAGTTGATATGAAATTGATGTGAAAGGGGATACAAATGATGAAATATGATCAATCTAGCCAAAAGATCAAAGTTAGTAGAATGAGAAAATGGGAAAAATTATTATGAAGAAGTGATGAATTCATATATTTGAACCATTTTTAATCATCTACATTTTCCCCCTCTTTGATACAATGTGATTTAGAGCTTTGTATCAAAGAATAACTGATGAGAAAGCCACAACATACCCCAGTAGGGATGATATATATGGGTGCCCCCTTGAGAAATTGACTAATATAATCATATGATAAGTCAATTTGTTGACATCAAGAAGACAAAACATAGCAATTGACAGATTGTAAATTAGAGCTAAGATGTGAAAGTTATGAGGTCTAGAGTGCAAAATAGGGTCAATCAGGAGCTCGAGAGTGATTGTATGGGTTACCACTCAAGAAAAATACAAAATGATGAAAATGATATTTCATGTTTTCCACAAAAAAGATACAAATCCAATTCAATTGACGGATTGCAAGTCCGAGTTAAAACACAAAAGTTATGGGCTCTAGAGTGCAACATAAGGGCTCTAGGAGCAGTTCTGGGTATCCTAGGTCCCCAACTGCACCCAAAACTCAACCAAGTGCATCATTGACGCACTTGATAAGCCCAAGTGTGCCATGAAAGTACCAAGTGCATAAATGACACACTTGGGAAGCCTAAGTGGTCTCAAAAAGTGCAAAATGTGCCGGAGAAGGCTCTAGGGGCCAAAATCAACATGATGTGGGGCAACTAGGAGCCCAAGATTAATTGCAAGGATTAATGCTCCATATAGTGAAAAAATAATGAAAATGATAGCTCATTTTTTTCACAATAAAGATATGAGTCCAACGCAACTGACGGTTCATAAATTGGAGTTGAAATGTAAAAGTTATGGCCTCCGGAGTGCAACCTAGGGGTTCCGAGAGCAGTTCTGGATAATCTAGGTCCCAAAGTGCACCCAAACTCTATCAAGTGCATAAATGACGGAGTTGGCATGAAAAAGTGCATCAATGATGTAGTTGGGAGCCCCAACTATGCCTAGATAGTGCAAATTGTGCCTTAAAAGGCTCTAGGGTCCAAAATCAGCCCAATTGGACTCGGACTGACTTGAAACTGTGCGTGCATGCCCAAAATGATGGAAAGATGTCATAACATAAGTGAAATCATCAAAAATGTTAATATTTGTTCAAATATGATGAGACAAATGTCATAGTAAGGTTGAACCAGGTGGAAAGCCACAAAAAGTTAATTGACAGTGCAGGATGATGTAGGAATGCATGAATGCGAGATGAAGATGATTTGGTGAATCAGAACACATGATTATGGTGATGGAGAATGAGATGAAGAAGAAATATGAGATGAGGAGATGTTAGTATGATGGAAAGACTTTTTCTTCTAGAAAGTTCACTATATGTCAAATGGAGCTTTATTTTGATATGGGAAATGGAATGCAACGCATCATGACATAAAGGGCTAGAGCGCAAATGCAAGCCTTTTGTATAAACAAGCATGATGCAAATAGAGAATGACTTTGTCCTTCCTAAGGCATATGTACATGCCCCAGACTCTCAAAGGTACATTATAATAGACAAAAATTGAAAAAGATGACCATGAACCATCCCGACTAGTCTCATAGATTAGTTTTATATCATTGAGTGGCATAGGAACATGATCAAAGAAAAACAAAGCAAAAAATAAATCACTCACTAAACAGTGTGAGCCGACAACTATCCTTGTCCATTATTACTTGCTTTTTAGTGTGTTAGGTGTTTAGATGGTGTTTGATAGGTTGATAATGTGATAGCACTATTTGTGGATTCAGTTGATAAGTTCATAGTGATCTGTTAGATTGATTGTTGGTTCACATTGCCCGGATAGTGTGATTGTCTTGAAAGTGTAGTGCTTTGAGTTTCAATCTACAAAGTGCAAGTGTGAATGCAAAAGGGATGGTTATCTACAGTGAATATGTACAAGGTTTATTGCAAATTTTTGATGGGTTTTGTGATTTTTAGGGTTTTTGAGGATATTTGATGTTTTTGTGTGACTAGTTTCTTCAGGACAGTTTATGATTTTTAGGGTTTTTTCAAGACATTTTATGATTTTTAGTGCTTTTTTCGAGACATGTTATGATTTTTAGGGATTTTTTTAGGATTGTATAAGCATATACAAGTGTTAGCTCCAATCTGTTATGCAATAGGTCCAATGGATAGAAAGAACTTAGGGATATGCCCCTAGTTCAAATTCAAACTCATGCACCATGTAGGTAATATGCCACCAGACAAGACACAAACTATGTACAAAGGCCAATGACAGAGTGTGTGTGTAGACTAGTGATGCTTAGGCAAGGTAACAAAGGACATTAACTAGTTCATGAGCCATGATAAAGGACCAAGGATGTCTTGCAATATGAAGGACATGATCAAGGAATGATAGAGGGGGAAAAGACTAGATGGAATCCTGATAGATGGAGGAGCAACACTGATTACACATGGTGCCTGTTTGCCAAGTTTTCACCATGGTACTTGCCCAAAGTGCCTGTTTGCCAAGTTTTCACTTTTGGATAAAATTTTCCTCTTGACTCAAATTCAAGATGCCTATTTGCCAAGTTTTCATCAAGGCATCCATTTTTTCATGACTTTTTTCAGTTTTTTCTTTTCTTTTTTCATGACTTTTTACTATTTTTTGATATTTTTTCAGGACTTTTAGATGAAATCTAGAATTTCAATGACAAATGCTGAGAAGATATTTGTTGTTGGTGCTGCTAGCTGATGAGCTCTAGATCCATGACTAACCATAACTACATGGGAGTTGTTCCGAGTCTGTAGCTAAAATCAAACCACTAGAAAGGCCTCAAGATCTACCATCGTGTACCATATGTAAGACAATGTCTGTCTCTTGCAAATCAAGGCACCTAACGATAATTGGGTCAATAGAAATGTCATGTGGGATATCACTAATGATGACATATGCAAAGGCTTGTTGGATAAAGGACTGATTTTGGTTATTGGACAATTTAGGTAGCTGGATTTGGGGAGAAACAAAGGGATATAAAGGAGGGTTGGGAGGGTTGAGACCAATGACCTTCCGCATGAATGCTGATTGAGAGAGCTCCAAAATACTTTGTGGCATGTTGAACACTGGAACACTGATATTCATGGCATCATATTTTTCATTTTGTATCATTGGGAGCTGCTTAGCTTTTGATTTTTTATGGTCTAATGGTGCCTTTTGGTTTTCAACAAGAGACCTATGCTTGTTATTTCCTTCTCTTTTTGCTTTGTAACTAGAAGGTGGAGTAGGCTCTCCAAAGTATGCCAATGTGTTCTCTTTAGAAGAAATTGCTTCTTTATGATCTTCAATCATAATTCCTTCAAATTCTATTATGAGAGTGTCATCATTGTCAAATTGATCAAAAATTGGTGGTCCACATTAGTCCAAATCCAAAGGTTCAAGATAACTTGAGGAGATGTCATCATCAGTGTTGAATGGGCTTTGGTTGAAGGTAGATATATGGGTAATTGATTCAACTGGGCCATTTGGGTTATGCTTAGAGGCTAGGGGATTGTTGGTTTCAAGTGGGATATTCTCATATGCCTTTTCATCATTTGAAACATCCATAGTCTTACATGTAGGTACCATGGTACTAGGAGGACCTATTCGTAATGGTTTAAATCCAAGCCCCAAGCTAGGAGGTTGTCCTTCTATAGTGATAGGTTCAATGATTCCTTGTTTCTAAGATCCAAGACCACTATAGCCATCATAGCCTTATTTCTATATGATGGTAAACCCAAGTCCATACTTGCTAGGAGATATCAAAGTGGGTTCTCATTCTACTTTTGCTATCTCAATAGATACAGATGTATTCTCATTGATAGAAGTATCATTCTTTGTACTAATGGGAGAAAGTGGTGACTCCCTAATGTGAGAGACTTGAGACATAAAGTACTCTCCACACCCATTGTCTTCAATCTTCATCTTTTCCTTCACTTTATTGAGTAGTATATTGGCATCCACATACTTAGAGGGATTTGTGGGTTGTGCTTCATTATTTGTTGGGATTTGGAATGCAGTAGCATCTCTTAGATTAGCACAAAATTGGAAAGGATCTGGATCATCGGGGATGGTAACCTCTATGTTGTGATAGGAAAACTTCGAACATTGATGATATGTAGAAGGGACTACTTTCATAGCATGAAGCCAAGGGCATCCTAGTATCATGTTGCAATTCATTTCAATGTCTAGGACATGAAACAATGTGTCTTCAGTAGCTAGACCAACTTTGACAGGTAATGTGATGCTACCCCTAGAGAAGCATTCACCATCATCATAATATTTTATTGTGATTCTTTGAGAGGGATCCACATCATCTTTAGAATAACCCAAATTGTTGACAACCTTAAGAGTACAAATGTTCAGTCCTGCTCCTCCATCTATTAAGATGTGTCTAACTTTGGCATTATGGATGAAGACTTCGAGATAAAGGGGATCATTATGGTTAGGTTTGTCCTTAGGAATATCTCAAGGGGAAAAGGTGATATGTTGTGATGCAGATAGGTTTCCAACCATGGCTTGGAACTGGGCAACATCAATGTTATCTGGGACTACTGACTCTTTAAGGGCTTGCTCCAAGATCTTTTGGTTTTGGGGAGATGCACACAGTAGGTCCAAAATGGATATTTGTGCAGGGGTTTTGCTGAGTTGTTCAACAAGGCTATAATCAGATGAAGTAGGAGTAGTAGGTCTACTTGGGGGTGCAGGTCTAGTAGAAGCAGTAGGTCTAGATGGGGCTCCAAGTAGGGTGATCTTGCTATGGTGTGTAGTGATAGCACAACGAGGGTCTTCAACCTTCAATGTGAATGTGGATATGCAAAAGTCAGACTCATTAAAGCAATTGATGGTTTAGTCATAGCCAGTGCGTGTGTAATTCACATTACCTTGTGAGTTTGAGTTTGAACTTGAGGGTTTCTCTTTGTCATGATTACCCAAAGGATCTTTGAAAATAGTATGATTAGAGTTGGATGCTAACAGTGATGGATCAATTGTGATTACCCCATCATCAATAAGGTCTTGTATTGCATGTTTCAATTGGAAGCATGATGAAGTCTTTGGTCCTTTGGTGCAATGGTAATCACAATACTTTTTGTCATCCCACCAATCTGCTTTAGTTAATGGTTCATCATTGATTGGGGGTAGCTGTAGGAAGTTATTACTCAGTAACTGTTGTAATGCAGTCTCAAGTGGTATTCCCAATGGTGTGAATTTTCTATCCTTGGTTCTAGGATGCCTTTTGTCTTGCATGGAAGTCTCAATTTTTTATTTTTGAGGTGTTATTTGATTAGGAGTTTTTGAATTTGTAGGGTTTACACCTTTCAAAGTCAGTTGAGGTTGTACTATTCTAATCGTGCGGGCGTCCACAATGCCATCATTAGTCACATTCTTGTTTTTGAAGAAAAAATTGCCTTGTCATTAGACAAGTTGGTGTTTGTATTTTCTTTGTTTATCTTGAGGATTCCCTTACAGATAAGAGCATCTTCAATACTAGCCCCTATTTTCATCAGTTTAGAAATGGTGCTTGGACTCTTGATTTTGAGTTCATACATTAAGTCTGGGACTAAGTTTTCAATGCACAGGTTTACTTGTTGTTCTTCAGGAATGTCTAGTGAGCATTGACTAACTAAGCTTCTCCAACGTAGTAAGAATGTGATGAATGATTCTCCCATCTTCTGTTTAGTTGAGCACAAATCAGAAAGTGTCACCTCATTTGTAATGTTAAAGAAAAAGTGGGAGATAAACTTGTCTGCTAGCTCTGACCAAGATTTGATATTACTAGGAAGTTCGGAGTACCATTCAAGTGTAGGCCCACCTAGAGAATGAGGGAACAATCTCATAAGGTAAGTGGGCTCATCACTGAGTTTGGTACATGAAGCCCAAAATTCTCGGATGTGATCAATAGGGTTTCCTTTTCCTTGGTATTTTTCAAACCTTGGAGCCTCAAAGTGTTTTGGGAATGGAGGCATATACAGACTTTTATTGAATGGATTAGGACGTAGGTCCCTTTCTGTATATAGAGCCTATTTCTTTTGGACTCCCAATGCGTCGACTTGTTTGAATTTTTTTTTGAATTTTTGTAATAGTTCTTCATTGGGGTTTTGCATGATGGTCTTTCCTTCAAGTCTTTTGTGTCTGTGAGTAGATCATTTGCTATGGCGAGAACTATGTCTACTTGATTCTGACATTTTTGTGTCTGATGAATCTAATGAAGTGTTGCTAGGTGGTGGAGGTATGTTGGCACCTCAAAGATAGAAAGGTCCTTGTTGTTGGGGTACTTGTATGTTTTCAATAGTTGCGTTGGTTTGATGTTTGGACTTAGGACCTTCCAAGTTTGGGTTAAATTTGACAATTTCTTGGGCTGCCAAACATTTGAAGTTCTTGCGAAAACTTTTGTCTTAACATGCCCTAGCCATTTCTTCATCAGTGATGCCATAATCAATGTTAGAGTCATCACTTAGGTTTATAGTACCTTGTTGTATGTTTGATGTGTTAGGTTGGCTGAATTCGAAGGAATGTGATTGTTCATCTTCAAGTGTGGTTGGTACACTTCCTCCTCCTGGTGGTATTGGCATGAATATAGATTCAAATTCAAGACTCCATTGAACCATCCCATGTGTGGGGGAATTTTTTGAAGGAAATCTCATGGTAGGTGCATTTTTCAAGGTCTAGTGTGCCATAGCTTGATTATGAGGATCTTGCGGATACATGTTCAAGGGGTTTGCTAGTAATGGTTGTGATGCCTCGATTTGGTCTTCGTCAAAGGTTTGTTGGTTTTTATTAATCTTTCTTTGTCTTGGATGAGGCTTTTTTTGTGCTTGTGCCTTAGAAAAAAAAGTTTGATAGAGCTCTTCAGGTCTTTGAGCTGATTGTGTCCTAGTAAGTGCTGGCATGATACCTAAGAATGCAGATACAATGGAAATTTTGAGTGATTTAGAGTGGTGGGTATGCAAGATATGAGAGTTTTTGGAATTTCTAAGTGTTTAGGAATGTTATGTAATGTGAGGAAATGCTAGATGAATTATGGTTTTGATGTGCAAAGTGAAAATGTCGTAGGGATGTTACGCAAATGCAAATGCAAGGTGGTGTTTTGAAGTTTGACTAGAGGGGATGAAAATGACTCTAAGGTATGAAAAATGATAATTAGGGTTATGTTTTGGACTTCCTAAGGATGTTAAAGGTTGATGTATGCAAGGTATATCATGCAAAGGATGATGTTCTAGGGTTTGTAATGATGTTTAGGACATGCAAAATGAGGGTAAATGCTCAAGAAGACAATTTGGTTGATGGACAATTTGATAGGTTTTGGTAGTGAAAATGATGCTAAGGATGTTGATCAATGCAATATGAAGGGGATATACCACTAGGGTAAGTAAAAATGATGTTTGGGGATGCTAGGGATATGATTATGCTATGACAAGGGTATATGGAAAGTTTTGAACTTAGGTAAAACCTTTTGAAAGTATTTTGCCTAGGAGTTTAACCTTGTGATAAAGGACTTTGGATCTTGACCAAAAACTGATAAAAGATGAAAAGATCAAATTGATAAAAGATGAAAAGGTCAAATATATCAAGACATATACATATTTTGACCAAATAAAATGATAAGAAAATATAAAAAGACTAGTCAAGATCCATTATCCGTCAACACTACGAGATACTCTAAGACTCATTCTTTGTTTAGATTTTTGACTAAATTCAAAGGTTTTGGGGGTTCAAAATGATGTTTAGAGGACTCAAAATTATGGTGATGCTATGTAGATATGTGATATGGACAATTCCTATAATGAAAAATGGGATTTTTGGTGCAAGATGCGGTTTTGGGTCAAGTGCAAAATGGGGAGATGCAGAGGCTCCTAGATGCAGTTTTGGGGTCTTAAAGTGCAGTTTGGATGGCCAAAATGGTCATGTAGGTACCCAAGTGCACCCTAATAGTGCCAAGTGAACCCTAATAGTACCAACTATGTCATTGATACACTTGGAGCCAGTTTGGGCACAACTAGTAGTTTTTGTGCGCAGATGGTAAGCTAGGAAGAATGTTTGATGATTCTGAAGGGTATGGTTACCAAACTGACATGCCAGCAAGATAAGATGCTAGGGTTGATGTTACGATGGGTTAGGAGATGAAAAATATAGGTTATGACCTATAGAATGATTTCCTAAGTGAAGGTGATGAAGATTAGGTGTTGTAGAATGTAGATCTAGGCAAGCTAGTGCAAGGGGAGCTAACCAGGTACCTAAGGACACTGTTGAAGCCCCAAAATGTTATCTGGAACCCAAAATTGGATCTCAAGACCACCAAGTGAAACCAAATAGTGTAGAATACATCAATGATGTAGTTGGGGCCTAGTTGGGCATAGTTGGTAGTTTCTGGGCGCAATTGGTAAATTGGGCTGAAACTGAGGCAATTCTAGAAGCTATGATTTCAGGATTGATGTTACAGAGAGGCCAATAGTAGAGGACAGTGTTAGGGCTAGTATGAATGCTCAAAATGATGGTTAGGACACTCAAAATGATGGATAAAGTGGTCAAAATTATGAATAGGTATGCAAGGATGCAAGGTGGTGAATGCAAAGTGTTGATTTTGATATGAGAATGCAAAAACTAAGGAAGGTAAACTGAACCTAAATGGATGCAATATGAAAAGTAATAGATACTAAATGAGGACTAAAAGGTGCAATATGAAGTCTATATGATGCAAGAATGAAGCCTAGACTAGGTTGAATGTAAGTGAAGTCTATGCAAGTGTGGGATCTACATTTTTCCAATCACATTTAGGAGCACAAGTCACCATGTTTTCCAAGGTTTGAGTGTGTTGAACCAAAGTTTGCAAAGTTTGATAAAAGTTGAAATGTTTTGGCAATGTGTGATGTTTTGACAAGTTCAAATGATATCCAAGGTGTAAATTTAAAAGTTTGTCTTTTATCTTGATTATGTTTTACACACATGCAAGACACATTAAGACAAGAATAGTTGTTGTAAAAAGTTAACAAACACACCACAACCTAGGCTTTTAGGACTGTATCCACTAAATTCCTACTTGAACTGAAGTTTAGCCATGCTTATCTAGAGTGGACAACCTAGGATCTTGGCACCACAAGCTCCCCCTTATAGTGCACTCACTTCTCGGGGCTACCAAGATCCGCTTCCCAAGGGGCATGACTTCCCAAGGGACTTTTGCCTCTACTAAGGACCACGAGAATGTAGGATGTCTTCACGAGCATGGGTGACCCCTTGAGCAAGTGGATAGAAAGGATTTTGGCCACTAAAACATAGTTTTTAGTAAGGGCATTCTATTTGGAAAGTGAATGATAAACTTTCGTAGAAGGTCTCCTAGCCCTGAGAACTAGGGTTTGATGCACCACAAGGGTACTGGAGGAGAGCTATCACGCAGCAATACCACCGACACCGCTTTCACCATAATCAAAATTTATATAGCGGTTGGAACGTTGACCTAGCTTTGGCCCATTATCACTCTAAGGTCATCCCTTGGCATACCCAATATCAAGTATCTTGGTCCTAAGCAGGCCTCCTATAGAAGTTACATGGATTTCTTTTACACCCAAGATCCACGAATGGCGAGGGGAGAGGATACATCCAATGTAACTCTTAGGTATTTAACACCGTTGACACACCAGGTAGAAAAGAAAAAGGTTCTTTTTAAGCACCAAATGAAATGTTATCTAATCTAGGAAATCCACACACAGTTTTGAAAGGCACACAAAGTCTTCGACAACGTCTTGCAAACAAAGCATTAGTAGTTTATGATCATGTCTTCATCCCATGATTGTCATATGCTGCAAATAGACCATTAGTAACCCAAAATAATCTAATCTAAGTTCCAGAAGGAAATAGAAACCTTATGTGCAGATTCTGATTAATGCATATGCTTACTGTGAACTCGGGTGTTCTCTAACAGAGCAGATTGCTCTCCAGAAGGCCAAAATGGCTCTCAACATCCCCAAGTGTGCCCAGACAGTGTAGACTATGTCAATGATGTAGTTTGGGACTAGTTGGGCACAGTTGGTAGTTTTAGGGTGCAATTGGGAAGTCAAATGCAGAGTGTGGGGATGTGGTGCCTAAACAAGACCCAAAAACTAAAATTTTCAAGACTACACTCCCAAGTGCACCCAAACAGTATAGACCACATCAATGATGCAGTTGGGGCCCAGTTGGGCATAGTTGGTAAGTCAAAAACAATAGAATGATATTTTGGTGGTTTTTGGACTCTTAAAGCTGCTCCTAGGGGTCCCAAGTGCGCCTTGACAAAGTAGAGTGCGCCCTAGGATAGCAAGCTAATAGAATGTATGAAACAAGAGCATATAAGCATTTTACTAGACTCCCTAATTAATCTAGGTGTGAAAAGAAATAGAAGATAGTCATTAGACCCTTCCAAGTGAGCTCCTTCCTTGCACCTACAAGCACAAAACAAGAAAACCCAAGTTAGAAATGCATGTTCACGTCAGGTTCACCAAATGTAGGACCAGAAAATGGGTTAAATGCATAACATACTATGAGAAAATCACAAACTCAATCAGCATATATTAGCACCCACTATTTCTACTATGAAAGCCAAACTAATCAAAAGAAAGCAAACATAATTAAAAACTCCCTTTTCCATTTGTAGCTCCCATGTCCTTCTTTCTTCTCCAAATGATTGTAGCTCCAAAGTTGCCTATAGTGCACACAAAATTGAAGAAAAAGTCTATGATAGGGATAAAGCCATGAGAATACTTGAAGTATGATTTAATGTGAGAGAAAGAATGCAAAATTCAAAGGAGTAGAGACTCAAAGACTCAAAGATTTGGATTTTCAAAACTTAAGCATTCAAGGATTCAAGGACCCAAAATGAGAGAAAGAGTGTCCAATTTATAATTGACATGGAGGATGAGAGAATTGGACTTTTCACCCATAGATATGTGATGTGGCAAGAGATTCCTTTGAGAATCCATGATGCATATGACAAAATATGCCAATTGTGAGATTCTATGACACATGCAAGTCAAACTTGGCTAAATGTGGAAGAGAATCTATGACACGTCATAAGACACCTCAACCCACTTAAAGCCAAGAATCTATGACAAAGAAGCCAAATAGAGACATGCGTAAGAGAATAAGAATATTTCATTATGAAAAGTCTTATCCAAGTGTCGAAGGAGAATCTACGAGGTGTCATATCCAAGTGTCATGATGATGCAATTTTTTATGGAATATTTGAATTAAGAATCCTTTTATTCCACAAAATAAGAATTAGTAGAAAATGGAATTAATGATGGAAAATAGAACTTAGGAAATTGTAAATTTCCATGGTTTGTAGATAATGAATCAATTAATTAATTGAGGATGGTAATTAGGAAGAATAATTAGAAAGAATAGGAATAAATTATGGGTTATTTAATCCTATAGAGAAAATTAGCAGATGATTGGCCAAATTGATTAAATGAATGCGACAGTATCCTTTGATGAAAATGTAATGATGATGAATATGGAATAAGATAATGACTAGTAGATCAAAGCCATGATCAAATTGATTGATTTAAGTTGATAACATGCCAAAGACACATGACATGAATTGGCTGATATGTAACATTTAACCTAGATTATAAATGCTATAGGATTGAAATTGATTGATAAGGTTTGATCATAATAACACCAACAAACATTGTCAATGTTATTAAAATGGTTGATGATGCCACAATTTGACATTGAAAGCCTCAACAATGTCAAAGATTGGATGACATGAATGATAGTTTGACCTAGCACTGGGAGTTGTGATAGTACTAAGGTCAGATTGATAAGATTAATAGGTTGATAGGTTTCCAAGGCACTGAAAGCCACAACAATACCTAGAAGTCAAACAAATGATGATTGATTTGGGATGTTTGATATGTTTCAGGTTGATTAGGACTAATTTTTAGTGATTTTAGGTTGATTTGGGGTGATTTTGAGTTTATTTTAGATGATTTTGAGTTGATATGAAATTGATGTGAAAGGGATACAAATGACGAAATATGATCAATCTGGCCAAAAGATCAAAGTTAGTAGAATGAGAAAATGGGACAAATTAGTATTAAGAAGTGATGAATTCATAGATGTGAACCATTTTTGAGCATCTATAGTAACCACATTGGATTCCCCATCTAAAGATTCCCCATCCCAATTGATAACCACTCCCTTTTTAAGCATTTTAGAGATTGGTCTATTAATATTAACAATATTTTTAACAAACCTTCTTAGAAAATTGACTTGCCCAAAAAATGATTGTATTCCTTTTACATTCTTTTGCTTAGGAACTTTATCAAGGGCAACCACTCTTTCAAGATCTATCTTCAAACCATTCTTTGATACTATATGACCTAACATTCTCCCTTTTATTACTCCAAATGTACACTTCTTTGGGTTCAAGGATACTTTATATTCTAAGCCTTTGATAAAAATCTTCTCTAGATGTCTACAATGGTCCTCAACCTTCTTAGAATATGCTATGAGGTCATCTTTGTTTACTACCATAAACTTCTTAATATAATCATGGAAAGCCACATCTATAGCCCTTTGAAAAGTTGCCCTTGCATTAATTAACCCAAATGGAATTCTCACATATACATAAGTACCCCATGAAGTTGTAAAAGAAATCTTAAATTGTTCCTTTTCATTTACAAGGACTTGATTATACCCTGAGAATCCGTCCATCATAAACATCAATTCAGAACTAGTCACTTATTGTAGTGTAGCTTCCATATTTGGTAACCCATAGTTGTCTTTCAAGGAAGCAATATTCAAGTTCCTAAAGTCTACACATAGCCTTATGTCTCCAATCTTCTTTCTGATAGCCACTAAGTTTGATACCCAAGTGGAATGTCTAATAGGTTTAATTATTCCCCCATCCCTTAGCTTCATTAATTCTTCTTGCATTTTGGGAGCTAAGGGGGGATTTATTGGTCTCTACTTTTTCCTAAATGGCTTAACAATTTCTTTGAGTGGTATGACATCTTGGAATAAATCTTCTTTTTAGGCCTTAAGATCATCATAAGACCATGTAAAAACATGTCTATACTTTCTTAGAAAATTAATAAGAGGCTTTCTGATTTTAGTAGATAGATTTTGACCAATATAAACCTTCTTTAGGACTTTAGAAGTACCGAGGTTTTTCTCTTCTAGTTCTTGAGGTTTATGATCTCTAATTCTAGACTTCACCCTATCATGGTTATAAAACATGTTCTCTAAAACTACTAACCCTTTGGGTACTTTTTTGGTTTTCAATTGTATAATCTCCTGACCAAAATTTATTTCCTTACCATCTGTAGTTTCAATTAAAGCACTACAATCTAATTCTTGGCCATGGTATTTATCTTCACTTGACAAGAAATTCAAAATATCTCTATCATCCTCAAAGACTTCCCAATGCTCTATATTTTTAGGTATTAAAGGTTGATTTTGTACCTCAATCTATGAAATTCTAGCAAATGATACATCCTGGGGCTTGATAGCTAGATTTGCCAATAGATCATCCATCTTATTTTGAATCATTTTCATCCAAGAAATACCGAATGCATCAAATAACTCAATTTGATCTCACATTTTCAATCTCTTATTTTTTGATGCATAAGTTTCTTTAGCTTGGGAAACCACTAATTTAGAATCACCTATGATATGAAACTTCATTATTCCATGATGGTTTGCAACTCTCAATCCTAATAAGAGAGCTTCATATTCTGCTATATTATTGGTGCATGAAAAATTCAATGTGAATGAACATATGAATGTGTTCTTTTTAGGGGGAACAAAGCCTAATCCTACTCCAAAGCCTTCTTTAGAAATGACCCCATCAAAATACATGGTCCACAAAATTGGTGAATCCGTGTAGCATTAAACTTCATGTGTAATTATAGTAGGGAGTTTCTCTACTTCTTGGATAATCAATTCTTCCCTAAATGCATTTACATTAGTATCTAGAAAGCAACTGGAATCCTTATCAATCTCATCTCCCAAAATATGATTAACCCTTGGCTCTCTTTCTACTGTAACAAATTTGTCACCTATATGAAAAGTAGCATAAAAAATGAGTCACATTGTAGGATACCTCCCATAGCAACACTCCATTTTCTAGATAGAAACATTCCATAGTGTGGAGGAATATCAACCACAAGGACTGAAATATTCAATTCTACATCTAGGTATGCAGCTAGTTTGAAGGGTAATGCATTGATAGTACTTATGACAAACACTTCCCTAGCATCCATACATCTACATCTACCTTGTTTGCTATGTACTTTCAACCCTAGGGCTTCCATGACTTTGAAAGGCATAATAATATTTGAGGCTCTTGAATATATCATGTAGTTCTTTAGAGTTTTTCCTTTTATGATCAAACTAAGAAAAAATGGGTCAATATCCTCCAAATAAGCTATTGATGGATCATCTAAAGACATTTGAGGGATTTGGGATATAATGTCACTATCTTCTACTATTAATAGGATTTGTTGTATGACACTTTGTTTAATAGTATCTCTACTATTACCTATTCCACCTAACCATGACAAGGCTTTACTCTTATGTTCATCAATTCTAAAAAATTAAGATAAAGGCACTTTGACAGTTATTTGGGATAGCATAGATATCATGTTAATGGGTTTAGATGTAGTAGGTTTTATAAGAATACCTAGAGCTATAGTCTTTTGAACAGCCTACACTATTATTTTCTTAGCAACATCAAATCCTGACTTCTTCTCTTGCACCATTGCTCTAGATGTCTCATTTGCCTAAAATTGTACCTTATTTTTGGGCTCCCATTTCTCGACCTTACTATCTTTAACCTTTGTTTTCTCTACATTATTCTTCTTATTTTCATCCTTTATCTTATGAGTAATGTCCTTTATAAAAATAGAAAAAGGCTTACCAGTTTCATTACCATCTATCCTTCTTCTCAAATTATAATTACTATGAACTTGAGAAATTATTTCTACACTAATTCTATCAATCTCCTCTTTATAATGCTTCCTTATATATATATATGATCTACAGCTAAGGATGTAACACATACCTTATCTTCATCATAATTTTCATCATTTGAAAATATTTTTTGAAAGTGTAATTGGTAAATAACTCTCTGACTAGCAATGTCATTTTCATGTTCTTCTAAGTTAGAATTTACATAGTCATCACACATATTAACCATATTACAACATACATCATCATTTCCCTTTTCTTCTTCCTCCTCCTCATTCTGTACATTCTAATCTACAACAAATGATTGACCAACCACATAGTAATCCAAGGAGTGAGGTGATTGAAATATGATGCACCATGGCACATCATCATTCATATTAACTAAATTTCTTTGTAGAGGATCAGGGGTACCCTTCTCTTTCACATTTTGAGTCTGATTAGGAATTGGTTTACCATCTTTCCATGGGGTAGTATAAGGGTAATTCTACATTATTGGTTGTCTATTGAAATGGTTGTTGTTCACTAGGGCCTTTTCACCAACATTAGGTTTGTGTGTGTTGAAAGTTGGTGGGTTCATCTTCTTCAATAAGTCTAATACCTAGCCTATGGTGGCTTCCTCAGGCTTCTTCCTTATAGGAGATTTATCACTCCTTTTTATTATTGTTAGGATTGAAAAACTTTAGATCATCTCTCTTTCCTAGCTTACCAAATGCTTTTCTATTGTTTTCAATATTCATTGCTACCTTGTAAGCATCTCTTAAAGTTTTGGGATCTTTATATCTCAACTAATAAGCCATTTTACTATCAAAAGCATTGAAATATGTTGTAAGGGACACATCCTCATTCAATCTCATAACATGAAACAATTTGTGCATCCCCTTCTATAACCTTACATTGAAATCAAATGTAGATTTAGTAGGGTTCTTTTTTATATTGTTGAAGTCATTCAACATAAAACCAACATTAGTAGTATCTCCATATTTCTCTTTGAACAACTTCTCTAAATCACTCCACGAACTAATGCTATCATCTAGTAATCTCCTAAACCAATCCCTTGCATTTTGAGTTAATGAATGGATGAAAAATTTCATCACCACATCCTCATGTTCAACTTCAAAATAATTTAACATATCTATAAATATTCTCAAGTGCTCCTCACTAGTAATAGCATTATTTCCAAAAAAATTGACAACTTTGTCTCTTAGGTCAAAAGATATTGGATGTGGAAAACTAGGTATACCTATGAATGAAATTTTTCTATACTTTTTCATATAGAAAGGCTTCTTTTGAAAACCAAAAACATTGGATATGCTTGTTACATTAGTCTAGTTATGGACAACATTTGGAGATTCTTGTATTTGAATAGTAAAGATTTTGGTACTGCTGGTAGATGATGAACTTGAGACATATTTTTTTTAGAGACTACCAGCCCACAAGTAGTTATAGAAGTTGTAGCTTGGGTGGAAAAATTAGGCCACGAGGCTAAGGTAGAGTTGGACTTGATAAATTGAATCTTTCTCCTAGTTTCTGCTACTTGAGCTTCATTCTCAATCTTCTCAAGTTCTTTATGGTCTTCTCTAAATCTAGATCTAATTTGGACATGGGAGGGTTTAAAAATTTACTTGGTATAACTTGAGGTTCATTTATTTGGATTCCTATAGCCTTACCTTTTACTTTATCTATGGGTTTCACAATTGATTCTACATGGTCTATCTAAATAGGCTTGTATGATTGAATTTGAGATATGACATGTTCTTTCCTTTGTCTTATGGTTTTTTATAGTTCTAGAACCTTGGATATCAAGCTATCAATATCCCCAAAAACATCAAGACGAAGGACTGAAGTTCTCTCCTCCAATTTCTTATTTTGATCCTTTAAGGTAGCCGTCCTTCTAAGAAAATCATCTCTCTCAATGAGAGCATTCATTGTATTTTTTTCTCTTTCCTTTTCCAAATGATCATGTTTGGCTTCCTTTTTTGCAACCCATTTCTTTAAGAGTCCTATTTCTGAGTATACCTCTTTTGGATTCGTAGAATCATCTTCTAAATCAATAGCATCATCTAGATTGATAAGGTTTGTTTCTATATATGGAACTACTCTAGGATTAAAAGGATCCTCCATAAACATTCTTATATCCCAACCTATGATTCATTTCTCCTATCACATTTGGTCTTCATAGTGTATCTTCCATTAAAGAAACATTCTTGTCATGGTAAGCTTGGTCTTCTTGTAATGGGGTGCTAAATATCCCTCATAATATTCTTGTGGACTCTAATTCAGAACTTAATGAGGAAGATCCTCTCCCTACCACTGGATGGTATTGATAGTTTACTGATGCACTACCCTTTGGTTTCCAAGTAGGATTTATATCTAATTTCTTTCCATTTTTCTTTCTTTCTCTTTTATATACTATTAGGATTTAAAATAGTATATAATGGTACATCAAGATTGGCTCTTTTATAAGCTCACATACTTTTCCTCTTGTCAACCATTTATGGGGATTATTTATTAATAAGCACTAGCTTCAAAGCCTTGACTGAGTTGCCACCCTATTCTAGGGGAAAATATACAATGTAATAACTTGTTGAATCAAGGAAAATATCATGAGACAATATGGATTAATTTGACACACATGAAGAAACCAATCACAATAAATCTAGGATTGCAACTCTTGCTTGCTAGATAAGACACTTTGTAAGGATTGTATACATTAGTGTACACCTGTGGTACTTAGGGTTTTCTCTTTTCTTTTTAAATTCTCAAGATTTTTCTCTACAAAAGTCCAATATAACCATGAGTAATTGCTAAAGAATTTGACAAAAAAGTATACGAACACAACCAAAGAAACTACACTAAACTTCACATATAAGCATTTATTGTACAACTCCCTAGCAGAGTCACCATTTTGTTGGTGTTTTAAGAATACTAAGAAAAAAAAACCTAATACCAAGATGGTGAAGATCACAATAACATGAGGATTAGCTACTTCTTATAAACAACTACATGTTCTTTAGATCTGGACCCAACTTCAACAAAATCATGGAAGATTTTGTACTCTTTTGGCTCTGCAAAACCAAGGTGAGTGCACCTAAGAGAAAAAGATTCATAACCTAATATTAAATTTATTTTTCATTCATTCCGTAACATTTTATAATAGTAATCATCCCCTATAGTAGATTGGTCATAGTTTTTCTTACATTTATAGATATATAATTCTAAGATATAGTAGATAACTAAGAGCCATAGGTTAAATGTAAACAAGTGCTAACCAACTTTGACATTCTTCAAATGTTAAAAGTAAAATTGATATTGATTTTTTAGATGTTCTCTTGACATCTACATATGATCTTTCCATATGCTAACTAAACTAGTTGATCAATGCCTCATCCATTGGGAGTTTGAGTCTATCCAATTTCTTGACCTAATTGACTACATTACAATCAACTTTATCAAAAAAATTTACTAAAACTCATTCTTAAACATATCTTTTTATTTCTTGGAGATCCTATCATATTCACTAAAACATTTACTTAATTCATTGAATTAAAAGCAATAATGAACTGATATACAACCTTTCCTAGTTGTATTCAATTGGTCAAGCTTTACTCATACAATCTCAAGATAACTAGATGATAAAAATGGAGACAAGATTCAAAGAGAAAAAGTGGGGATAGTTCCTCTTTATATTAATTTTCTTTGAAAGTAATATGACATTGTAATAGAACTCAAAACAATTCAAGATAAAACACTATGATCCTATAATATCAATGAATTCTCATAATTTGCAAAGAAGTACATCAAAGAGTCAATATCAAGAAAAATAGACCGAACAAAGCTTAGTAAAACTAAAATTGTACAATGAATCAAACCCTTTCTCTAACCCTGGAATCTCACTTATATAGTGCGAGATGCAGCAAGCTTTAGGCATAGAGAATCTAGTAGTTATCCTTAAGACAAAAAGATATTTACATTGTTATTATCACAAAAGACAAAAATTGGTGCAACAGAATGTCTTCAATCATGAATATTCTTTAGTGGGGACCACTTTCTGCTACACCTTGTTGCTATTGAAGATTTTATGATTGGCTTTATTATTGTCTCTCTTCCTCAAAGAGTGTGATAGTTGGTTCTACATGTGATGGGCCTTGTTCTGCTACTTGTAGGCTAAGCTAAACCTAAGGTATCCTACCCATGTCATATTGCACTAACAAATTAATAGTCACCATCAGTTGTCCTAGTCAAGTCATCATTTTGGGGCCCTATTCTAGTAATTGCAATTGGTTTCTTACCCTTGTCCTCTTCTACTTTTTCTGATGTGTTAATTATTTGTACTTCATCCTGTTCTATTTCATCATCATCAGTTTCATCACATTCTAATTGCTTTGCATGAATGAAATTTGACATCCACTTTTCAAAAAGTGTATCATCTAGCTACTTAAAATGTAGAATATCATGTTGCTTCTTCATCGCATGCTCTCCAATTTTATCAATCTCAACAAAATCTTGCCTCAAAGAATTAAAAAAAATTGAACTTTTATGATTTCTTCAGTTGTGGTTGCTCACCATGCATTTCCCTTTTCATTTATGACCTTATTCATTTAAAGGCATAATAGTTCATTCAATTCCTAGGCTCATTCCTCCTTATTTTTTTCACTTATCCTTTTTATCTATGGCATGTGGGAAGAGTTCATAATTAATACTCTTATACTTGTCAAGATAACTTATGATTCTCTTTTGCAATACAACTCTCTTATCATCAAATTCTGATAGATAATTGGTTAAATCATAGGTCTTTTCTATATACTCACAAGATAAATTAATAACAGAAAAATACAAAAAAGTAACATTCTTATTCTTTCTACTCCATTTGTTGACAATTGGCTTTAGGGCATCATCATTTGCTTTCAGCTCTTATCATGTATTTACTACCTATGTTAATTGCTCATAGAATTTTGGCCAATCTTATTAACTAAATGCATGATGGCTTTCCTTAACCTATCCTCATATTGAATCTCTGGTTCTACATGAAATGCCCACATTTTACTCTTTTCTTCTTCAAAATCCTTTGTAGTGTAATACTAAGGTCTTTGTGGAGTGTTTGGAACCTCAATAAGAGCAGTGGATTTAAAAAGCTCCGCTAGTGGATAAGGATAAGTAATTATAGGCCTATTAGATTATCCTTGGTGTCCCATCACTTTATTTTCTAGTTTAATTCTCTTTTAAACTTTTTTATTAGATGCAACCAAAACTTTCTCATACTTATCCTGTAACTTTAACTTTTCTCTTTTATCCCTTAGAGTTGTGGCTAAGTGAAGTTGGCTGATCCAACACCTAACTCTGTAGCCTCTTCACTATGATTTTCTTCAACTCTCTTCACAATTAAGTTTCCTATCAGGCCAGTGTCATCAAGTTGGGAAGAGCTAGTCTTGGATCCTTTTCTCATTGACTAGACTACTTGTACAACATGTTCCTCACTAAACTTAGCACCTTTCATTTCTTTCTTCCCTTTATCATATGTGCTCAATTTATTTGTAACAAAATTAAAAATCATTGCATTTGCAATATCCCAATTGGGCAGTAGCAAAACCCTAGATGATTTTATCATTTTCCTCTCTTCTTTAGAGGTCAAACTTTTAAACTCTTGCATCATTTCTTCCTTTATTTGGTGATTTATATCTACCTCCTCCATCTCGGGTGCTTTGTTTTCATTTTACTACACCTTTCTTCAAAAAATCCAATTTTTTTTCTCCAAGCGAACTGATAGAAGGCTCTAGAATTAACAAAATTATCATTAGAAATGAACTCTTGGCTAGTTTGTTACATTATATGGTCCAACTTCCTTCCTCTATAATCAGCAATAGTTAAATCAAAGCTTGGCATAGGAGGTTCCTAAGGACTTCCCTCTTCTAATTATGATGTAGTAATGAAAATTCCCCCTTGGGATCCCAACTATTCCACCTACTCCTTAGTGAATTGTTCATCTCCTATGTGTAATCGGGATTGAGTGGGTGAATACTCCTCCGTTTGAGGTAGTTGTTCCTTTTCTATCCTCTTGCACTTGGGCATGGGCTCATTAGGTCTCTCCTCTAGACTAGCATTCATTGACCCTATTATTATTTTTCTTTTAGCAATCATGGGCCTTTTATTCTAAACTATATTATAACTAGGTCTCTTTTGAACAACTAACTACCTTATCCTACTGCAAGGGTGAAAGGAAACCTTCTCATGACCTCTTGAGCCTTATCAAGAAAAGAATTAATAAAGAATAATTTCTTCTCATTCATGACTTCCATAATCTTAGAAAAAGTATTCATTAGTTTATTCAATTTATCTACCCTTTTTTTGCATCATTTAGAGGCTTATACTTATTATCAAAATAAGTAATGAATTCCAAAACCCTAGATAAACTCTCCACTTCTAATTTTTGGTCTCTTTCTCTTGCAAAGAGTGCTAATTCCTTTTTATGTCTTCAAGGAAGTAAGGTTGATGCTCTTTTGACCCAATTTTATCCCTTCATCTAAATACATCAAAAAAGCACTCACTATCACAAAAATGTACATGAGATATAGCCATTTTATACTTGTCCAAGAATTTATATAGAAACACCCAACCACCCTTAGTGATTATGAACTAGTGAGTCATAGTACAAGTGGGAAAAATTGAGGCCCTAGATCTACTAGCCAATTGTGCTTCCTTCAATCCACCTATCTTGCATAACACTTTAGCTATCCCTACCTTCAAAGGCATTTGGTAGGGTAGTATATAGGGTACATGGGGAGTCCCTTGGAAACCATAAGCCCTAAAAACTATAGAAATAGGGTAATGTATAATATCAGCCCAATTGTGGGATACTTTCAAACTAGAAGGAATATCCATAGCCCTAATAAAATCTAGAAATTCCTTGGGGATTTTGGGATTTTCCCTTAATATGAGACTTCTCAACCTAGATGCAAAATACCTATCAATCTAACAAAGCAGGCCTCCTTTGCATCCTAGGTCATATATGCACTCCATAACTGGATTGATAGAGCTTCTCCTTTATATTCTCTATTCAAAACAATCTCCTTTTCAAAGTAGATAAACCCTTTAAATAAGAACATGTGCATCAACAATGAATAATGGCCAAATTTCTTTTCCACCTTTCTCTTTGCAATCCCATTTAATCCCATATGAATCTCTTCTGCTATATAAGATGCAAAATAAAAAATGATGTCCACGCCAAAAGAAGAGATATGTGTTATCATATACATGAACTTTTGTGGCATAACATTTTGTTCATCCTTACCAAAAATCTTACACAAAGTCATTTAAATATCTATGGCTTGGCTAGTGAAAAATTCCTTCTTAAAAGGTTCTTTACTTGATGTTATAATAGAGGTCAAATTCCCAATTGTGGCTAGGTGTTCTATCAATGCACCTTACCTGAGTTGATCCTTCTTAGACAAGTAATCCTTGTCCAAACCCTAAAAATCAATGGGTTCATGGTAATCTATGACTGGCTCAAAACCAAAAACCTCTTAGGTTTCCTTAGCATTAATTCTTATTAGAGGTTTCCCATATACTCTCCTTACTATCCTAGCTATGGGGTCATAATTCTTGGCTATGGCTATAAGAAGGTCTAAATCCATGAAAACCATAGGGACCACTAGTTTAACCAAATCAAAATTCCAAATATTTTCCTGGGGGGAAAAACAACTTTCTTTCTAAAAAACATTTTTTTAAAAGACAGAGCCCTATTTTGGAAGTAATAGCATCCCTAACCCAATTCCCTTTATCATATAAACCATCTACAATCTTGAGCCTAAGGTTCATAAGAATTATCTTTTTTATCTATTATGACTCATTTGTGGGCTCAGTTAATTGTTCCAGAAAGTCATCATGTATGTTTCTACTAGCATATCCTACCTTCATGAAAAAACCCTTCTCTGGAGGCATATTTGATAAAAATGTAGAATACTAGAATGCTTTAAACTATATGATGAATTAAGATTCTTACTTGGCTCTTTGTTGTCCCTTTTGAAGTTCTACAACAAATAGTGGATATAGAAAAGTATTTTGCAATTCAACCAGGGATGAACAATTTTTCAACACGTTCTTGGCTCTCTGAAAATTTGAAATTTGTTTGTGGAGAAATGAATTTGTCAAATCCTATAGTATATCTCGAGTTTTACTTTGCACAAGGAGCCTTATTCTTCTAAATGGATCATAAGGAAAATAGGGTGGCACCACCGTCTAATTTTAAAAAACAAGCTATTTATTTTTAAAATTTTGACAATTGAGGAATAAAATCATTAATGACTTAGTTTCAATCCTCCAGGTTGGTGGTCAACCTAATTAAAAATTTCCACATAGGCCTTTCCTTTCACTCCTGGGAAGTTACACTGGACCCACTAACACTTTTGGACATGTGTCATGCTCTCACTATGTCACTTAGAATAAACATCAAGCAACTTATCATAGTGACATAGCAACTACTATTGATGCTGCTTTGATTAGATGATGAACACTCCATTTTAATTCTATTACAAACATGGTGGTTCTTCCTAACATTCCTTTGGTCTCCATGTTGTGGACTAAAAAAATTGAGAAAGTTATCATAATGACATAGTGACCACTGTTGATCATGAAGAGATCTGATGGCATAGATTAGCAAGTACATTTTCCTGAGTGTAGATCCACAATGCCATATGAGATCATACCATTCTGACATGCTAACATGACCATTAATGATAGGCCATCTTTAGAGTGCCACTTTTAGAATTTGGTCTTGCCATATTTCTTTTTTAGAGCAGTCTTCATGTCACAAGTAGTGAAGTTTGAGAAAACTTTTATAGCAACATGGCAATAACTTCTTGTTAGTGTGTATCTTTAATCCATCTAACACTTTTGACAAGCCATCATGCTGATGAGGTTTATTAATGACAATTAAAATCATGGCATTTGTCTTTAGGTTTGGGATTTTCGTATTTCCTTTTTGTCATGATCACTGTGTAACTAAGGGTAAAAACCTTGTGATTTCTAATAGCAACAACATGACCACCATTGATGTTAAAGAGATCTAACAATGCAATAAATTCACTTTCAAACCATGCTTATTTACTAACTAGGTCTTGCATGTAATAGTCACTTGGTCACCATGTCGCTAGTGGTAAAATACATGCAATTTCTTATAATGACATGGCAACTACCATAGATTTTGAAGAGATTTGAAGGTAAAGATTATTTTAGGAACTTTATGGAAAAAAATGAATAGTCTTTTAAACACTTCCTAGAAAAGAGCATTTAAAATGATATTCTTGCTTGATTATAAGGAAAAGGCATATAACCTAAAAGGATTGCTTAGGAAAAAAATTTTGCATAACACTAACTGGGGTTTTATTAGGGTTAACAAAACTTAAAAAAACCAAACCCTAATATGCACAAAAAGAACCAAGAAAATTCACTATAAAACATATTCAAAAAATCATGAAGTGAAAACATGACCAAAAAGCCCCATCCTCTTCTCCAAGATGGATGATTATGACGTAAGACTCCACAAGGGACCCCTACTTATACCCAACTAAGCCACAAATTAGCCTAGCCTATTAAAAATTAAAGTAACCCTAACATTAAATATATGCATAAGCCACAAGTCCACTACAATGCTCATTAAACACCTACAACCCAAATTAAATGCTAAAAGCTTGGCTCACAAATAACTCAAGAAATAGAGAAAACTAAGACATGACCAAGTATCAGAAACCACCACCGAGCATCAAAAAATCCTCAAGTGTAATCAAGCCCCTTCATTGATTGAGACACTCGGTCAACATAGTAACTAAACCATTAAAGCTCCCTACTATATGTTGAGTTCCTCCTTTGGTGACCAAGTCCATTCAATGATTGAGCTACTCAGTCAACATAGCAACCAAGCATTATTGAGATCCCAATGCATGCCAAGTGCCTTTGACAATCAATCACCTCATCCTTGTTTAACTAAGTCCTCCAACTCCAAGGACAAAACACAACATCTTACAATATTTCTTATCAACCAAGGATGCTCCTATATCATTACATTCTTTTCTTGGATTTGGTTTTTTATGGTTAACTAACATATAGTTTTTGGTGTTGGTGTTTTGAAATGTTACAGGTTTCAAATTATGTCGATGAGAACAAGACACATCTAGGGGCAGCTAACTCCCATCCTTAACATGTCCTTTTAGATACCAGACCAATTATAAGGCTAGACCCTTCTTCTACTTCAGGCTCTACAAAACCTAGGCGGGTGGACCTTAGATTCAATTATATGGTACTAGTGGAAAACATATTCATAAATCTAATAAGCAGATAGAACCCTTATATCTCTTAATACTTATGCAATAACATAGATCTACAGTAGAAAATTACAATTCTATGATATTCACAAGTTGAGTGAGGGCATCCTATTGTAGCTCTTCAACATAAAAAGGGGGAAAGCATTTGATTAATAATGTTGAATTTAGCACAAATCCAAATACGCAGCAAAAAGAACTAATGATCCTATAGCTAATCAGTGCCTTATCTATTGGGAAATTTCATGAATCAAATACATACATCTATGATATCAAGGACATATTTCATACACCAAGACATCAGATCTATCCTATCACTTTGTGAATCAGACATCGGTGTTCATTAAGACCTCATTCTCATGAAATATCCTTCTCAAATAATTAGCAACCCTATCAAACACATCAAGCATTTACTTGGCCCTTTGTTCCAATAGCAAAACATATATGATATACAACCTTAAAGGGATGCAAATGGATCTTAGCTCTTTTTTCCTAGACCAAATAAGACTAAAAATTATTGATATAGGAGACAAGAATCATAATGAAACTAATAAAATTCTTGCTCATTTGTATTTATTTCTTTGAAACAATACATTCAAATGCATGAAATCAAAACATGAAAACACCTAGTAGATCTAAAATTTCTCTATTATCTCTACTACTACTGTTCATATAATAGAATTATTCTAAAGAATATGGTGTCACGATAGGGAAAACATATCAAAAACTAGAACTAATGGTCTCATGGTGAAATACTAGAACCCCTAATGGTATCACAACAAATGAAACTTTTTCTTCCTAAAAATTGGAACCAACCTTTTATAATGGATGAGAGGAAGAAAGATATAGACAAAAAGAGAATTCCTAGATCTAATCTAAAGACGACATTTATCCACTTGAAATTCACTCCTTTGTAGTGAAAAGAATCTCTCTAATCTCTCTCCCCTTTGATCTAATTTGGTTTTCATTAATCTTTTGTAATTGACTTGAAACATCTCCTATTCAATGATGAAAACCATTTTGTTTGCCCAAAATCTAAAAACCTCATGAAATGTTGGTAAAAATTTGGATTTAAACTCAATAAAGGTGATCAAAATTGACCCCAACTACATTCTTACCATGTTTTACAAATCCTCTAACTATATTTTCAATTTTAGCTCATTTCATTGAGAAGGCCCCAAATTTTACATTTCTACCTCTAACTTGAACCAGTGAGAACCTGTGCAAAAACTAACCTCATAATCAAAAAGTTTGTCTTCTCCCAATTTTAGTGGTATATAATATCGCTATATTTTCCTTTTGGAAACCTCCTAAATCTTAGTTGGAAAAAATACCCCCTACTATGGCTCTGCGATTGAACTTTTAAAATTTTCCAAAAATTTAAAATTTCTAAAGTTTAAACTTTAGAATATAGCCCTTTTGCATTTAAAAATTTTGTACATGTATTTCCTAAAAAAATAATTAAAATTTATTTTTTACCATTTGAAAATTTTCACTCATCCATGGATCTTGGGTCAAATCACTATTGACCAGGCAAGCCACATGTCCACCTCTAATTTGTGGATCCCTACATAGTTTTCCACTAGGTGCCACATGGTAGCCTCTGATTGGTTTACTAGGCATCACCATGTGGCACATTACTATTGGTCCTGGATCTATCCCTACCATGTCACCACTAGTTGGGCCCACTGCCACATGGTAGCTTATCACTTGCCCACATTCCTTAACCTCCAAGAAACTTTATTTTGTGGGTAAGCACCAACCGTTAGATCTTGCCACATGGCAAAATGCAATGGTGCCATCTTGAGTTGCTATTGATGAATTGTGACCTAGGCCCACTACCATGTGACACCCAAGCACATTCCTACTTTGTTTAAACTTCACACATCTCTATATTGTGGGCAAGTGTCATAGCACCACATGTCCACTCAGCACCTCTACATGATTTGGCATTCAAAACTTTGGTCCCTATGCCAGCTATCTCTTTTGTCCACGGGCAGGCTCCACCACATGAACCTACAGCTTCTAAAAGCTTGTATCTTTCAAGACACTTAAGAAATGTGTGTTGTAGTATTTAAAAACATTATGTTTTGATTACCCACCCAATGTGGGATAAAATGTTTCAATGTTTCTTGCTTTGACGTGTTTTATTTTTTTCTTGGCATGTTTCTTTGTTTCTTGCTTTCTGATATCATCCAAGGCATATCAGGAATTACTCATCCTTGGTATCATCATCAGGATCATACCATAAAAGATCACACATAGGACCTTCATGAGGTACTTCTTGAACATGATCAAAATTCCTTATGTTATCGAGGGTATCAATGGAAGGTGACAATCCACCATGTAGACAAATTTTTTTTGATTCCGCTAGTGTTGTTAATGGGAAGTACTCAAAAAGATCTGTAAATATCTTCCATACATTTTCATTTCCATACTTCCTCAAGTACTCGTCATAGAATCCATATACTTGTGTAATCTGGCAACTCTCATGATTTCCTCTTAAAATAGTGATCCCTTGAGGATAACAGACCTTCAATGCTACTAGAAAAGTGATAGTTTCAACTAAATAGTATCCACGATCAACATAATCACCCATGAATAAGTAATTGGTGTCTGGACACTTTCCCCAATTCATAATAGCTCTATAAGATCATGAAATTTCTCATGAATATCACCACATATTGTAACTAGGCACTTGATAGGCTGCACATTACTTTCTTCCATTAAAATCTCTTTGACTTTGTCACATAATCCTCGAACCTCTTGCTTGGTTAAGGGCTTGTACTACATGAGCTGCTCTTCTTTTTCTTTAGTGGCTTCCTTTACCTTTATTTTCAGGTGGCTTTCTTGGGTTTTAAACTCCCCTATTTTAGTGTGATTTTTTCTTATTACCTGCGACATGGGATGGACTTCATTGTTTAGCCTTTGACTACAACTTGTGTTTTAAAATGACTCCCTCTCATTTGCCTCTACTACCAAGGAAATTGCTCCTCTCATGAGCTATATTCTTAAATGGTGGGCTACTAGTAGGCTTCTCTTTCTTATGTGAATGCCTCTTCTTGGTCTATGGAGCCCCCTGCCTCTAACTTTCTTCTTTAACCTCATGGTTCTACCATGCAAATTGCCTCCTATTTGGAACCTCAATCATGGAATGAGTGTCATGTGTTTCCCTTCTCTTTACATAACTATCCATTCTTTTGGTCATCTCAAAGATTTTCTCAATTGGTGTTGTAATATGAATGGTGAACTCCACCTCATCTCCAATGTCATCACTTTTGAAAAAGTTGCCAATAGGTTTTTTTGGCAAGAAAGGCATTGGGATACCATACTTTTTCATTACTATTTTTCTTAAACACCATTAATAAGATATTCATCTCAGTCATGATTAGCTCCTCTTTATCTATGGTGCACTAATCACTAATATCAAAAGGGTGGGTCACAAATAGAAAGACTATTGATTCAAAAACCATCTTGTAGGTTCTTGAAACAAAATTGTGAAGAGCATTATTTGAGAAACTACAAATACTATAATGTGTGATGTAATGATTCCAAGTAGTAGAAGCCACATTAGTATAATGCTTGTTCCCACCAATACATCCACCATCATATTTAAATTGTTCACAGCTAAATCCATGTCATTCATGGTACAGGAAAGCATTTTTCTTTCTCTGAAAACACTTTTCATCACCTAGGCTTTGAGATTTTTCTTAGTGACTCTATTTGTATCTTTGGTTTCTTCAAAATGGGCCATTTCTCTTCTTGCAATATCTTCAAGAAGGAATCTCATCAAATCCTCTAGATATATGTAGCTTTCACCAAGCCTGGCTATGTTCCAAAAAATGTTTGAGGTAGCTTTTTTTAGCCTTCCAATCAAAGTACTTTTCTTCATCAGGAGCTTCTTGGTAGATCTTGGTAGGATTCATCAAAGAGAGAAAACTCTCCATGGTCTCTAAAAATTCTCATCAATTTCTTCATATTCCACATAGAGATATTCTTCTGGTTAAGCTTCTATAGATCATCGACTCTAATTCCTTCATATGCATTTGTTTCCTTTCCCTCCTTCTTAGTCTCCTCCTCCTTTATAATCGATTTCATCCTTCCAAATCTACTACGTCTTTTCTAAATAAGGACTTTTTATAGTTTTCTTTTAGGATATTAATGAAACTCTTAATGTTTGACTTATAGCCAATGGAGATTTTGGAGGTCCAAGGGCTCCTATTCATATCTTATCCCCTTTTGAAAACTTTTGAGAATCATTATTCCATACATATTTACATTAATATGATGAAATCTGTCAAGCCCCAAGTTGGTCTGACTAAAACAAAATTTTGTTTCCAAACACCTGAAGTGCCAAAGTGATCCATTCACACTCTCATACTAATTCAAAACAGGTTCAATCACCAAACCATCAATTAAAGATCATTTTACCATTAATTTGCAAACTGTCAATTTAATGCTAGAGGGTCCTTTGACCGGCTTTAAAAACTAACCCAAACACCTGATAAGCCTTTGAAATATGACATACCAATTCTCTGTTATGCATACTTGCACCCTATCAAATCTTGTCTCATGATGAATTATCAATCAAAAGATATTTGATATCAAATTTTCCCTCTCATAACTACCTACAAGAAAACATGTCAAAAAATCATAAAATGCTTTCAGATTTCGCTTTGAAAACTAGGTAACTGGACACTTGGGGGCACGAAAACTAGGGCATTGATTCAATATCATGAGGAGGGTATAAATTTGTGATTAGGGTTCATGATGAATAACAAGACGCAAATGGTAAGCGGTCAAAGTGGGCTACTCGAAATTACAGATTGGAAATACTAGCAGAAAAACATTTTTTTGCAAATGGAATGGACCTGTGGAAGTGTACAAATAGATTTGTCAAGACTTGAAAATTGGCACACTTAAAGCATGTTCAGAGTACAACATAGTGGTACAATCCATTTAATCTCACCTATTATAAATTTCAAGTTATGACATCATGAACATGGGTACTGAAAAATTTGCACTTTTTGACACCACTAAGAAGTTACAGGTTGTGTTTGGAATCATATTCAAAAACTAATCAAACAGATTCATCATAAGCTCAAAATTGAAACATAGAAATTTTCTAACCTCTAGAATGCAATGCAAAAGAAATCTTCTCATTTTGATCAACTGGGTCAAAATTATAACAAGTCAAATAGGGCTACCCAAAATTTAGAACAATTCATATCAGCATGACAACAATAAATGACCAACTTTAAGGGATTCCAAACCTAGTCAAACAGATTCAAAATGATTCAAAATCTAAAACATAGGCTCTTTGGTATGGACACTAAACATTCCCAAAGTGGTGGGTCATGAAACATTATTAGGTGCATGATATTCAATTGCAAACACAGCCTCTTGTCACTGTTTGACACTTTGGTGAAAATGCAAAATTGACAATTGCTCAAAATAGGACTTCACGAAATGGCTTGGAATGAAAATTCAACTTCATGAAATACATGGATGTACTAAATGCAAGGTGTTAGAAACATTGAACACCTCTTATGTTTCAAATGGACAACTGGGTACATATGCATCAAAAGTGTTCATAGGACTTAAATTTTCAATGGTACTCAAAATTTGGGCTTAAATTTTGAGTCCCAACATTTGGTTTGAGCATATTTCAAGAATATCATTGTATCTAATCACCATTATGTTCATCTCTTCATTTTCTTTCATTTCTAGAAACTTCTCATCAAAATAATTCATTAGGAACCTTATCTAATCCTCATCTTGAATTAAATAATCCAGCTCATCAATCTTATCTTCAACATGCTTTCCATATTCCAAGAAATTAGCTAAGTCAACTAGAAATCATGATTTCTCATCCACATTCAAAATATTATTTCTTAGCCAACACTCAGTCATCATTTATTTACTTGTTCATTGTAGACCTTCTGGCTTGGCATCAACACTTTTTGCTTGGTCGACACTAATTCTTGGTCAACAATAAAACTTCACTTGGTATTTACTATGGCTCGATGACAGTAACATCTCTTGGCATAAACTTTAAGTTCCTTAATCTTCTATTGTATTTCTTAGTTAAGCTTGTGTATTCTTTTCTCATGTCTTCATGATGTATATAATCTAATTATCTTTTCAAAGTCTAACTAATCAAACATCCATTGTAGCTTCCTTTTCATAACTCAACATTTCCTCTAGGTGTTTTTGTTATGAGAAACTTTTGAAATCCTCTATATCAATCAAATAGATATGACATTATATTAGATAGAAATATGCCTCATTAGAAAATTTAATATCAATGAAAACATAACAATTATTTCAATTGTAGTTTCCAAGAATCTCCCTCTTTGGCACTCATGGAAACACCTAATATCCTCAAATATGATATGAATATAATTTCCCTCTTTGTTACCATGCAATCCAAAATATTTCACTTTCATGAGTAATTTCATAAACTCTCCTCTAAGTTCTAAGTTCAGATTTCCTCTTGAATCTTCTACATATCCTCCTTCTAGAATTTTATATACATTTTTTCTTATATTTCTATTCAATATCTCCCTCTTACATCTTATACACATTCTCTCCCTCTTTGACAACAATGCCAGAGACATTAGATCTCTTGGTTTGATTTCCTTCATACATCTTGATTATGTAGATAAGTTCATTTTAGGATTGAATTATGTCATTTGTAGATGACTAATTTGTTATTTTGTTCTCCTTCTTTACTTTACTTGACTACCTTAGGAATCTCCTAAAGTAGAACTATTTGCCTCAATATGTAAGGTATTCTAATTAGCACATTTGATGCAATGTCTCTTTGTAGCTTAAGTTTCTTTTATTAGGGGAATCACCCCTAGTTTGCCTCTAATATATTCATGAACATCTTTAGGTAATGCTTTAGTGAATATGTTATCAATTTTTTCTTTGGTGTGTACATATTCTAACTTCACCTCTTTGTCTTCAACTAGTTCTCTCAAGTAGTGATACTTGATAGAAATGTGCTTAGTTTTTGTATGTGTCATAGGAATCTTTGATATATTGATGACACTTATGTTATCACTGTAGAACTAGAATCAGTATGCAAAGAACATTAACAAATGAAGTAAACATTCACAAACCAAAAACTAAATTCACATATATGCTTAGACTAAGAAAGAAAATAAGAAGTGCAAACCTCACAAGAGAAAACACTCCATGCTTTCTTGATTCTGTAGATGTGTCCTTTTTTCTATGGATGTATGCTCAAGATGCTCAAAAGCTGCTTCAATGGAGATGGGTAATGGTAAATTGGTAGCTTTGTGAGCTCTCAATTTGGCATTATAAGGGTATGGTTGATGGCTTTGGTTCTCAAAATAGCATGGTAACTTTAGCTCAAAGATTGTTGATGAAATGGCTTGGGATGGGATTCAATTTATAGGCTAAGGGGTAGAGGGATGGAGGGATTAGATGCAAGGATGGATGAAGGCTTAAGGAGGGCTAAGATGCACTCAAAGGGGAGCACATGGATTGTGCTTGTTTAGCACCAATGGGAAGGTGACACTTGTCACAAGGAGGATGAGTGTGAGAGGGTAGGGTTAAGGGTTAGTTAAAGTCATGATGAGTGGGGTTGAGTATGTAAGAGGGATGTAAGAGGAATGAGTGTGGAAGAGGGAAGAGTGTGGAAGATGGGTGTAAGAGTCATGAGTGGGCTTGTAAGAGTCTTTATGTTTTGTAAGAGCACTCATGACTTAGTGGTTGGGTTTTTTTGAGGGGAGACTTTGGTTGGATTAGGAAAGTCTTAAACTTGTTTAAGGAATGTGACAACATTAGGGGGTGGATTAGGCTTGGGTTTAGGATTAGATTAGGGCTGTTAGAGATGTGCAAGTGGATGGCATTAATGAGGGTGGGTGAGTTAGTGGCTAAGCTTGGTTAGCATGGGTGGATGGGGTGGATTAGGCTAAATGGAGGATTAGAGATAGGTTAGGGGTTTTTGAATTTGAGGATTTCATTTATCAAATAGATTTATTTAATAAATGGGGATTTTTGGAATTAGATAGAAGAATAGGATTTAATTGATAAATAATAGATTATTTGATTTATCAATTAGGACTATAGATGATTAATTAAATTAATCAACTAGGGGATGACAAAGAATTAATTAAATAGAAATTTAATTAATAATGCATTTTTAGATAACTAAATAGGATTACTAAAATAGTGTAATCAAATTTAGGTGTCTACATTTTGCCCCTCTTTGACATAGTGTTGAGACAACACTATTTCAAAGAAGTTTGAATAAAGACGACATGAGGAAGATGTTTTAGCAACAAGGTTACCCCAGTCTCGGATAAGAAGAGGAGAGACTAGACTTAGATGATGCCCCCTCAAGAAGGCAACAGGGAGAGAAATGAGGCTCGACGACTTCTTGAAAAGTACAAGAAATTGAGGCGAGCTGAGACGCAGGTTGGCGAAGAGAAGGGGCTGAATTAGCTCAAACTCTCACTATGGGAGAATGATAAAGGGAAATCAGAGGCACAATAGTAAAGCAAGCTTAAGAATTTCCAGGATTGGGGGGGGGAGATGGAGGAGCGGAGTGCTATAAAAGGAATCCATGGTAGGGAGATGGATGATAGAATGATAAAGCTGATGCAACAAGATTTCAAAGAGTCAGATTGGCGAAAGATGGGTTTTGGGGATCCTTAGGACTAGGATTGTGGATCTCGAAAGATGAGGCTTGGTGGATTCCTAAAGCTAAGCGTGAGGAGTGATTCAAAGAGATACTAATGCATAAGTTGGGGTAGGAGCGACAGATGTAGGATATGGATGGGGGGGATAATGGAGATGAAGGGAATCCATTGAAGCTTTTTGAGCAGGGGGATACTTCAAAGAGAAGTACCAGCATGTAGTTGAGCACTAGATTTGCTATAAGACTGTTGGTTAATTGCCAGGGTTACCAAGAACATCAAGGCCTTTTTACCAACCGTCCAGAGGACTGATGAACTGACTCAAAATAAACACACAAGGATTGCCCCAGTATCACACATGAATCCCAGAGGAAGCAGCGTGGAAATGACACTAGGTAACCCACAAGCAGAAAAAGAAAACAAGCAAAAGACCTGATCAAGACCTTATGCTCTAATTTCCCCATTCGCAGCATACCATGATATGGAAGATCATGGCAACCTTGAGGAGGGAACAAGGAGATTGCTTGGAAAAGATATTTCAAGACCCAAAAGGGAAGATCCCAAATTAAAAGAAAGTGAAAATCCAAAAGAGAACTGTTTGCCAACGAGATGGGTAGGACGAGGTACCAACGGATCAAGATCAGACATGAGGAAAGCTATATCCTGCAAAAATCTATCAAAGAGCACCTAAGCTGATGGATCTGGATGAGTGATGCATCTGGCAAGCTGAACTAAGAAGGATAACACTTTGGTGATAGGAGATCTAGCTAAAGGATGCATTGGAATATCTAACCAAGGTGTGCAATGTGTGCAAGATGTTGACCAAGGATGAACTAACATGAAAGCCGAATAGATACAATGATACTAAGCTAAAGAGGATGTATAAGCTGACAGACCAAGATATGTTACAAATGTACAAGTTTGTTCATGTTTTGGTTTTTTTGTGAGATGGAAATTTTTGTGAAGGATGGGATGTCTATAATAGTTGATAGGTGGATAGGTAGATGGTTTGTGAAAAGCTTAAGGAAAATGGGATTCTGTGTGTGCATGTAATAGGATACAGACTAGGATACAAGATTATTTACAAGCTGGAATATGGTACAAGCTTTGGACAAGATTCAAATATATACAAGGTATGGTACAAGATTTACAAGCTGTACAGGAGGTATTGACAAGCTCCATCAGATTTGGATATTTGATTGGAACACCAAGGGAATAAGCAAGTGTTTTATGGGATGGTGGGTGGATGGATGAGGGATAGGATAGTGATAGATAATGGATTAGTCTTTAGCACACAAGGCGCCTGAATTACCAAGTTTTCACCAAGGTACCTATCCAAGGCGCTTGAATTGCCAAGTTTTCACCATTGGACGCTTATTTCTCTTTACTATTTTTTTCTTGTATTTTTCAAAAGCTGGGTATACCAAGGATCTTCAAGCATAGAACTTCTTGAGATGAATGATGTTAGTGGGATCATTCAAGAGTTCTCCTTCTGGTGTAGATAATTGATAGGCTCCGGAGCCAAAGGAGGCAGTAACCACATAGGGACCAAGCCATGTAGGTTCAAACTTGCCTTTCTTTTCTCGATCTGCTTGGACTTTCATATTTTCTTTGAGGACCATATCACCTGGCTGAAAGTGTCGTGGGAGCACCTTCTTGTTGAAATTCCTTTTGAGATGAGTTTGGTAGACCGTGAGATGGTCATAGGCTTGTTGTCTCTTCTCGTCTAAGAGATCTAGCTGGGTGAGTCGAGCTACTCTGTATTCTTCATCTGAGATTTGCCCTCACAAAGATATGCGTAGTGAGGGAAGTTCAACTTCTATAGGTAATACCGCTTTAGCACCATAGACTAGGGAGTATGGAGTTGTGCCTGTGGATGTACGGAAGGAAGTTCAATAGGCCCATAGAGCCAGATTTATTTGAAGGTGCCAATCACGGCCGGAATCATTGACAACTTTCTTTAGGATTTTGAGGAGGGTTTTATTAGTTGCCTCTGCCTGGCCGTTACCTTGTGGGAAATATGGGCTAGAAAAGTGGTGATGGATGCGGAGGGAAGTGCATAATTCTTCCATGTTGAGATTTTCAAAGTTACCTCCGTGGTCAGTGAAGATGGTGGATGGGATGCCGAAGCGGCAAACAATGTGGTACAAGATGAACTTGGAGACTTGAACTCCTATAGCTGAGACTAGGGGGACTGCTTCCACCCACTTAGTGAAATAGTCTGTAGCTGTTATTATCCATTTATGTCCATCAAATGAGAGAGGGGTGATAGTTCCAACTAGATCAAGGCCCCAACAAGCGAAAGGCCAAGGTGGTGCAATAGGTTGTAGATCCTATGCTGTAGCGTGCACAAGATTTGCATGCTGCTGACATGGGAGACACTTTCTGACAAAGTCACAAGAGTCTTCTTCAATGGTAGGCCAATAGTAGCCTGCTCTAAGGATTTTTCATGCTAGGACAATACCACTCATGTGGGCACCGCAAAGTCCAGAATATACTTCTTTTAATGCCATCGCGGTCTCATTTTCATCTAAACATCGAGAGAGAGTATCGTGATAACCCCGACGATATAGGGTATTGGCTATGATAACATAGCGGGATGATTTTCGGATGAGGTTCTGGCATTGGGTACATGTGAGGTGAGGGGATATGATACCATCGTTAAGGTAAGCATGAATTTCATGGTACCAAGGGGATTGGGGACCAACCAAGATACAAACACAGTTTGAATCCTCATTCGCATAGGCAGGTGTGAGGAGCTGCTCAACTAAAAACTCATACTGCGTAGCTTCTTGGGGAATTTCCAAGAGCGAGTCGATAGTGGCCATGGCATCTGCTACCTTGTTCTACATTTGAGGCACTTGTGTAAACTGAAGCTTTGTAAAATGCTGGGTCAGCTGATCAACTAGCTCTTTGTAGGGTAATAGCTTTTCATCTTTGGTTTGATATTCATTTAAGACTTGTTTGATGATGAGTTGGGAATCACCAAAGACTTGTAACTCAGTGATATTCCATTCTGCAACTATCTTTAATCCTGCTACAAGAGCTTCATATTCTACTATATTGTTTGTTGCTAGGGAATTGTAGCTTGAAGGCTTTTGGAATGTAACCTCCTTGAGGTGTAACTAATAATATTCCTGCCCCTGATCCATGAGAGGTGTATGAGCCATCAAAATAAAGCTTCCATGGGGGCTGTTCTTCAATTAGGAAGATATGCTCATCTAGAAATTCTGTGAGCAAAGGATATGCATCTACTAGAGGTGCATCAGCTAGGTGATCTGCTATAGCTTGCCCTTTGATTGCCTTTCTGTCCACATACTGGATGTCAAACTCACTTAGTAGCATAACCCATTTGGCCAAATGGCCTGTAAGTGCTGTTTTGGAGAGCATATACTTGAGAGGGTCAATCTTGGAGACTAGTTGGATGGTATGACTTAGCATGTAGTGGCGAAGCTTTTGAGTTGAGAAAACAACTGCCAAACAAGCTTTTTCCATAGGAGTGTAATTGAGTTCATAACCAACTAGGGTTCTACTGATATAGTAGATGGCTCTCTCTCTGCTATAATCATCATGTTGTGCTAGAAGTGCCCCTAGAGCAGTAGGTGTTGCTGATATATACAAGAACAAGGGACGACCAGGAACTGGTGGAACCAAGATAGGGGGATTGGTGAGATACTGCTTGAGCTGATCGAAGCTGTGCTGACATAAAAGATCCCACTTGAAGTTCTCATTCTTCTTTAGCAAGTGTGAAAATGGTGTACACTTATCTGCAAGTTGGGAGATGAAGCGCCGGACAGATTGAAGTTTTCCTTGAAGAGAGTGAAGCTGTCACAGTGTCTAGGGAGGAGGCATGTCTAAGATAGCCTTGACCTTTTTGGGGTCGATCTCTATACCCCGTTTAGAAACTATGAAGCCTAGAAGCTTGCCAGATGTGACCCCAAAGACACACTTCTTGGGATTTAGCATGAGATAATATTGGGCCAACCTATCAAAGACTTTTTCCAGGTCAGCAAGATGATCCATGAAGGTGTGAGATTTGACCAGGATATCGTCCACATAATCTTCCAAAATGCTATGGATAAGATCATGGAAAATGGCTGTCATAGCTCTTTGATAGGTAGCCCCAGCATTCTTTAGGCCAAAAGGCATCATGGTGTAGCAAAAGGTTCCCTAGGGGGTAGTGAATGCTGTCTTATGCTGATCCTCTTCTACAATCTTGATCTGATTATACCCAGAAAATCCATCCATAAGGGACAGGATTTCATGTCTAGCTGTAAGATCTACAATCATATCTATGTTGGGCAAGGGAAAATCATCCTTTGGACAAGCTTTGTTAAGATCTCTAAAATCAGTACAGACTCTGATGTCACCAGAAGGCTTAGTGACAGGGACCATGTTGGAGATCCATTCTGAGTAGTTGATAGGTCGAATAACCTTAGCAGCTAACATTCTTTCTAGTTCAGCTTTGACTAGTAATGCCACCTTGGGGTGCATTTTCCTAAGCTTTTGTCTGACGGGCTTGATCTTTGGATCGACTGCAAGATGATGAACTACAAGCTTTGGATCGAGTCCTGGCATGTCCTGATATGACCATGCAAATCGGCCAATGTTCTCTCGTAAAACCTCAAAGAGGAGGTCAACTTGGTCTTGTGATAGGGATGCAGCAATGTGAACAATTCTAGGGATCTCTGAAGAACCAATGTTGACTTCTCTAGTATCCTCTATTAGAATAGAAGACACCTCTGGTCGATTATCTTGAGGAGGCAATACTAAATCCTCATGTTCTGCTTGTGGTTCTAGATTTTCTTGCTGAGGGGTTCTCTTCGCTGCCTTAGCTAGTCCCAGATTTACCTTAGTTCCAGTTTTGGGTGTATTAAAACTAGGTTGGGGATTTTCTCCAAAATACCCCTTGGGATCTAGCTTGTAGATGTAGGAAGAATCTGGCTTTGTCTTCTTATGAGGAGTTTTAGCTCCCATGAATCTTAGAAGCGCTTCCTCTGATGCGAACTCATCAATATGTATGACACTTGGTTGGTCCCAATCTATGAGTTGTGGATGAGCAAGTGGTAGGTCAATGAGATGGATGGATAGTTCTCAAAGAACAGAGTCTCCTAAGAAGATTTGGTCTGGGATATCGTCATAGGCTCTCTTTTCAACTTCCTTAGGAATGTCTTCAATTTCGACAAGGTCGCGGTGGATGTTCAAAAAAGCGTGACCATTCTCATTGGTGCCCCCAGTTGTGGGTATGCCAAAGCCAAGACCTGACTTTATTTCCCAATCATGTGCTTCGATGGGACATTGCATGCCCCTTTCTTCTGGTCCTAGTCCACCTCCTTGATAGTTCCATTTTTCAGTGACGAGCTTATGTTGTTGGGGATACTTCTAGCTGAAGTGATCAAGGCGTGCTTGATTTCTTGGAGGTGCATCCTTATGTAGCCAATTGTTGATATCTGGAGTGAGTTCCTCATGAAGAGGGGTTTTTGAGGACACAAAGGTGGTTGGGCCAAATTGTTTGTATCGAGGAGGTGGAATCTCCTTAGCTTTGTGATATGTTGGCCGTCCATGGGTATGTGGATCAAGTGGGATTGCTCCGACAACAAATGCATCTGATAGACTATATTCTCCACATCCTTTTTTGTTGATCTTTACAGTAGATAGGGTGGAGGCAAGGATGGTTTCTGCATCATTACAAGTGTGGGATGAGCTGGCGATGGCTGTGCCGATGTCTATTCCAGGGCAATGGTTTGTATATGAAGCTTCAACCACATTGCAGTAAGCAAAGGGTTCTGGATCGGCATGGATGGTTACCTCAGTGCCTTGATGTAGAAATTTGATGCACTGATGGTAGGTGGATGGAACGGCCTTCATAGCCTGAATCCATGGGCAACCGAGGAGGATGTTAAATGGTAGGTTTAGATCAACAACATGGCAAACTGTCTCTTGAATGACTGGCCCAACCTTGATTGGTAGCAAAATAGTCCCTTCTGTGGTCCTTTCCAAGTTGTCATAAGCTTTGATGGTGATAACCTCACTGATCATATCTGCCTCAGTATACCCAGCTTGTTTTATGAATTTTAGGGTGCAAATGTTCAAGGCTGATCCATTATCTATCATTACTCTTTTCACAGCAAAATTGGATACCATGATGGCTATGCGAAGCGGAAGGGTGTGATCTGGCTCAACCGCTGGTATGTCGGTGGGTTTGAAAGATAGGGAACATGAGGATGAAAGGTGTCCAACAAGATTACGAAAATTAGTAGCATTGATATCAGAAGGGACACGAGATTCTATGAGAGCACTGTCAAAGATGTCTTTGTACACAGGACTAGTGCGGAGAAGGTCTAAAATGGATATTTGGGTTGGCATATTCCCAAGGTGTTCCAAGATATTGTACCGGCTTTTTGATGGAGCTGATGGTGTTGATGAAACTGGTGGGCCTGCGATGTTAAATCGTGCTCTTCGAGTGGTGACCGCACACTCATTGTCTGGTCCTCGAATATTGATAACATTGACAGAAGGCTCTTTCTCAGATATACAACCTATAAGGCTACCATAGTCTATATAGGATGAAGTGTGGTCATTGTTCTTCCCATGCTGTTGGTTTGGCTGGCGGTTGTTAGTGTGGTTTTGGATAGGTGCTTTTCCAGGATTTTGGTTGTTGTGTGGAGGAAAAGCATTTTGATAAATCTGTAAGCCTGCATTGGGAGAGGTTTGGGCACCAATAGTGATTTCCTTCTGATCAATGAGGTCTTGCACATAGTCTTTCAGTTTCATGCATCTGAGGGTGGTGTGACCATTTACCCTATGGAACTTGCAATACTCATTGTCCTTGTACCATGCAGCTTTGGATTGGCTTGGATCAATTTGCTGGGTAGGAGGAAATTTGATGAGGTTTTCCTTAGCCAATTTCTCAAAAATAACATCTAATGGCTCACCAAGGGGTGTATAGTTTCTAGGTGCAGGTTGGAATCTGGGCTTTTTCCCTGCAGCTACATTGATGGCATTAGCTTGATTGTTAGACCCTTGAAAGTTGGGTCTTGTATTGTGGTTTTGATAGCTTTGGTTATTTCATTGTTGGTAATTGGTAGCTTGTTGGTTGTTTGTTTGATATGGTGGGTTAGACTAGTTTTGAGAAGGACCAACGATATTCACATGTCTGGTGTCAGTAACCCCATCTATTGCAACATGCTTGTTTTTGTTCCAATACCTAGACTTGTCATTGGAATGTGATTGATTTTGGTTGGCCTCTTTGTAAATCTTTACCACACCATCTTTGATGAGTCCTTGCTCAAGGATCATTCCTTTCTCTTTGATATCATTATAGGTCTGCAAACAGTTCATGATCATGTGGTGAGCCAAGCTGGGATGTGCATTATCAATAAACATTTTCACCACATGGCATTCTGGCAAGGTGTAGGATATGCGGGTGGTAAGGGTTTGCCATCTTTGCAGGTATTCGGCAAGGCTTTCTCCACCTTTTTGCTTGGTGTGGACAAGATCAACTATTGATAGCTCTATTTCAACAAGATGGGCATATTGGGCTACAAATGCCTCAGATAATTCAGCAAAGTTTTTAATTGTGCCATAAGGGATTCTATAAAACCATTCAAGAGCTGGTCCAGCCAAGCTTTTGGGAAAAAGGCGCAAGAGGAAGACATCATTGTATGCCACGTCCTGGAAATGCATGTAAAATTCTTTGATATGTGTGACAGGGTCTCCCTTTCCTCTAAACTTGTCAAATTTAGGTACCTCAAAGTGTTTGGGAAATGGTGTCATGGTAATGGCTCTGTCAAATGGGTAAGGACACACATTCTCAAACTTGAATGTCTTTGGATCATTCCCTTCTTGGATGGCTTTCAGAGCTATCTTCATTTCCTCCCACTCTGAATTGATAGGTGATGGTTGGGGTGCCCCCAATGTAGGAGTGCCTTGAGGTAGGTATGTGCTGGATGGGGCCACTGAATATGGATGGCTGTAACGGATTTGCTGATAGGGATTGTACATTGTTTGGGCAGCTGCATGGTGGATGACGAGTTGTTGAGGGGGAGGTGGCGCATATTGTTGCATGTGCTACGAGGCTTGCTGTTGATATGGGATTTGAGGTTGGGATTGAGGAACATAAGCTGGCTGTGGGGTAAATGGATTGCTTTGTGGAGGTAAGGTATAAGATGGTTGTGAGGCTTGGGGAAAGGATCGGAGGGCTTGTGGGGTTTGACCAATATATGTGGGTTGTCCCCCCATTTGGGATGGCATCTGCAAATAATTGGTGGTTGGGTGGGGTGGTAGATTACCTCCTAGAAGTGGCATTGAAAAGTAGTTGGTAATTGGAGGTAATGGATTAGTTGGTGGTGGAGGTGGTGGGAATTGAAAGCTTGGGAATGGAATTGATGGGGTTTGATAGCTTTGTGGCGAGATTTGGAAGCTTGGTAGAGTGGTGGTGGGAGCTAGGGTCACTTGGGAGCTTGGTAGAAGATTGGCTGTAGCTTGTGGGTTTTGATAGCTTTGTGGAGTGAAGGTAGTAGCTTGTGGATTTGTGGCTGGTGGTATTGAGCTCCCAAGACCTAATGGAAATGATGGGATTGTGCTTTGGGCTGTGGTGAACAAGCTAGGGGCGATGAAAAGTTGATTACTTGGCCCCATGGGTGGCATCCTTGTTGTATATTGCTGAGGTTGGCCAAAGATGCTAGCACTGATTTGGGAGATGGGTGGATTGGGAAGGCTAGGTTGGGGAGCAGCAGCAATAGTGAAGGGGGTGAATGGTGAGGTGTTTTGGGTAAAGGGGGTTTGGAGCGGAGAGGTATGAACCAAGGATGGAGTGGTGGTGGCTGGGTTGGCTTGCGGCATGGAGATTTCAACTTGGGTGGATGATGGTATGTTTGGGTCTATTGGGTCATATGGATTGGCTGGAGGCTCTTCTTTTGGAATAAATTGAGGATAATTTGGATCATAAGAGCCTATGGGTGGTGGAAGCTGCCCAAACAATGGGTGAGATGGATCTAATAATGGAGGGGGTCTTCCAAAGTCAAAGGTTCCTACATTGTCCCTTCAAAAATTAGCCATGATTGTCTCTTTGTTTTTGTCTATAATGGCGTTTACCAATACCGCATTTCCTGGTTGGTTCATGAAAGCTTCAATGTCAGTAGATGATGGCATAGCTAGCTCTGGGCTGAAGGATGGCTGAGTGCTCAAGGGGGGTGAGGCTGTTCAATCCAAATGATAGAGCTCCATTGTTTCTTTCTTCTTGGCTAAGCGAGTGACGGGTGGCATGAAAAATGCTCCTAGGGATGAGATGCAATAATGCTGATGGATGCAAAAGGGGGAAGGATTTTCTATGCAAATAATTTCCTAGGTTGAGGCAAAGCTATATGACAAAACCTAAGGAGGATTGGGTTGGGGATTCTAACTTCAAAGATATGTTGTCAAAGTACAAAAGGTCTGCTTTCCTATGTGCAAGCTTGGTGGTGATTGTGTCAACTTAAGGATAGACTAATGATCCTTTAGGAAGAACATGAGATTGACCACTTGTGAATCCCAACCTTTAGCTCAAGGTGATGAGGGATAACAAGTGACAAAGCTAGATTACCCTAGACAAAGCTCTGTCAAAGGGATAACCTTGGTGAGATTGGTGGATTTGGAAGATTTTAGGAATGGCAAACTTTTAGCAAGGTGACAACAATTTTGAAAGCTTAGGTGTGCAAATTTTTGATTACTAGCTAGATGGTATGATTCTAAATGAGATGGATGAGCTAATAATGCTTAAGGGGATAAGCTAAGATGGCTGGCTTTTCTACAAAGATGACTCTAGAGTGAAGCTTATCCAAGAAGATGTGGAGAAACAAGGGTGTCTAATCATAGAAATCATGCCTAGTTGGTAAGGCATAAGCAGGATTAACTCCTGGATGTTGGCTAAATTTGATGGTGCGCTCTAACTAGGCCTCTTGAAGTGCTTCGTCGGTAGCTTTTTCCTCTGCTTTGTGGAGTTTGGAGATTCGTGGGCTTGGTATTATTTCTTTTCTCTTGGCTGAAAGTTCTTGGTATGCTAGAGATGGCTTGAGTTTGACCTTGTGAAACTTTTTTTGGGTTTGGGTTGTTCCGACATAAATTCCTGAATTTGCTTGGCTTTGGGAAAAATCTCAGTTGTTTTGCTTCAACTTGTTCAACTTCCAAAATAGGCAGTGACTACGCTAAGTGTGCCCTAAGCTAGGATTGACCAAGTTTGGCAAACATTCATTCAACAAGTAAAATAAAAACAAGCAATAGATAGGAACACCCAGATAGAAGTTTGTGGTTCTCAGAATGTGGTACTTGCGCCAAGGAGTGTGTATGTTCTACAAATGTTTCGATCAGTCACTCCAAACACATTAACATCCTAGATGGTTTTCTGCAAGGCAGACAATTGGTTTAGCTAGGGAGTCCTCGATATACGCAAGGTACGTGAGGCCCAAATCCGTAGATGAGACCAAAAGGATGTCACACAGCCGAGAGGAGCGGTAACCCACTTCTTCTCTTTCACTTCTCAAGGGTATAAAGTTCCTTGAGGCTTAGCCCGAATGACAAAATCTTTATCCCAAGAGAGGTGTCTTTCGATTCACCTCCCGATTCTTATACTCCGCCGGAACGCTAGAGTTGAGGTCGTCCAAGGGGTGATGAAATCCCGAAGCAGGCCTCCTAAAAAAGAAACAAGGTTTTGGATCCTAATCTTATGCACCCAAGATGGCCTCGAAAGACGACAAGGGGAGAGAAGACTCGGATGACCTTGGGCTAAAAAAAACGCTTGTTCTTTTACCAACTGACTCTTATGTGTTCTAATCTAGACTTTGCAAGCACTCATGTTTAAGAGACAATGTTCAATTCCAACTTGAAGTGCCAACAAAAGTAAATCGATCGAAGAATGCACACAATAAGAAGAGTTAGGGTCAACAAAAGCAAACTCGCACGCCCGGAGGCCCTCCACGTCAAGTATCGATTAATTTTCTTTAAGGCATTCAAGATTGAGTGTGAGTTTGTTTTAAGCCCAAAACAAAAGTGTGTGAGATTCGATTTCAAGCGCACACCCGGAGGCTCTCCACGTCAGTTGTTGTTCAATTTTAGTGCCCAAACTTGAAGTGTGATCGATTTAATCTAGAGTTTTGACCATTTAAGAATTTTGATAAAGTTAAAGCAAACGTTCAAAGACCAAGTGAGTGAGTTAGATTGTGGAACATTTAACACCTTTTTCAAGTAGACCCATCCCCATAAATGGCGCTGAGATTGCAACCAATGGTTAATATTTGATGGGTGATTAGAAAAGAGGTGAGTCCAAGGAACTACTCAAATTGATTTTTGTAAATTTGTATTTTAACTTAACAAAGTTTCTTAAATGTCCAAAAATCCAACTTTACCTAGATTGCATGTGAAAAAGAGATTTGTAATGGTTAATTGATCCTTGGCATTCATGATTGGATTTTTTTGTTTTAAGCATGCATTCCAAAGAAAGTTGATTTTAACCCATGACATTCAAGAGTGTGTTTTTGAGCAACATTCATTCAATGAAAAATGTGTTTAACCATTCAAGTTCATTTTTTTTTTTTAGCAACATGCATTCAAAGACAAATGGTTAAACATTCAAGTTCATTTTTTAGCAACATGAAAACCTACAAGAAATATGGTTAGTGGTTCCATATGTGCTCCAACCTGCAATGAGACAAAAAAAAAAAAAAAAGCAATTTTAGTTAGTTAGCCAAAATCTTCAAAAATGAGAGCTTAACTATGGGAAAAAAAATTTTAGTTAGTTAGCCAAAATCTTCAAAAAGCAAGTAGAGAACACAGTCTGCCAAAATATGAAGATGCTGAACTATAGAGGCGCCAAAATATGAAGAGGACAAAACAGATTTGCATAACAAAACCCATGTGACAAGCAGAGATGTCAATTTTTGCAGATGCAGATTTTCGTAGACGTCGATTTTCGCAGACGCGGATTTTCGCAGATGTCGATTTGTGCAGATGCGGATTTTCGCAGATGTCAATTTTCGCAGATGCGGATTTTCACAAAAGTCAATTTTCGTAGAAAGAACAGGTTGCAGACGCCAAAACCGTGCCAAAAAAAGCTGAAAAATGCAAAAAAAATTTTTTTTTTAGATGGTATTTCTTCTTCCTAAGTGCGTTCTTTGACCTGCAAAAACAAGCAAAACACCCTCACAACACACTCAAACAACAGCAAACATTAGATGGTTAGAAAAATGACATATAGATGAAAATAGATGATTAAATGACCCATAGTGGGGTCCCACCGGGCGTGCCAAAATGTAGAACCAGAATCAGTATGCAAAGAACATTAACAAATGAAGTAAACATTCACAAACCAAAAACTAAATTCATATATATGCTTAGACTAAGAAAGAAAATAAGAAGTGCAAACCTCACAAGAGAAAACACTCCATGCTTTCTTGATTCTGTAGATGTGTCCTTTTTGCTGTGGATGTATGCTCAAGATGCTCAAAAGCTGCTTCAATGGAGATGGGTAATGGCAAATTGGTAGCTTTGTGAGCTCTCAATTTGGCATTATAAGGGTATGGTTGATGGCTTTGGTTCTCAAAATAGCATGGTAACTTTAGCTCAAATATTGTTGATGAAATGGCTTGGGATGGGATTCAATTTATAGGCTAAGGGGTAGAGGGATGGAGGGCTTAGATGCAAGGATGGATGAAGGCTTAAGGAGGGCTAAGATGCACTCAAAGGGGAGCACATGGATTGTGCTTGTTTAGCACCAATGGGAAGGTGACACTTGTCACAAGGAGGATGAGTGTGAGAGGGTAGGGTTAAGGGTTGGTTAAAGTCTTGATGAGTGGGGTTGAGTATGTAAGAGGGATGTAAGAGGAATGAGTGTGGAAGAGGGAAGAGTGTGGAAGATGGGTGTAAGAGTCATGAGTGGGCTTGTAAGAGTCTTTATGTTTTGTAAGAGCACTCATGACTTAGTGGTTGGGTTTTTTTGAGGGGAGACTTTGGTTGGATTAGAAAAGTCTTAAACTTGTTTAAGGAATGTGACAACATTAGGGGGTGGATTAGGCTTGGGTTTAGGATTAGATTAGGGATGTTAGAGATGTGCAAGTGGATGGCATTAATGAGGGTGGGTGAGTTAGTGGCTAAGCTTGGTTAGCATGGGTGGATGGGGTGGATTAGGCTAAATGGAGGATTAGAGATAGGTTAGGGGTTTTTGAATTTGAGGATTTCATTTATCAAATAGATTTATTTAATAAATGGGGATTTTTGGAATTACATAGAAGAATAGGATTTAATTGATAAATAATAGATTATTTGATTTATCAATTAGGACTATAGATGATTAATTAAATTAATCAACTAGGGGATGACAAAGAATTAATTAAATATAAATTTAATTAATAATGCCTTTTTAGATAACTAAATAGGATTACTAAAATAGTGTAATCAAATTAGGTGTCTACAATCACAATAGATAACCATTGGACTTTTTATTTCTTCATTCCTTTTATTAATTTCTTGATCTACATAATGTTTGAACAATTCACTGTAGCTGCCACATACTTAGCCTCAATTGTTGATTGGGAAATATAGTTTTGTTTCTTTCTTGTCCATGTCACAAAAATCTTTCCTAGAAAGAATGCACCTCCACTACTACTTTTTTTGTCATCAATATTTCATGTCCAATTAGAGTTAGTCTATACCCTCAATTCAAAATCTATCACTTCTCTTGTAATATGATCCATAGTCTTATGTAACTTCAAGATATCTTAATATCCTTTTTACTATCATCATATGATTTTCCTTAGGATTTTCTAAAAAATCTATCAACTATCCCAGTAGCTAAAGCAATATTAGGTCTACAATGAAAAACTTATTGCAATTTTCCAATCATTGATCTATATAGTGTTTGGTTCACATCAGCAAATTCATCACTTTTAGAAAATTTATGTCCTATAGACATAGGTGTTTTCACTAATCTAGATTCTTCCATTTTAAAAGTTTTCAGTATCTCCTTGATATATTTGGACTAAGTAATGAAAATACTAGATTTCATTTGACATACTTAGAAGCCAACAAATAATTTTATTTCACCAAACATTGACATCTTGAATTTTGTATTCATTTTATTAGCAAATGATTTGCATAATGATTCTTTTCCTTCAAATATAATATCATCAACAAGAATTTTGAATAGCACCTCATTGTTCTTGCTAGTCTTCAATTATAGATTACTATTTTCATTTGTCCTTTCAAACCCAATCTTTACCAAATAAAAATGTAGTCTTTCATACCATGCTCTTGGAGCTTGTTTCAATCCATATGGAGCTTTGTTTAGTTTACATACCATATTCTTCTTGTCTTGGTCCACAAATCCTTCAGGTTGTTCTATGTACAAATTTTCCTTAATTATACCATTCATAAATGTGGATTTTACATTCATCTGATATACCTTAAAGTTTTTGTAGGGTGAATATGCAAGTAGAGCTCTGACTCCTTCTAGTCTTGCTACAAGAGTGAAAGTTTATTCATAGTCAACTCCTTCTTTTTGAGCATATACTTTGCATACTAGTCTAGCCTTTTTCCTTGTAACCTTTGGTATAGGTACTAGAGTCAAACTATTATTCTTCTCAATCTATTTAATTTCTTCACTCATTGTTTGGATCTAAACTTCATTTTCTAGAGCATCTTTCACTAATTTGGGCTCAAATTCATAAAGAAAGCTTCTAAGTCTCTCCCTTTTCATAATACTAGATTCTACATCTCTAATAATTTGATCAAGTTTATGATGTCTTCTTACATACTTAGCTATCATAGGTGGCCTCCTTCTCAGTTCTTCAACAAGTTCATCTTGAAAAATAATCTTTGGCTCAATATCTCTTTCTTTTTTAGGTTTAAGTTCAGGTTCAACATGATTGGAATTTTTTATTTGATGGTTAGTATTTCCTATCTATGACGTGACATCTTTCACCTATTGCTCGACACACACTATCTATTGCTTGAAAACCTATTGTTGTACCTCAGCATTCCCTATTTTCTAGGAAACTATAGCTTTGTTTTCTTATATATATATATATATATATATATATATATATATATATATATATATATATGAAAATTTATTGTAGTCTTGAGGTTATTCCTTACATTCAACATCATTTATTTCTATAAATTCATCAAATTTCACATTTGCACTTTCCAAAACTTTGTTAGTGTCAGATTCTAAACACTTGTAAGCTTTACTCTTAGTAGAATATGCTTTCATCATCTTGGGATCAATGTTTCCATTTCTATATTTCACATTGGGAGAACAACCATACCATAGTTCAAAAGGTGTAGCATTTTTACCTTTCTTGATTTGTACTCTATTTAAGGTATAAATAGTAGTACAAATAGCTTCTCTCCAATATTTCTATTATACATTCTTCTCCATCATCAATTTTCTAGAATGGTTCATTATTGATCAATTTCTCCTTTTAGCTATCCCATTCTGAGGAGAGGTCCTTGGTGCTAACATCTATCTTTTAATTCCTTTTTCATTGCAGAATATGTTAAACCCATTGGAAATGACTTCACCACCTCTATCAAATCTTAGATACTTGAGACTCTTCCCTATTTATTTTTCAATTTTGGCCAAATACCACTTAAACAACTAAAAAGCATTAGATTTAGCTTTAAGAAACATCATAGTCATCATCCTAGACTAATCACCAACAAAAAAATGAAATAACTATGATGTAATGGATGGTGATGGGTAAAAAGGTCCAAATAGCAAGAGTAAGGAATACACAAGACTTCACAATATCCTAATGTAAGGAAATGACCTACAAAGCCTCCAACACCTAAGATGGCTACCCAAGACTATGTCCTATTCCAAGGTGATTGAATGGTCTTAAAACATCAAATATAAGATTAATCAACTAGTTTTAGGGCTCTCAACAAAATCCAACACTCCAAACCCAAAACTGGCCTTTCTAGCCCTTAACCTCAAATCATAACAGCAACAACAGTTTTTAGCCCTTAACTCCAGCACTTTCTAAAGGACTTGGAAAATGAAAATCATATTTGGATAGCCTTTTCAGAGATACATTACATATATACAACTTAAGGGTAGTTTTTTTCGATCAATATGGTTGTTCTTCACAATAGCCCTGTCTTTAAACACACAAAAGAGGTCACTTTACAAAGGAAGTATATGATAAACATATCCCCAAAGTTTGAAACCTTCTAAAATCTCATAAAATGAGTTCAATCAAAGGAATCTACAATCAATTTGATTCAATAAAACCTACAAGTGCAAAAGCCCCAAATTGGGCTTAAAAACCCTAAAAAACTAGGGCTTCTTAAATCTACACTTCCTCAATGTTTTCTCCAAAAACCATTGGATGGAACACCTTGTCTTCAACATATTTAGACACAATCCAAAATAAAAATAGCCCCTCTTTAAGGCCAATATGCTGCTATTGTAAGTTACCAACACTTTTAATGCAAAAACACAAAGAATTAGTTTGGTAATCACCAATAATCTTCACTTCTCCCTCAAAAATTCATATTATAATGTTAGTATACTATGATACATGTCAAAACAGGGCCATTACACAAGTATTAAGGGTTTACAATCATGCAATGACCATTTTCCATAAAACCTGTCAAAATTTCTTGTTAAATTTAGACAATTTATGATAGTCAACAATAAAGGTTAAAATACTTGTATTAATTATCAATAAAGCTATGAAATATGAGTTTTAATCATATATCAATACTCTCCCTTAATTAAAACAAGTTACCTTTCAAAGCCAGCAAGAACAATGAATCAAACTCATGAATTTTTCCAAAATAGAGGGTTTCTTCATTAACTTTAGAATGCAATCCATACTCTTCACTTCATGTCCATACAAAAGGGTTCCTTACCTTATATTTAACTTCCCTACAAACTTCCCTAAAAAATTTATTGGTATAAGAGTCATTAAAAGGTTAAAACAATAATAAATCCCTTTTCCCTCCTGAAACCAACTAACTATTGTAATTCAAACATTTGAATTTACAACAATACAAATTTGATATTATAAGAACATTTTGAATGTTCCAACCTTTCCAAATGGCATAAATATTCTTATTAAGAATTTCTAAAGAAAAAATAACTTATTTTAATCCTTATTACATCCATATTCTTAATTAGCCCTTTTTAGACTTCCAAGACCTAGGAATTACATCTTTTTTCCTATTTGATGCCATAATAGGCTTTAGAACTTCATAGTTGATTATATCATGATATGAATGAGCCATCTTCATGCTTGGAGTCTTTTGTTTTTTTGTCCTTGTGTCCCTAGAATGGCTTAGGTGCTCCTGTTAGAAATGCTTTAGAATAACTTGGGCGGGGGGGGGGGGGGGGTTGGTAAATTAGTTATTCAAGGTCCAACATGTTCAATTCAAACTTTTCATCAAGTAAAGTGTGCCCATATAACCATTCATTCATCCAAGCTTAAACTTCCCTATTCATAAAGTTACTACAAATCAACATGCAAGCATAACACATGAAAAGATTAACACATAACACAATGATTTATGTGGAAACCCAATTTGAGAAAAACCACTAGTAACATGCTACTCAATTCTCACTCTTCTGAAGTGATGCCCTATGAAAGGCACGCCTTGTTAAAGGCTTACAACACACTATTAAATGTGACCTATATAAAAGATTTAACCACATTGTTAGAAGTGGGTTGTAATGCCACCCTGTTTGATGCAGGTGCATCCAGAGGTATAAGGGCAATCCTGTGTCACCCAAAAAAAAATGTACTTAGACTTAGTTTTTGTTTCATGTCTTTACATTTTTGGATACCCATTTGGCTCAAATAAAGGTTCCAACTCTCATAGTTCAACTATCAGTGCGTTTGAAAATCCCAAAAAAATAGGAGCATGTATTTGGGCCATCATTTTGGTAAACTAGAAGGTGTGAATTGGCCAGATGAATGCAATCATAATTTAGAGCATTCCAAAAAAAGAATCAGGTAAATAGGCCTCACGGTTTGAAAGTTATTGCAGTTTTTCAGGTTTTGGAGACCTCCTAAGAATGCTTCAAAGTCAAGTTTGGGGCATTAAATAACCTCAAAAAGGGTTAAAAAAAGGGAACAACTGAATCTTGTCCATAGGGCTATAGAGTGCTTCGAGAGCTTTCCAAAAATGTAAACAATTCGTCAATCGGAGCTACGGTTCAAAAGTTATGCCTCCCGGAAGTTTAGTTACCATTTCTGGATTCTTCTACATTTGCACCGACTTCTAAGGCAGCTTCTGAAACCTTCTATTTCATCGATGGATGCCTACTAGCACTTTCTAGAATGTACTCCTAGTCCTTAACCCTCCGAGGTCTATTTAAGGAGATTTTTGGCATTGTAAAAGGCAGTTCGGAGTGGAGTTTGAGAGGAGGTACCATAAGGAGAAATTATCTCCAGATTTATGCTATTATAAGCCCTTAGGGCATGTTTTGAAGTTTATTTTCCTGTACTAGTTGTACTAGCTTATTTTTTTAGTTAATATAATTTCCCTTTTCTGTTGTTTCCATTATGTTCTTGGGTTGTGTCCCCATCAAGTGTTATCAGAGCGGGTTTTCCTGAGTGTGTAGACAGAGCGCCGACTGTGAGGCAGTTTGCACCAGGACTGTGTGGTTGTGGGTTCGAGTTAGAAGATGCCTCCATGAAGAGAGCGTGGTGGAAGGGCCAAAGCTATTGATCCTAAGGAGGTTAGAGCCCTCCAGAGGCAAGTACAAGAATTGCAAGAGGAGCTTCGTAGAGGAGCAAATGTTGCCGCAGGTGACAATAGTGAGGATGACAATGAAGAGGAAGTAATGGGACCAGAAGAGGAAGTTGATGGGGAAGTTCTGAATCATATAGAGGAAAGGCTTTTTAGGGCCATTACTAAGTTTGTGAAAAGACCTACAATTGAAGTGGGTGCATTTTTAGGAAATTTGAAACCAGATGAGTTGATCGATTGGATCAATGAACTGGAAGAATACTTTGAGTATGAGGATATCAGGGACCCAGATAGGGTTAAGTTTGCAAAGGCCAAACTAAAAGGCCATGCCAAAATCTGGTGGCAAGAGGTTCAACTAGAAAGACTTAGAAGAGGAAAGGAGAAGATCACAAGATGGGATCGCATGGTGGACAAATTGAAGAAGCAGTTCATTCCTGTGGACTACAAGCTTGATCTGTTTAAGAAGATGCATGGGTAAAAGCAAGCAGGAAGATCAGTCCAAGAATATACAGAGGAGTTTTACTGACTCTTGATTAGAGTGGGGCATGCAAAAGAAAATAAGGAGAAGGTTGCTCGTTATATCAGTGGGTTGTGACCTAGCATCCAGGAGGAATTAAGTCTGGTAAGAATGACCAGCGTTGAAGAGGCATACTAGTTTTCCCTACGAGTTGAAGAGAAGTTGAATAAAAGGTTTGAAGGAAGAAAAAGAGGGTGTGGTCAAGGAGGAAGGGCAAGTGGTAGATCATCTGGAGGCCGCAATGAAACCCAAAAGAAAAATGAAGATGTGGGTACTAGCAGAAACTAGAGGAATGAGGGTTTCAACCGCTCCCACTATCAAGACTTTGGAAATCAAAGAGGAAGAGGTAGAGGAAGTGGACAAGGAAGAGGAGGCTTCCATGGTACCTATTTCCATTGCAATGAAGAAGGTCATTGTGCCTTTGAATTCCCTCAAGGACAAGGAAGGACAGATAGGAGAGCTGAGGGCAAAGCTAGGGTTGTTCATGTGGATGAGGATGCACAATCATCACATTCAGAGGATGCAGAAAGAGGAGAAACCTTGGTAAATGAAAGAGTCCTACTAAGTGGTGAGAATGAACTAGGACAACGAAGGAGTTTGTTTCGTACCAGATGCAAGTGTGAGGATAAATGTTGTGACGTGATCATTGATGGTGGTAGCACTGATAACCTGGTATCAGAAGAGATGGTCTCTAAGCTAAAGCTCAAGAGGGAGAAACACCCCCAACCCTATCGGATTTTTTGGGTAAAAGATGATCATAAGGTCCTGGTAAGTGAACAATGTTTAGTAAAATTCAAAATTGGGAGTTACCATGATGAAGTCCTCTATGATGTTATTTCGATGGATGTTTGCCATCTATTGTTGGGTAGACCATGGTAGTTTGATAGACATGCAATACATGATGGACATGCAAACACATAATCTCTGACAAAGGATGGAGTTCGCCACAAATTGAAGCCCATGAAAAAAGAAGGTGAAAAGGTATGTAGCAGTGCTAGGATTTGTCTTGTTGATGGAAGGAAGTTTTTAGATGGCATGAAACATCAACATATGTGCTATGCTTTGATTCCTAGGAAAGATAAAGAAGGTAGTAGTGAAATACCATTTGAAGTTTCAGATTTACGAGGGGAATTTGGAGATATTATCTCTAATAATGTTCCAGATGGATTGCCACCAATAAGGCAAATTTGTCATCAGATAGATCTGATTCCAGGAGCTAGTTTGCCTAACAAGGCTGCTCACAAGATGACTCCTACTAAAATAGAGGAGCTAAATAGACAGGTTCAAGAGTTGCTGAGGAAGGGTTTGATTCAAGAGAGCCTGAGTCCATGTGTAGTACCTACAGTACCTGCACCAAAGAAGGATGGAGAGTGGAGGATGTGTACAGATTCTCAAGCTATAAATAGGATAACCATCAAGTACCAATTTCCTTTACCAAGGATGGATGATCTTATGGACTGCTTGAGTGGAGCTCAGTACTTCACAAAGATAGATCTGAAGAGTTGCTATCATCATATATGGATTCGAGAAGGAGATGAGTGTAAAAAAACCTTCAAGACCAAGGAGGGTCTTTATGAGTGGTTAGTCATGCCCTTTGGATTGACGAACACCCCAAGCACCTTCATGCGGCTCATGAATGAGGTACTTAAGAAGTTCTTGGGAAAAATTTTTATTGTCTATTTGGATGATATTTTAATTTTCAGCAAGACTTTGGAAGAACATTTACTGCATATTCGTAGTGTCCTTGAAAGGCTAAGGGAACAGAAACTGTTAATTAATCTAAAGAAGTGTGTCTTTGCAAAAAGGGAGTTAGTCTATTTGGGATTTGTTATATCACCTGAAGGTCTCAAAATAGATCCAGAGAAGGTAAAAGCCATCTTGGAATGGCCTACTCCAAGGTCTGCTACTGAGGTAAGATCATTTCATGGTTTGGTTAGTTTTTACAGGAAGTTTATTAAGAATTTCAGTGGCATATGTGCACCCCTAACTAATACAATAAGAGGGGATAGAAAAGAGTTCAAATGGACTGCAGCAGCTGCGAGAAGTTTTGAATTACTGAAGAAGAAGGTGACTGAATAGCCTGTGTTGGCACTTCTAGATTTTAGAAAAGTATTCCAGGTCGATTGTGATGCGAGTGGTAGCACTATTGGGGCTGTATTAAGCCAAGAAGGTAAGCCTATTGCATATTTTAGTGAAAAATTGAATGATGCAAAGAAGAAGTATTTTGTTTATGATCAAGAGTTCTATGCAATAGTTTAGGCCTTAAAGAAATGGAGGGATTATTTATTGCCAAAGGAATTTGTTTTGTATATTGATCATCAGGCATTATAGTACCTAAATAGCCAAGGTAAATTGAATCAGAGGCATATGAAGTGGGTAGAATTCTTGCAGAGTTATACATTTTTGTTGAAGCATAGAAGTGGAAAATCTAACAGGGTTACAGATGCACTAAGTAGGAGACAGTTGTTGCTTACAACAATGCAGGTTGAAGTAGTTGGGTTTGATGAACTCAAGAATTTGTACCTCGAGGATCCTGATTTTGCTGAAGCATGGAAAGCTTGTAAAGAACCTGTTGTTGTAGATAGAACCAAGTGGTTTGACTATTTGATTTAGGATGGCATGTTGTTCAAAGGTAGTCAATTGTGCATTCCAAGGAGTTCCATGAGGGAAAATCTGATTAAGGAGAAACACAGTGGAGGGATGGCAGGACATTTTGGTCAGGATAAGACCATTTCCATTCTTAGAGAACATTATTTTTGGCCTCAAATTACACAGGATGTGAAGAAGTTTGTACAGAGTTGCCAGGTTTGTCAAGTTGCCAAGGGGTTTAGTCAAAATATTGGCCTATATCAGCCATTGCCTGTTCCATCAAGGCCATGGGAGGACATAAGTATGGATTTTGTTCTTGGATTGCCAAGGACACAAAGGGGTAATGACTCAGTATTCGTGGTGGTTGATAGGTTCTCCAAAATGGCACATTTCATTCCATGCCACAAAACTTATGATGTTGTCCATATTGGAGACTTTTTTTTCAAAGAGGTGGCAAGACTACATGGTCTTCCAAGGAGTATAGTTTCTGACAGAGATACTAAATTTGTGGGGTATTTCTGGAGGACATTGTGGAAGAAGTTGAGAATAGAATTGAAATTCAGTTCCATGCATCACCCACAGACTGATGGCCAAACAGAAGTGGTAAATAGAATCTGGGCAATTTGTTGAGATGTTTAGTTGGAGATAAGCCCAAGGGATGGGATTTGATTCTACCACTGGCAGAGTTTTCTTATAATAACTCTATAAATAGGAGTATTGGAAAATCACCATTTCAAATTGTATATGGGAATAGCCCAAGGACTACACCAGAATTGAGGAAGATAGAACAAGGGGAGAGAACAAGTGCTGAAGCTGAGGAATTTGCTGAACACATCAAGCATCTACATGAGGAGGTTCAAGCACACATTATCAAGATGAATCAAGAGTATAAAGCTAGGGCTGATCAAAGGAGAAGACATAAAGAATTCCAAGTGGGGATCTAGTCATGGTGCACTTACGAAAAGAAAGATTTCCAGTTGGTACTTACAACAAGCTGAAAATGAAGAAATTTGGCCCCTACAAAGTTTTGAAGAAACATAACTCAGGAAATGCATATGAGGTGGAGCTGCCAGATGGTATTCACATTTCTCCCATTTTCAACATTGCAGATTTAATAGAGTATCATGATGATGGTGTAGATGAGGAGCTGGTTTTAGAGCCATGTCCAATTCCTGCTTCTAAGAAGGAGGAGATAGAAGACATTCTAGATCATCGTGTGGGTAGGAGTACCAAAAACAAGCAGTATGAAGAGTATTTGGTCAAATGGAAAGGACAGTCGATCGAGGACTCAACTTGGATTTCAGCAGCTGAGGTTTCCCTTTTGGGATTTTCTCTACCATCCATAAAGTGACAGGGTCACTTTTCAATCTACCCTGGGTGTCTGATGCAGGAGCATCCAGAGGTATAAGGGCAATCTTGTGTCACCCAAAAAAAAAGTACTTAGACTTAGTTTCTGTTTCATGTCTTTATATTTTTGGATACCCATTTGGCTCAAATAAAGGTTCCAACTCTCATAGTTCAACTATCAGTGCATTGAAAATCTCAAAAAAAATAGGAGCATGTATTTGGGGCATCATTTCGGTAAACTAGAAGGTGTGAATTGGCCAGATGAATGTAATCATGATTTAGAGCATTCCAGAAAAAGAATCAGGTCAATAGGCCCCACGGTTTGAAAGTTATTGCAGTTTTTTGGGTTTTGGAGACCTCCTAAGAATGCTTCAAAGTCAGGTTTGGGGCATTAAATGACCTCAAAAAGGGTCAAAAAATGGGGGATGAGTGAAGCTTGTTCATAGGGCTATAGAGCGCTTCGAGAGCTTTTCAAAAATGTAAACGGTTCGTCAATCGAAGCTACGGTTCAAAAGTTATGCCTCCCGAAAGTTCGGTTACCGTTTCTAGATCCTTCTAGATTTGCACTGACTTCTAACACAGCTTCCAAAACCTTCTATTTCGTCAGTGGATGCCTACTAGCACTTTCTAGAATGTACTCCTAGTCCTTAACCCTCTGGGGTCTATTTCAGGAGATTTCTTGCATTGTAAAAGGCAGTTCGGAGTGGAGTTTGAGAGGAGGTACCATAAGGAGAAATTATCTCCAGATTTATGCTATTGTAAGCCCTTAGGGCATGTTTTGAAGTTTATTTTCCTGTACTTGTTGTACTAGCTTATTTTCTCAGCTAATATAATTTCCCTTTTCTGTTGTTTCCATTCTGTTCTTGGGTTGTGTCCCCATCACTGTTAAAGGATTTATAAATGGTTGTTAGGCCAACCTAAATCCATAGGATTTTCCTTTACCCTAACTGATACAATTTCTAGAGAGTAACAATAAGGGGTTTAGACCTGATTTCAGAATACAACTCAACTTGCAGATCTTAGATCACTTCTTGGCATTCAGTCTCTGCAACTCTAATAGCTTTCCCTCCTTTCAAGCTTGGTCTCCTTGAGTCTCCATGCTCAATGTACCAATGCAATCATCTCTTACTAACCACTTATTGAAGTAGAGCCTCTGTGCTCTATTCTTCCTTCTCCTAGATGTCTTCTCCTTGACACCCTTCTAACCACTTTGTAATTTGGCACACTAGCAGCTCTTGCTTCTTGGTCTGTGACTCCTTAAATAGAAGTCTTGGAGTTCCTTTCCTACTTGATTCTTCCCTCCTTTAATTTCAATTTGTATAGATTAGGTAGGATTCATTGAATCTAACCCATATTATGTTTCTTTGAGAAACATCATGAAGAATCCTCTTGAATTCACTCAAAAATAGTTTACATAAAATTCTATGCCACTAGATCATCATCCTTATCCTCCAACTAGTTCACAAAGTTCAAGATAACAACTTTTTTGACTTAGATTTAAAAAATCTTTGACTTTTAAAATAATGTAGCGGCTCAGTACTATTGAAATCCTGATGCTCAACACATACCATGTTACTCAGCATCATCTATGTTTTACTGATGCTTGGCATTTGAAGTTCACTCAGCACCAACTAAGATTTTTGATGCTTGACACTTGTTACTTTTTTCAACACTTGGACTTCACTTGGCAACTAAAGTTCACTCAACACACACTAGATTTTCCTTTTGTTTGGCTCCAACTAAAAAATTTCTCGGCTTCAACTAGCTTGCTTGGTACCCACTAATGAACATAGTTTAAGCTTTGCAATCAACCTTGTTACAACTTATTCCTCCAATGTTTCTAAGTGTGGCCAACCTTTGTATCTTTAAATATGTTACCAATACATCATCTCACCATTGTCTTAACTGATCCTTGCACTTCATTACAATATCATAACTCAAACTTTCCCTTAGGTGGTTTTGTTTACATCTTGTTGATCAAATCCTCTTCATCAATCAACTAAGTGATAGTACTTGGATATTATAAGAAATTGTCATTCCTACAAATAGTAGGTTTGACATCAATGATAAAACAATGATTGAAAACATTCTTTATCTTTGACAGTAAACCTTCTTCATTAATGATCTTTTCAATCAGATTTCCAATAGCTCTTGCAATAAATTATCTCCATAATAGCTTTAAAAATCAATAGGTTCACATAGGCTAGTATGAATAAATTCAAAAATATCACTAGATGTGTACATTTTGCTCTTAAAACTAAACTTTTTCATTTTTCCCAATTGACATTATTTACAAATAGCATTTTTAGGCTTCCTGAGTTTTTGGTAACCCTCTTTCTTTATTTATTTTCCTAATATTTACCAAATTTTCAAATTTTACATGACATAACCTTTTGTGCCATAACCAAACATCTTCTTGTTGTGCAAAAAATCATGTCTCATTAGATAAATCTAGTTAGAACAAGTTACCTCTTGTCTAATCACCACTTCCAATTAGTTTGTCATCAACATCATATATCTTGGCCTTTCTAAGATGGAATTCAACTATGTACCATAATTTTTTTAGTTGTGAAAAAATCAATAGATTATGGTTAAGTCCTTCAACCCACTAAACATTTTCACACTTTATTTTGTCAGTCAGTTAAATTGTACCTTTACCTTTCACAATGCATGAAATATCATCATCGAATTTAACATAGCCACCCTTTTATGGTCCAATGTCCTAAAATTAATTTCTATCACCATTCATATAATTAGAGAAACCACTATCAATTATCCATCGATCACTTTTGTTCACATATAAAATTAAAGTAGTTTTTCATCTTCATTAGTGTCATCTTTTATAGCAATATAAAAAACTTCATCATGATTACTTTTAGATTCAATGGCAATTTTTTCTTCAAAAATGTAATAATATTTCTTACCTCTATCATCCTTGTTCTTCTTGTGGTCTCATTCATCTCTCCTTCCTTTGTACTTTCTTTCCTTTCTCTCAGCTTTTTCTTCTTTTCCAAGACATCTTGCAGCAATATGACCAACCTTATTGCATGAAAATTTGATAATAGGTAGTTTACCTTTATATTTACCTTTGCCTCTTCTAAATATTTTTGTAATAAGTTCTTCAAGTTCATCAAGCTCATCATTAGAAGTGTCATTTTCACTCTGCACATATTTTCCTTTTCTTTTGCTAAGAACTAATTGTGACTTAAAAGAAGATTCAACAGTAGCAGTTGTATAGTTATCAAAAATAGACATCTCAAAAGAAATAAGTCTACCAATTACACCTTCCAAAGTCAAATAGTTACATGGAGTACATCTTAGCTCTTGCATTGAAGAAACCCATATAGCATATATAGGAAGTAGATTTATCAATACCTCTCTTATCATTGTTTCATATTTAATATCTCCATTTACACCTCAAATAGCATTGACAACTTCCTTAATTCTTGTATAATATTGTACTATGTTCTCACCTTCCACCATTCTCATTTTATCAAATTTATCTCTTAGGCTCTCTAATTTGGCTCTTAAGACATTGTCATCTCCTCCATATATGATCTTCAATTTGTACCACATTTTTTTTCACTATCACATTCTTTTATATCATCAAACTTGGCATAGCTTAGGGCTAAATAAATCTCCAACATTGTGTGATTGTGTTCTTTCTTTTCTTTTAGTTGTTGAGTTGTCACAGGAACAATTTTTATCTTCACATATTCATTCTCCACAAAGTTTATTGCAACATCACTAATATTGGATATTTGTAACCTCATCAGCATTTTCCATGTAGGAAAGTTCTCCTTGCTTAGCTTTGGTACCTCCCTTTAGTGAATCATGATCTTTAGCTTCAAGTACCTTCAAATTTCTCTATATAAGCACTAAGAGGAGGTGGGGGGTGGATTAATTACTTGATTTCCATATGTACCAATTGAATAAACAAATAATTAAACACTTTTACATTATTCTTATCCTATTGTAACAAGGTCTCTACTGATATTTCAACAATAATGTTAATTGACAGTTCATTGTCCTAATATAATAGACTTGTTCAATGTAAATATTTGAAATGTAAAACCCCATAAAACATTAAACATAAGTTTTACACTAGGATTTAACATGGAAACCCAATTTGAGAAAAACCATTGGCAACTTGTCTCCACTTTTTCACTCTTTTGAAGTGAGCTTTGTTAGGAGCCAACCCTATTAGAGGTTATAATACACATTGTTAAATGTGACCAAGTTAGATGATTTAATCAGCTTGTTAGATGTTGGCTCCTAATTTAATAGTAATTTTAACTACCTTTTACAATGTCATTGAAACGTAGGAATTAGATAAAAACCATTATGGGTATTCTGAGGAAAAAAATAAAAAGACCAAAGAAGTCTTCTTCACTTTGAACTCTGCAAGATTTAGGTGGGTTTACCTTAGGAATTCATTCTTATTTAATCTAAAATCAAATTTCTCAATATGAACTTTAGAAATAACATATGATTTATCCTTCTTTCTTCTAATTCAATATCAATAAAGAGATTATAACTAGCTACTTTACCAAACCCTAAACCCCATGAATCAAGTGTAGACTAACATTTCAAACTTGAATAATAGAACATAAAAAAGATTGATTTATATAGATTTTCTACATTATGTGAAGTATTCCAATTAGATCAACTTATAAGGATGGTTAGTTTCCCTATCCATTGGGTTATAACTCGTAAACATCACACACCTACTCCTGGATCTTATCTTGACATTGTGTAAAGACTTATCGGTATTCATTTCTAGATCTCATACTTATCATATCTTTACTGTAAATCACAATGTTCTTTCAACTTACATAATCCATTAGATTATCAGTAAACACAAATTGAAATATAATTCAAAATGAATTATAATTGAAACTTAATAACTTCTCTATTAAATCTCAAAGAACATGATGGAAATAAGAAAAGAGAAAATATGTGGATGAACAACTAGTTTTATGTATTTGTACTAATTTCTTTGAGATTGTATACAATTCAGTGATTATCCCTATCAGAAAGTAACATTAATAGACCAACAGTTATTAACTTTCATATTCAATTCTGGAATAGATTTGCAATATGCATGGACCAACTTAGAAATCACAAAATTAATGTAGCAAAAGAAATTTAGACCCTCATCTAGCCTTGGAAACTCACTTATAAATAGAACTAGAGGGAAAAGGATAGTTGTCCTTAAAATCAAAAGATTACAAAAGGTGATCCTTTCATTTATTTTTTTATGGTGGGACCAATTATGTTGTAGCAGTTTCCTATTCCTCCATTGCACCTAATGATTGATCTTCTTTTTTCTATTACTCATTAGGTTGTGGGACCACTTTGTCTTATTTTATCATGTCAGGCTCTAACACTTGGGTGTATGTTGCAAGTTGTTGATCATCTACCATATCATTAGTTTGAGTAGCTATATCAACTAGCTATAGCTCCTTAATAAATGTTGCTTTATTGTGAGCCCTTCTTGAGAAGCCATGTTTATCAAGTATGTAGATGAAGAATAATATACCATCCACTTGTTGAAAATTGTGTCATCTGGCCAATTGAAATTCGGTATCTCTCTTTCTTTTCTCAAGAAATATTTGTCTAACCTTTTTATTTCAACAAAATCTTCATGGAAAGAATCAAATAATAATTGTAACTAAAACAAATCTTCACTAGTTCTATCAAACCAAATGTAGTTTTCTTTATTGACTACATCATTGATTCTAATTCTCATTAGTTCCTTTAACTAATTCTCCCATTCTTAGTTATCCTTTATACAACATAGGCCTTTTAATGGGTAGGTTAAGAGATCAATCTTCTTTGTAGCATAGCTCTTTTCTAGTAAAAAACTAGTAAATCACTTGCTTGGTTAAAAGTTTTCTCTATAAGGTCATCAATTACATCAATGAAAAATGAACAAAAACTAGTGATGGAGTCATCTCTACAAATCCACTTGTTCAAAATTTGTCTTGAGGTGGCTTCATTGTTATTTAATTATTTCCATATGTCCACCAACCTAGACAACTCCAAATGAAACAAGGGAAAACTAACTCTATCCACTAAAAATAGGATAGTATTTTTGGTCCTATCCTCATGCTACACACCAAATTCTACATGTAACACCCAAATTGTTTTCCTTCTCTTCATTTAGTTCATCTAGTTTATAGAATTTTGGCTACTAGGGCATGCTAGGGATCTCCATGATAGGACCAGGGGGATGTATTGGGATAGGGGAGTGAAGTTGGTTGGATTGGCTCCCTACTTTTCTCTTCCCTCATTACTTTTGCAAGTCTACAATCATCTTTTCTATCTTCTAAATCTTTCTTCCCCTTTCATCATATCCCTTAAGAACCTTTTCAAGCTTTGCATTAAGCTTAAGAAATTTATTCTTGTCTTTGGAAGCCACTTCCACTCCAAAATTGACCATTTCTTTGATCATTTGTGCTACCTTCTCAGTATCCAATTCTCCCACCCTAAGTACCATTTAGCTTCTAATTTGTTCAACATCTAAGACTTCTTGAGCCCTTGACTTGTCTCTCTTTTGCATAGACTTGTAATGAAATAACTTGCACAATAGAAGAAATAATGTGAACTATTATATAAGTACTTGATAATAATTAAGAGTAATAGGAAACTTTGAGGGGGAAAACTCCAAATATCTCCAATAAGAACACACTTCATAATATTATGATGAAATAAGACTCACAACCTCCTATATATACCTAATTATGCTAAGGTTTAATAGATACAACCCTACATAACACCTAGACTAACCTACCTACCTAAATAATAATATAATAATAATATCATGATGTAATTAAGGATTAAGATAGACACAAGTTGACTATTCAAAACTCTATATACACCAATATTAAGGGCATAGCATGCCCCCTCTCTTGAAAGAAGCATTGTCCTCAATGCTAACCAAGTGTGGATTCTTTTGAATGAACTCCTCATCCTCCCATGTGGCCTCTTCAACTAGTAAATTCTTCCATTAGATGAGATACTGAGTCACAGTTCTATTCCTCAGCTTCTTCATATGCATTTGAAGAATGCACTATGGTTCCAATATTATGCTTCCTTCTTCATCAAGTTCTAGTAGTACTATTTGAGTAGGAATATTCTACCCAATTACCTTCTTCAAACAAGAAACATGAAAAATTGGATGTATCTTTGTTTTTGGTGATAAATCAAGCTTGCAGGAAACACTACCAATCTTTTTCATGATTTGGTATGGTCCATAATATCTTGGAGACAATTTATTATTCTTTTTTTATTGCTTCATTAAGATTTGTTTATAAGGCTACAATCTCAAGAAGACCCAATCCCTAACTTCAAAATTTTTTTCACTACAATGTTCGTTCACTTGTTGTTTCATTTGATTTTGTGCCATAGCTAAATTATCATTGAGTCCTAAAAGTACCTATTATTGATGAAGCAAGTGGTCCTCTACCACCTGAACACTTGGTGACTGTAGGGCACCATGATATTACAGTCAAAGAAACTAGCAAATGTAAATATATTTTTTATTTTTTCTTTGTTCCTTTATCTATAATATTGATGTACATTACTACAATACATTTAATAACTAACTTCACTAATCACTCTAATTCCTTCCAACTAGAATATTATTTGAAATTGTAACATAATGTTTTAATAACCAAATGTAGAAAATTCAATGGAGATACACACATTTTCTTTCAGAATAGTTTTAGAAACAAAATTTAACAACTTTACTCATTTCTATCTACTATAGAATAGTGCATGACATTTAAATTTCTTTAATCACTTAACCACTTAATGTAGCAACATATTAACAAGTATAGTCCACTTATACAATTTCCAACTTACAAGTTGTCATATAACACAAGACTAGGGGTTACCCAAGGGTGACCCTCCCTAATACAATAAGAATTCACATGCAAGTATGATTTTTTTGCACATGAAAATAAGACAACATCCTTCTCTTCAAGTCTTAAAACCCATAGACAACAACTTGCAATAAAACACACACCAAAAATCCCATGGTGCTCTCCTCCCAACCTTAGGCCTTTTCAAGGCCATCCCCGAGCTAGGAGAACCTTGACTAGGTGGACACACATTACTAACAATTGTTTATAGCACAATGCTCACATTACAAAACTATTCACACATTTTACAATTCACAAATAAAACCACAAAAATTCCCAACCAAGATAGACCACTTAGGATCACATGTAGATCCATCTCAAGGGGTAAGGGTGGAAAATGAATGCTGGGGAGACTCCATCTAAAACTATTCCTTCACTAGGCTATACATTTTATACACTTTCCTTCATAAGGCAACCCAACAACACATACATGCCCTCACATGGCATCCTTACAACACTTATAACTCCAGCAAGGTGGCATATGGGGTCCATAACACCCATATGGAATCCCTCTCCTACACAAGGAGAGACTCTCACCCAACACATTCCCTATGCACCCCTTACCCTCACAAGGCTCTCTTTCCCTCCCAAGGGATGAGACTCACCTTGTTACACCCAAAACATAAAACTACAACAAGAACACATGAATTCACAACACAAAGTAAATTGCAATACACCCATACACTAAAATTGAAACATGATCCCTTAACCTTACACAAAACAACATTACAACCCACCATATTACAACTACATTACAAAAAACTCAGATGCATAAAACAATAAAAATAACATACTTGATAGTGAGCTTTCATAGCAAGGGTACATAAGGTTACCAACCTAGTTTCCAAGCTAATTTGAGCTCCCTCTCTTTTACCAAAAATCCTCCTCCTAAGTTTTCTTCTTCTCCTTGTTTTTCCCTTTCCCAAAATTACCCCCACTTAGATTTTTAGATCTCCCAAAACTCTCTCCCTAGAATGTTTTTTTTCACGCTTAAGTTTCCAAATTCAGCCAACTTGGGAATCCACAATTTTGGGTGCTCTTTTCAATGCCTAGGGAAGCTTATAATACTTTAAAATTCCCTACCCCCTTGGTATATCATATGGGCTTTAAAATAAGGCCTCAAACTACCCCTAGGCATGGTGTAAACCTCCTAGAAATTCACAAAATGTGTGAATTCAATGTAGCATGAAAAATATTCCTCTTGGACCCATAAATACACCTAGGGAAAAAAAAACTCGTACCAAACCACTCCTTGGTTCACTCAACCACCTACCATCCCACTAAGCATGCTACAAAAGAGAACATGTGTCAAGTGACACCACAACACACACAACACACTTGGCAAGCCATAAAAAAAAACAAATTTATTTTTTATAAAATCACAATAATACACACAAATTGGTTTTACAAATAAAATACAAGGGTAAAAAGGTTATACCCTCCTTAGGGTTAACCTTGGTTTTTCAAACACCTAGCAAGGTTCTCCATAAATCCATGGGCTTCTTTCCTGCACACTTGTTGCAAATATTAGTAGTCCAAAAATAGGGTGATAAAATGATAACATAAATATAAATCACATAGATTCTATCATCCATGAAGAACATACCTAATATGAAATATGTATTTCAATTCATATCACATTACACACTTCACATTTGTAGCAATTCTCTAGTCTAGATAATAAAACATTATGATAATTTATTCTTAAAGAAAATTATGGAATTAATTTACATTAAGAAATACATCAAATATAATATAAGTATACAATTCTAGTTTATTCCTATAAATGATACATGAATTCTTAATGTTACTCTCAATATGCTAAGACATGATAATCTAGCACCATATGGGAACCACAATTCAAAAATCAAACATTCACTTGAATATAACATAAGCCTTAATCATGACATATGGATCATCAAGAAGGCAAGTAAGCATATCTAAATAACATCATGAAAAATAATTAGAATATTAGTGTCCTAATGACATCATAAGGAATCATTATATAGCCTAATGATATAGGTATCAATGTCCCAATAACATAACATGAAATCAAATAGTCTAAGGATCAAAATATAAATGTCCATAGGAGGTAATAATGTGTCATCCAGAGTCTAACTATCATAGTGTTGGAAATATTCAAGATATAATAGGTTACTAAGATGGGAGGGGTGAATCAGTAACAATAAAACTTTTCAAGTCAATTCAGAATAACCATATAAAACATTCACTCATCTAGCCTGCTGCATAAAAGAACTATTAAACATTTAAACCATATATGCACAGAGATTTGGTGACCCAGAAACCTTCCAAAATAGAAAGTAAAACTAGGGTGGGGATGATACCCACAAAGCTTTGTTACTGCTGTATGAAGTTGGTTGGTTAAGGCTTATAATGATCACTTCTGGTGATTTGCCTTGTTAGGAGCATAGAGGATTGCTAGATCCACCTTGTTAGAGGATTTACAAACATACTTTACAAGTATGCACTCTATTAGGAGATTTGAATAAAGAGGGTTAAGTCTACCCTGTTAAAAGATTTACAAGAATGATTCACCTATTAGGATGAACCAACAGATCAACTTACAACTTGACTAGATTCTTTATTGTAGATCACCTTCTGTGATTGATGAAATCATTTTTGCTCCTTGTAGACCTTGCTAAGTATTCTTTACTGCTGATGAATTTGCATATCATATCTTATGTCCCTCTTTTGTGCAATATTCTATATCTTGTATATCTTTCTTTTAATCTATGTATTGAATGATATAATACATTACATATTTATACCATTCCAATAATTATTCATGCAAGGTCGGCCAAACACAAGTACACAAAATATAACTGAGTCGGCCAAATAGTAAAATAAACTTGATTTCTTCAGACAGACTTGATGACCTTCTAATACGCGGCATCCGCTATGTTACTCAGCATCATCATGCACTCGATAGAGGTAGGGGCTTGGTTCATACGAGTCATACAACATTGCTTGGAACTCAATAACCATTGGTGACTCGGTAGATATAGTGTCACTCAGTAGAAACTAACTTCTTCGTTAACCTCCTGAGCTCAATTATCACTGATTCCTTCCTCACTCAATCATCACTAAGTGCTTCCTCACTTAGTTAATACTGAGTGTATCTTTACTCGGTTAACACTAAGTGCATCTTCACTTGGTTAACACTAAGTTCTTCTTCACTCGATTAGAACTGTGTCTTCGATGCTCAGTTTGGACTGTATCTTTGACACTTGGTTTGAACTGAGTTTCCATCACTCGGTCTGAACTGTATTACTCAGTGCTCAGTTAGAACTGTGAGATGAGTGTTGTCACTAATGACAAATAACTTTATGCCAACACATAGTCCAAAAGAAACAAAATTTCAATAGTGCTATGATGGTCAAGGTGGGACATGATAGTGACACCTTTAATGATGATGTGATGGAAGGAGGATAATATCCATGAAGTGCCAAAAATGGATACATTTTTTATGAGCTATGAAAAGAAGTTTTGTACCACCATTCTATAAGAGGTAGCCAATCTACCCATTGAGATTATTTTTCTAAAGTGAAACAACATAGATATCCTTCCAAAAATTTATTAAGCATCTCAATTTTCCCATCTAATTGAGGATGGTGTGAAGAAAGATGAGCCAATTGATTACCCAAACATAAGAATAAATCTTTCCAAAAATGACTAGTAAAGATAGGATCACAATCCCTAACAATAACCTTAGATGTATGATGAAGCTTTTGGGTATTCTCCAAGAGAACTTTTGGTGCTATACTTTTTGTAAAAGGATGTGATAATGTAATGAAATGTGCATATTTATTGAGGTGAAAAACTACTACCATGATGAAATTATGACCTTTAGATTTGTTAATCCATGTGGTGAAGTACATGGATACCTCTTCCCAACATTGTCTAGGAATAGACAAAGGTTGCAAGGGGCTTGGTGTCTTAATTGTTTCCCCCTTTTCTTTGACAAACCAAACATTTAGCCACAAATTTTTGAACATCACCTTTTTGCCCTTCCCAAAAAAATCTTGCTTGGCTTGATGATATATCTTCAAAAATCTTGAATGACCACCAATTGTAGACTCATGTAATTATTTGAGAATCTTGTGTTTAAGAGTGGAATTTTTGCACATATACAAGTTCTCTTTATACCAAAGAATATCCCCCTTAAAAAAAAGAACTTATCTAAAATACTAGAGTTACTTTTTATTTGGTGGATGAGATTACTTATTGTAACATCATTTTGCCACTCTTCTTTGGCTTCTAGAATCCATTTTTCATTTAATATTGAAAGTGCATACAATAAGGCTTCATCTTTTTTATCCTTCCTAGAAAGTACATCAACCATAATATTTCCCTTCCCTTTCTTGTATACAATTTCAAAGTCATATCCCAACATCTTAGTGACCCATTTGTGTTTCTCTTCTGATGATAGTCTTTGTTCCAAAAAATATTTTAGGCTATCATGATTTGTCTTAACCTTGAAGTGTCAACCCATTAAATAAGGCCTCCATTTTTTAATTACATGAAGGATTACTAACATTTCCTTCTTGTAAATAGGTTTGAGTTTATTTTTACCTTTTAATTGATGACTCTCAAAAGAAATTGGTCAACATTTTTGCATGAGAACTACTCCTATCCCATTTCTAGAAACATCACATTTCATAATGAAATTCCTTGGTGAATTTTGGAGTGGAAAGCACTAGAGTTGTACACATAGCCTTCTTCAATTGTTCAAATGATACATTAGCAGATTCATTCCAATGAACCTTGTCACTACTCTCCCAATGGTGGATTTTATGGCTATCACCACTCAGCCTTGCCTCCTCAAAGGTTAGAATTAGGCTGGTCCCTAGTGGCTCCCCCTACTGCCACTAATGTAGGTTGACCATTTGCTCCCTATTACCCCAAGTGGGCTTTCCCCTGGTTGGATCTTGCCATTTCTCCTCCCAAGGTTGAAGAAGAAAAAGAGGTTGATAAATATATTGTTGTTGTTGATAGTTGGGATCCTCCTAAGCCAACCACTAACCCCAAGGATTTATGGGGTTTTGATGATAAAGACCCTCCTTTGGCTGGCACTACTCTTGCAGGCTGAAGTTTCATATGTTTTTTTTAATGAATAGTTGATTTTCGGCCTTGGGCCATTTGAACTTGCGAGATGATATAGTATCCCTTTGCCCCTTTTTTGTGAGTATGTATATATTTAATATTTTAATTAATGGAAAATGTCTATTCATCAAAAAAAAATCATTCTTCAATAAATCTGTAAGGGGTGCTGCTATATGACCATAATTCTTCACAAATCTTCTATAGTATCCTATCAATCCCAAGAAACCCCTCAACTTCTTAATAGTTTTTTGAATAGGCCATTCCATGATAACCTTAATTTTGTTAGGGTCCACCTTTACTCCTTCATGTGAAACTATGTTTGCCAAATACTCCACCTCCTTAAGACCAAAAGAGCACTTGGATGGATTAGCATAGAGTTGATGATCTTAAAGTAATTGTAATGCTTGATCTACATGTTGCAAATGTTCTTCCCAAGTCTTGATATAAATTAATATATCATCAAAAAAAACTAACACAAACTTGCTCAAGAACTTCTTAAAAATTGGAATTCATCAAACTTTGGAAAATAGATGGTGCATTGGTAAGACCAAATGGCATCACCAAAAATTCATAATGGCCCTCATGAGTTTGAAATGATATCTTACAAATATCTTCCTCCTGAATCCAAATTTGGTTATAAGCCAATCTAAGATCTAACTTGGTAAAATACATAGCTACATTTAATTCATCTAGAAGATCATTGATGACTAGAATAGGAAACTTATCTTTAATGGTGTACTTGTTGAGCACTCTATAATCTAGAAACATGCACCAAGTTTCATCCTTCTTACACATTAGCACAATAGGTGAGGAGTAAGCACTTTGGCTATACCTAATAATTCTCGCCTCTAGCATTTCCTCAACATTTTTTTCTATCTAACTTTTTTGTATGTGTGGGTACGTATAAGGTCTCATGTTTGGTGGTTAGTTCTCTAGAACTAGTTGTATAGCATGGTCATGATCCCTTTTAAGAGGAAGTCCTTTAGGCATATCTACAAGAATCACTGAGTAGCAATCAATTATTTCTTATAAATATGGATGAGTAAGAGCATTGGATTGAGATACTTCTAATGAACATAGATGGGCCACAAATCCATTTGCACCTTTCTTAAGAAAATTTTGCATTTGATGAGAGCTTACCATCTATGGGGATTTTTCCTTCAATCCCCATAGCTCCACTATCTTTCCTTTTGATTGAAATCACATGAATAGTTCTTGGAAGTTCATCTCAATTATTCCCAATGTAGTAAGCCATTATACTCCCAAGACAATATCTGTTGCACCCATGGATATTGCATACATTGGGGTATCAAGTTGATAATCTCCCATGGATAATTTGATGCTACAAGACTTTGTTGAACAAATAACTATGCCCCCATCTACAACCAAAAGCTAAAACCATGGGGCTAGATATATAAAACAATTTGGAAGAGTTTCCAACTTTTTTTTGATGAAATTATGAGTACTACCCAATCTGAACAACACTATTACTTTTTGCTTCTTTAAGAAAACCACTACTTGGAGAGTTTTTGTTGCACCGAAACCTCAAAGTGAATGCCAAGAAATGATTGGTTGAGAATCATGTGATTCCTCACTTGACTCCCTGTCCTCCTTTGATATGGGTTCATCCTCTTCTTCCTTACTTGGACCTTCAATATAGAACAATTTCTTTTCACTATATTTATGTCCTCAACTACATTTGCTATCACAATTGAAACACAACCCTTTTGCTCTGTTCTCCTCAATTTGTTGTGGAGTCAACCTAGTAGGTTGAGGAAGAGAACGTATTGAATATCCTTTTTCTCTTATCACATTATCCCCTTTCTTTCTAGGAATCAAGAACTTCTCCTTTACCTTGTGTGCTAATATAAAAGACTCATTTACTAAGTTGGGACAAAACATGTGTACCTCATCTTGAATGTGATCCTTGAGACCACCCAAGAATAAATCATTTAAGTTATCCTCTATAATTGTATCTACTCTTAAGGATAGATTTTTGAATTTTTGAATATAATCCTTAACTGATCTTGTTTGTTGAAGCTTAGCAAGTTGGCTAAAGAATTTTTTTGTCACACTACTATATTGTGCTTGGAGTTCTTCTATAAAAATTTACCATGATATAGTGAGACCCTTTTTCCTCCTATGAGTACAAAGCCAATGATAACAATTGAATTGATCTAGTTCTCGATATAAGAAAGCCATCATAACCTTTTATCCATATGGGATTTGATGTACTTCAAAAATATTCCATTTGATTTATCCATGTTAGAGAATCCTTGCCATCAAATTTTCACATATCCACCTTTGGAAAAAATTTCCTCAATCCCATAGGATTAATAAAAATTTTGTCATTATTAGTCAACTTGGAGTTTTCATCTTGATTTCTTGAGAGCTCCTTCCTTGTTTCATTCATATAAGTACTTAACCTACTTCGTATATCTAATATATATGCTCGTAAGTCACACATATCCCTCTTAAACTCTTCCTTAAACTTACTAAGTTCCTCATTGGGATTACTATCCTTTAGCTCTTCCCAAAATTGATCAGAGGATTTCCATGGTGTGGTAGCATTCTTTTTGCTCTTGTTGAAGGCCCAATCATGATAAAAACCAATATTTTTGAAATAAATCATACAAATGAAATGTAAATTCTCTAATTTTTATTTTTTATTTTTAGTGTAACTTACTAGGGCCAAGATACCCTTACTCAAAAAAAATCCCAAAAGAAAATAGCAATTTTTCTACTATGAGAGAATTTTTCTAATTTTGCATTATCTTAAATTATTTTTGTTTTTCAATTTCTCCAAGATTTGAAGGTAGGCTCCTCTACTATGTATTGAAAACCCCAATACAAGTTATACTCCAATTTGGTAGGATGGGAGAGATATGAAGATCTCAATAAATTGTGTAGAAATAGTAATTCTGCAATAATTTTCTCAAATTTACTCCAATTCCTATTAATTTTGGACTATAGATTTTTAATATGTTTTTCAAAAACCCTTTAAGAATATTTGGAAAATTCACTAAAATCTAAAAGTTATGCTCTTCCCAAAATTGCCCCAATGTTGAGAAAAAATCGTGTCTCTATGGTGCCAAGATCATGCTCTAATACTGCTTGTAATGAAATAGCTTGCACAATAGAATAAATAATATGAAATATTATATAAATACTTAATAATAACTGAGATTAATAAGCCACTTCAAGGGGGAAACCTCTGAATATCTCCAATGAGAACACACTTCACAATATGATGATGAAATAAGACTCACAACCTCCTATATATACGTAATTATGCTTAGATCGAATAGGCACAACCCTACATAACACCTAGGCTGACCTACCTACCTAAATAATAATAAAATAATGATAACATGACTCAATTAAGGATTAAGATAGCCACAAGTTGACTATTCATAACCCTATATAAACCAATATTAAGGGTGTAGCAAGACTACATGACTAAGGCTTTGTGATCATTGTTATATTTCATCCCTTTATGGGCTTCTTCTACCTCTTCCTCATTTCTAAAATTTTCCTCCTTTTCTTTTTCTTGCTGCATCAAAAATCATTGCATTAGTAATTTTTGGAATTATAGATGGAGTAACTAAAAGGGGGAGTGAATTAGTTATCACAAAAATTCTTTAGATGTCAACAAGTTACTTACTACTATCACTTGGTAAACATTCACAAAAAATGTCATAACTCGGCAGATTAACTTGTTACTGATCTTTAAGCATTCATAATTATTAACATGCATACAAAATAAAATAACATGAACACAAGAGACACTAGATTTAATGTGGAAACCCAATATGGGAAAAACCACCAAGTAACTAGCTACCAATTTTCACTCTTCTAAAGTGAGCCTTGTTAGGAGCCAACCCTATTAAAGGTTACAAAACCAACTATTAGGTGTGACCCTATTAGAGGATTTAATCACCTTGTTAAGAGTGGCCTTGCTAGAGGTCTTTAGAACAATTCAACTGAATTGTCACCTTGTTAAAGGATTTACAAAATAGCTACTAAACCACCTCTGTTAAGAGATTTTGGAATCACTACTACAATGATTAGAAAGTAACAATGAATTGACCTGAATAAGATGCAATTGAATTTTCTAATTATAGATCTCTATTCTACACTATTAGATCCTCCTTGATCAAATATAGCTTTGTTGCTCCTTAATGATCTCTGATCATCCTTCAAGATTTTCTCTCTCAATAATCAATCCTCCTTCACATTCATATCACATCAAATCCATCACACTTAGAATTTGCAACTTGACCTCCTATAGATACCATTTAGATTATCAAGTCAGCTCATTCACAAGTTACATTTACCAATAAACCATACATCAATCAGCTACAAATATTACATTAAACAAATAAACTTTATCTCCTAAAACAATGAAATCCTTCATTGGCTGACCCTACTCAGTGAACATTGTTCCAGAAACAATTTTTTGAGTTAACCATCTCAACTTCATTAACACTACAAATTTTGTGAAATCCTTTGGCTACCAAGTGAACTCAGTAAGAACTAAATTTCCTTCACTAACCATGATAACTTAGTAAGAACTATTCTCTGCCATATTTTCCTTTGATAACTGAGTAAGCTCAGTAGACATTGTAAACCTTCTTTTCTAACCTTAAAAGCTCGATTACAACTATTTTCACAAGATAAAGTCTAAGAACACTTAGTAGAAATTTTACACCTTCTTGCAAACCTTCTGAGCTCGGTAGACTCTATCTTTTGCCTAGCTGACCAATTGAGCTCGGTAGACTCTAGCTAATAACTGATATGACATTTGTGTAACATCAAAGACAACACACAATTGAACAATTGTATCTAAAAATCTCCCTCTTTGGAATTGATGGCAACACAACATGAAAACAAGTCTTTTATAATAGAGTGCTTCTCCCTCTTACATTTTATTTCACAAAACTCCTTAAATACAATAATCTCCCTCTTTCATAGTAATCTCTCCCTATTGCACAAACTATCTTTTTCTTGTAAATTTTAGAAAGATATGATAGTAAAATCTCCCTCTTTGACAATGCATGCCAAATACAACACAACTCAAATGAAATTCAATGTACCTTAAGTACTATTTCATATGCAATGTCTTTATTGCTTTGTTGCATCAACTTTTAAATCTTGAATTCTATTCCTGTTGATGCATCACTAAAATTGTGTTTTAGTGAGCTTTAGATAGGGGAATGACCCCTAACTTACCTCTTAGATACAAGAATGCATCCTTAGGTAAAGGCTTTGTGAATATGTCAGCAATATATTTCTTTGTATGGACATATTCCAATCTGATCCCCTTATCCTATAGAAATTCTTTGACAAAGTGATACTTGATAGAAATACGCTTGGTTTTTGAATGCATCACTAGATTCTTGGATATGTTAATTGCACTTGTATTGTCACAAAACATAACAACAGGTTCTTTGATTTCTTCCTTCATACCTTCTAATAGCTATTTAAACCAAACAATGTTTGAACAGTTTACTGCTGCTGCAACATATTCTACCTCTGTTGTGGACTGTGATGTAAAATTTTGATTTTTACTTGTCCAAGAAACTAACCTCTTTCCAAGAAATAAACCTCATCCACTTGTACTCTTTCTATCATCAATGTTTCCTGCCCAATCTGCATCAGTAAACACTTTTAAATCTAGATTTCCTCTGAGTTTATACCATAATCCATAATCTTTAGTTCCTTTTAAATGTCTCATGATCCTTTTGATTGCCATCATGTGATTTTCTTTTGGTTTTGCTGAAAATCTTGCTACAATACCAACTGCAAGGGCAATGTCTGGTCTTGTATGGACTACATACTGGAACTTTCTAATCATGGATCTATACAATGTTTGATCCACTTCCTTTGATTCATTATCCTTGGTAAGTTTCAATCCAGTACACATAAGGATCCCAACTAGTTTGTAGTCTTCCATACCAAACTTTTTCAGTATCTCCTTGATGTATTTAGATCAAGTGATGTAGATGTCATTCTTATTTTGTTGAATTTGAAGACCAACAAAGAATTTGATCTCACCAAACATTGACATTTCAAATTCCTTGTTCATTTGTTCTAAAAATTCTTTGCAAAGATCATCATTTCCTATGAATAGAGTATCATCTACAAATATTTCTACCAAAACAATCTTATTATCTAGTCCTTCCTTGATATACAAGCTACTATTATCATTAGTTCTTTGAAAACCAATCTTAATAAGATAGTTATGCAGTCTTTCATACCATGCTCTAGGGGCTTGCTTCAAACCATACAATGCTTTATGTAATTTCCAAATCATGTCCTTCTTGTCTAGATCAGAAAAACCTTTAGGCTAATGTAAACCTCTTCATCCAGTATACCATTAAGAAATGTTGACTTGACATCCATCTGATAAACTTTGAATCCTTTGTATGTAGCATATGCAAGCAAGGTTTTGACATCTTCTAATCTTGTAACAAGAGAAAAAGTCTCTCCATAGTCTACACCTTCTTCTTGAGAGTATCCTTTGCATACCAATCTAGCTTTGTTCCTTGACACCTTACCATCTTCATTTAACTTGTTTCTAAATACCCACTTTGTTCCAATCACATTCTTGTCTTTGGGTCTAGGTATAAGAGTCTATATTTTGTTTTTTTCTATTTACTCTATCTCTTCATTCATAGCTTCAATCCAAATTTCATTTTCTAATGCATCTTTGACATTTCTAGGTTCAAAATCAGCAAGTAAACAAGTTCCTTTCAACTTACTTCTTGTCATAGTTCCTTCAAATTTATCTCCAATGATTTGATCTGGTACATGATGTCTCCTGACATACTTAGCTAATATAGGTTCCTTGCCTTTTGAATACTTTTCATTTTCATCCTCTTGCACTTCAACTTCAGGTTCTGACTGTCTTGTCTAAAGCTCAAGTCCTTCAAACTCAATAGGCATTCGCTCGATAGCATTAGAATGTGACTCGAGTTCTTGTGGCTTAGTTTGAACTTTCTGCAACTCAATTACTAAAGACTTGGTAGTTGAAGATTCTTGATTGACAAGTGTATCTAGCACTATATTAGGTTCAATGAAAATAAATCTCTTATAGTCTTATGGTTCCCTTTTGATTTCTTCTTCAGTTCTTTCTGTAAACTCATCAACTTTCACATGTACACTTTTTATGACTTTTTTAGTAGAAAAATTCAAACATCTATATGCTTTACTCTTGCAAGAATATCCCAAAAATATTCCTTCATCACCCTTCACATCAAATTTACCTTTTCTAGATTCTTTCAAAATGTAACATTTGCTTCCAAATACTTTTAGGTAACTTACATTGGGTTTGTATCCATACCATAACTCATAGGGGGTTTTGAATGAGTCTTTCTTTAGCTATACTTGGTTCAAGGTATGAACTGCAGTGCTGATAGCTTTCTTCCAATATTTGATAGCAATTTTCTTTTCAATCATTAAGGTTCTTACACAATCCATGATAGATCTATTCCTTCCTTTTGCTATTCCATTTTGTTTAGGAGTTCTAGGTGCTAAAACTTGCCTTTTGATTCCCCTTTCAATGGAAAATTTATTGAACTCATTTGAAATGAATTCACCACCTTTGTTTGACCTCAAGAATTTTGGTCTTTTGCCTATTTCCTTCTCTACTCTAGCCAAATACCATTTGAACTTCTGAAATGCTTCTAATTTCTCTCTTAGGTACATGATAGTCATTATTCTTTAGTAATCATCAACAAAAAGAATGAAGAACTTTCACCAATATAACTTTCAATTCCAATAGGTCCACACAAATCAGTATGCACAATTTCTAAAACTTCTTCAAACTGATAGTTTTTAATTTTAAAGCTAGTCTGTCCCATCTTTCCAATTTGACAATTCTTGCATAGACCAACCTCAGGTTTCTTTATGTTGGGAATGCCTCTTACTTTCCTGAATTTACTTATTTTCATCAAGTTATCAAAGTTCACATGACACAACCTCCTATGCCATAACCAACTCTCTTCAACTTGAGCAATAAAGCATGAAAATTCACCAAGTTTAAGATAAAACAAGTTACCTTTTGTTTGAGTGCCTGATCCAATCAGCTTTCCTTTACCATCCAATAGTCTTGTTTTTCTATGCATGAATTCCACTTTGAATCCATTATTAAGTAGCTATGCCACACTCAATAGATAATGTTATAGTCCTTCTACCCAATATGAATTATCACATACAAGTTCTTTGGTTAGGGAGATTCTTCATTTTCCTTTTATGTAGCAAGGTTCATTATTAACAAACCTCACACTACCACCATCATAGTCTTCAAAATGTTCAAACTTAGTTTTAGCACCAATCATGTGATGAGAACAACCACTATCTATAATTCATGTATCATTTTTGTTCACATGATAAATAAGTGTCATTTCTTCATCATTTTCAGACTCATCCTTTATAGTAATGTAAACAATTTCATCTTCTTCTTCTTCATCAGAATCATTAGAATCTTTAGCCATGAAACATGTTTTTTTGTCCTTGAATGATTTAAAATATTTATTACCATTGCACTTGTGACCTTTCTTCTCCTCCTTGTTCTACTTATTTGGGCACCTAGCAGCAATATGTTCAATTTCTTCATAAGAAAAATAGATTAGAGGAATCTTACCTTTGTATTTCCCTTTGCTTCTTAAATATTTTCTCGCTAGCAGAGCTTCAACCACCTCAAGATCACTGTCTAAACTTTGTTTTGATTCTTCACCACTATCTAACTAAGAATCCTTTATCTTCTTGCCTTTCTCCTTGAGTGAAATCTTGGCTTCAAATGTTGATTCAATGTTCTTTGTAGCTGGAACACAATTAGCATAGTTATCTAGCTCGAATGCATTCAATCTTCCAACTATGGCCTCTAAATTTATCTTATGATTTGCTTTACATCTTCTTTCTTGAATTGAAGAAACTTTGAATTCATAAATGGGAAGTAATGTTCTAAATTTTTTACTTATAACTATTTCCTCCTTGATATCTCCTCTAGATGCTTTGATTGCACTAACATATGCTTTAACTCTTTCAACATATTTTGCAATGTTTTCATCTTCTCTCATCCTCATTTGATCAAATTGACCTCTCAAACTTTTTTCTTTGGCTCATCTTACATTATCATCACCTCCATAGATCTCTTTCAGCTTGTTCCACATTTCAAAGGTAGTTTTACAATCCTTGATATCATCAAATTCTTCATAACTTAGGGCAGATGCAATATCTATCATCATGTTGTTCTGAGTCTTCTTTTTAGTAATATCATTGACAGATAATGTTCCAGTAGGTTTTTCATATTTTTTATCAAAGGACTTCAGCCTTGTATCACCAAGAGAAGCTATATGAAGTCTCATCAATCCCTACCATGCTGAGAAGTTGTCTCTGTTAAGTCTTGAAATTTTCCTCTTGTAAGAAATCCTGATCTTTAGCTTGGATCCTTGAAATCTTTCTAGCAAGCACCAAAAGCTCTAATACCAATTGTTGAAATTATAGATGGAGTAACTAAGAGGGAGGGTAAACTAGTTACCACAAAAACAAATCCATAGATCCCTTAGATGTCAACAAGTTACTTACTACTGTCACTCAATAAACATTCACAAAAATGTTGTAACTTGGTAGATTAACTTGTTACTGATCTTTAAGCATTCATAATTATTAACATGCATACAAAATCAAATAACATGAACATAAGAGACACCAAATTTAACATGGGAACCCAATATGGGAAAAACCACCAAGTAACTAGCTACCAATTTTCACTTTTTTGAAGTGAGCCCTATTAGGAGCCAACCCTGTTAAAGGTTACAAAACACATTGTTAGGTCAGACCTTGTTAGAAGATTTAATCACCTTGTTAAGAGTGGCCTTGCTAGAGGTCTTTAGAACAATTCAACTGAACTGTCACCTTGTTATAGGATTTATAAAATGGCTGCTAAACCAACTCTGTTAAGAGATTTTGGAATCACTACTACAATGATTAGAAAGTAATAATGAATTGACCTGAATAAGATGCAACTAAATTTGTTGATTACATATCTCTATTCTATACCATTAGATCCTCCTTGATCAAGTATAGCTTTGCTGCTCCTTAATGATCTCTAATCATCCTTCAAGATTTGCTCTCTCAATAATTAGTCCTCCTTCACATTCATATCACATCAAATCCATCACACTTAGAATTCACAACTTGACCTCTTATATATACCATTCATATTATCAAGTTGGCTCATTCACAAGTTACATTTACCAATAAACCATACATCATTCGGTTACAAATATTACATTAAACAAATAAACTTTATTTCCTAAAATGAAATCCTTTATTGGCCAACCCTACTTGGTAAACACTATTCCAGAAAATAATTTCTTGAGTTAACCATCTGAACTTAGTTAACACTACAAATTATGTGAAATCCTTTAACTACTGAGTGAACTTGGTAAGAATTGAATTTCCTTTTCTAACCATGAGAGCTCAGTAAGAACTATTCTCTGCCATATTTTCCTTTGATGACTAAGTAAGCTCAGTAGACACTATAGACCTTCTTCACTAACCTTGAAAGCTTGGTTACAATTGTCTACATAAGGTAAAGTCTAAGGATGCCCAGTAGGCATTGTACACCTTCTTGCAAACCTTCTAAGCTCAGTAGACTCTGTCTTTTGCCTGGCTGACTAACTGAGCTTGGTAGACTCTGACTGATAATTGATATGACATTTGTGTAACATCAAAGACAACACACAATTTAACAATTGTATCCAATAGCAATGTCCCACTCTAGCAGTATTAATACTCACTCATCTTTTAGTAATTGTCTTCATCCTGAAGGGGTTATTTGATTGAATTCTTGCATTAGGTTAACATTAACTTCCTCCTCTATGTCAGATTCATGTCTTGTAGGTTTCTCTACCTTCACCTTTTTACACTTTGCCTCAAAAATTTCAATATTGCTTCTCCACAAAAATTGTAAAAATGTCCTAGACTTCACAAAACTATCATCATCCAAAAAAATCTTGCAGCCTATTTTACAATAAGATCAATATCCTTCCCCTTGAAGTCTTCTATAGTAAGGATTAGAAGTGGCACTGGAGGCTCTTTAAGTGCTCCCTCCTCTACCTCTAATGTAGTTATCAAAATATCACCTTAACCTCCCATTTTCTTTTCTTTGTAAAGTGTATTGTCCTGGGCTTATTACTACCCTATTTACCAACCTTTTCTCAATCTCTATGGCTTGTTTTTGGTATGCTTATATTCAACTCGAGCACTTTCATTATGCGATAATATAACCCATTGATCCTTTTACATCTTATGATCATGAAAGGTCCTTGATGTCATTACATTCCTTTTAATAATTGGGCCCATTGAGACACATGTCACCACCTTGCATTCTCACTTTGTATAAAAACCTTGCACCTTCAATATGGGAAAATATGCCATTCATTGATCTTCAAGCAATAAATGGTTAAGATTTATGCATGTGGTTGTATGCACAATATGGCCCACATGGACATGTGGTGAGTTCTTGCATTCTTACTTTGGGAAAACTTCAAACATTTTGGTTTTATGAGAATGTGACAACCATCAATCATCTAAATATCTGATGGCTAAGAGAAGTCATTAATTTTTTTTATACTTAGTATACATAGCGAATCAAAACATGCCACTTGGGAACCTATGCTAACAACATCCTTTTACAACTTAAAACACAAGTTGGTTTCACAAATTCCAGATGTGTACACCTCACATTTTCTTTTTGGTTAAACATTTTGCATTTTATCATTGTGAAAATATGACTATCATTGATCTCAATATGAATCTATGACTAGGAAGATGCTCATTTTTAGACTATTTTGAATATAGTGTGGACCCATAGAGATGTGTGTTAGTGTTTCATATTTTCACATTTCTTAAAAATTGAACACTTTCACTTTGTGAGAATAGGACAACCCTTGATCATCACTTGAATCAACAATTAGGGAAGAAAGCGCAACCTAACTTTAGAACCAATCTAATGTGATAGCTAGCATATTTCACCAAAGTACCTTGTAATAAGAGGTTATGGATCCCACTAGGACATGTGTCAATATGTTGCATTCTCACACTTCTTAAATATTTAGCACTTTACAACTGTGAGGATGCAACATTTGTTAATCTGGAAGGAGATCAAAGGTTGTTATAAAACCATTTCTTTCTTCATTTCCTTAGGTCCCATAAGATAGGTGTCATTCTATCACTTTCTCAATTTGGTTAAAGGCTTTGCATCTTGAATCTATGAGAATGTGATGTTCTTTGATCTTGAAGGAGATCAATAGCTATAATAATGAATTATAGGAAGGTATACGAACAAGGAAGAATGAGATTTAGGCTAACCACAACCCAAGGTTAAAACTGAGTTATGAGCTAGGGAAAAATGACAATTTTGTGAAAGATTTTAGAAATAATCATAGAATAAACCTTAGAATGATTTTTTTTTAAATGTATGAAAGAATTTTTCAAATCTCCTATATTAGTTTGAAAATTGTGGTCATGTTTTCTCTTCAAAAACCATTTTTTGAATAATTCTAGTTCACCCATTGTTGTCTCAACATCTCTCAACTAGTTGGCCTTATTATAAAAATCTTCACCAACAATAATCTAGGGTTCCTAGTGTTACCATACTATTACTAACCACATTCTAAACTTCCAAGATAGCTCCATAGAGGAAATTTTGGTTGGTTTTAATTTCTAATGACAATTTATAAACTATGACTTGTGAAGAAGATAGTGTTGTGGGGTATGTTGAACTTGAACCAACAAGTTCATAAACTTCAAGTTTTTGTTCAACTTCAAGTTCAAGTTAAAGCTTTATTATATAGAATCAAAGTTCAAAGTGCATGGATAGGTTTAAATATGTGGCTCAAAAATTAAATTCTTAGATTCATCAGTTCAAATTTGTGGTTTAGAGTTTCAAGTTCGAGTTCCAAGGTCCACCTGGCCATGTTTTGAAATGAAAAATTAGAGGATCAATAACTCAAAGCTCAAAACTAACCTTAGAACTAGTTTTATTATTCCATGCAAAAGTGTAGACTCACCAATAATGACACACAACATGGTGATTTGATTCATCACAACTAGTGGCAAACAAGTGTTGTTTTTGTGTCCATGATTCATAGTGCCAAATCTGGACGAGGACCTCCTTTGTAATTTTTATCTTAGAATCAAAGAATCTCATGTTCAAATATTTATGAGATAGTATTAACGAGTCTCATATAATATCTCCAAGTGTTACACCAAAAACTAAAACAATAATCATCAAGTTTCAAATAAACATATGGTTCAAAATTCAAACTTCTCACCTCTGTAGTTGTGCAAGTCAAATGATAAATTTCTATGGACAACTTGAGCTATTGGTTGGGGATTCCATTTGAAAAGTTCACAAGAAAAGTTTGGGGAATTTATGAGTTATCCAATTTTAAAAATGAAATATTATGTGTCAACTTAGGCTTCACATAGCAATCGACTTCACCACATGCATGTGATTTCCTTGGCACATGTCAATGCATATCAAAGGATAAACAAGAATTGGTGTCCTTTAAGGGCAAGCTAGTATCCATATCAACTATAGAAATGTTAGTGGGCTTTATCAAATAACAACATCAATGATCATTTGAGAAAGGAGAAAGGGTATTCCTACCATTCTTTCCACCCACAACTAAATATTAAGCAATTGATAAATATGGGAAAAAAGTGTCATATGCAGACATGTCTATGTTTGACTTTAGAATACCATTGAGTGTAAGTATCCTCTCTTTCCTTCAAAATTCCAATATGATATAGTTAATAAGAGGTTGAAACTGATAGGTGTATGGTAGATTGGGGTCATCAAGTAAGTGACACATCATGGGTTATTTTTGGTAAAAGATGGAGATTGATTGTGAACTACTTGACATAATACTTGATTCATTTGAAGCATTGACTAGATAGGTTTTTGGATTCAATTCCATCAAGTCCCTAGCGAATGAAGGAAGTAAGCACAAACAATATCAATTTCATGATGTTCTAAGAAGATAGATTGAATGGCACTAATATTGGTGGTATTGCACTAAGGACACAAACCATGCATGACACTTATTTGACAAAATTCCTATGATCATCCCTATGAAAAATCTAATGGGTACATTTGAACAATGGTAAAAGCTTCCTACAAAGCAGTGAGAGAATTGACCCATAGTGATTATCATGTGCTCAATTGACTTGTGGATTTTGTTTGTGGATCAATTCATTCCTCTGATTAATAGGAAGAATTATGAAATAGAAGCCATGCATAGTAATGCCAACAAATTATGGAGGGTCAAAAGAACTTAGAGAGGACATGTTTAAGAAGAAATAGGGTCAATTCCTCAAGAGACCTAATAAATGGAAGGATGAATGAAATTTTCCAAAAGGTTGGAGCTGCAAATAGATGAGGTAGTAGAGTTTATGAGTCCTACAATTCAAAGATGACTTTGAGATCAACATGGAAGCTTACTTCAATTGCACATTGATTATTTGACCAAATTTCTAGGCCATATTGAAGTATGGTTTGGAATGTTAAAGGTCATTGAGCTCTTTGGGTGATTTACCGCAACCCATGGTATGAAGATTATGTGAGAATTGTTTGACCAAATGTGAATACTCGTATGACAATGTCATCGAGTCCATAGGGAGTCAATATCCCCTTAAAAATATGATTAAAAAGGAAAACTAGATGAGGATGCACTCGTACCTAGATAAGTGCATTTCTTCATGGAGGGGGCCCAAGAAAGTGAAAAATTATGAATTGCTTGATGATGCCAAGTGTACATCTCTATCCACATGTTTGATCAAAAGAATGTCTACTAATGATAGCTGGCCTTGAGAAAATTATGACCCTTATCTTTTAGATATCTTTATTACTCTTATCCATCATTTTAAAGTCATAATTTAATACAAAGATACTCAAGAAAAAATATTGTAATTAAGAAGGGATTTGCAAATAAAAGTCATCTAGAGAATGATAAAATTTGAGGGAATTAGTTATTCCCAAGAATCAGTTACAAGGGAATTCAATAGAGAAAACAAAGGAGATTAATGAAGGCAAGAATGTATAAATAAGGGGAAGAAATTCATGCTAGGGGTTCTTCTTTTCTAGTTTGCAAGTTCTACAACTGCTACAGAGGGAAGACAGTTCTATTTTGTAATAGGTAAAAGTAGAGATTTTTTTTTTTTACTGTACATTGATTTGATTTGTAGGAATAGGGTAATCCTATTTTTATGTTGTTATGTATTTGAAATGTAGGAATTTTGTATGTTATATTTTGAAGTCTAAAGTGTGAATTTCTTAGATTGATGTTGATTATGTAGTCACTTTTGTCTCATTTTAAATTTAGTCTTTGTATAGTTATTCATTGTTTGTGAAGTGAAGAAATATTTCTTCCATTTTCTCTGTAATAAGAAATATTGGCCTGGTAGTCTTGTGGCTTCTTGTTCATTTTTCTTCTTCTATATAGTTTATAAATCTAGAAAACACATTTATTTCATGTCTATGAATGAATGTCAGAAAACCTTAAGTACCTTTAGGTTAAAGGTACATCCTATCATTTAAATTCATTACAAATATGTAAATGAGGGAGTTGTACCTCTTAATTTAGAGGATAGTTATCAATCAATGATAACTAATCCAACAATTAGTACATTTTGTTCTTTTTTTCAAGCATATTGAGTCATTATTTACATTTCTTATTGAAGGACAAATCTATTTACTAATAGATTTTTGGCAACTCTGCTTGGGAAAGAAAGAAGGTTTGAGTGCTTTCCTTTCATTAGATACCTGAAGGTTACCTCCCCAAGGACAAAGGTTGGAAACTTTGATCAAATTTGGTTGAATATTTATAGTGTGTATTATGGCTATGGTTGCCACTCAGCCATGGGGGGCTCAGATCAAGCTATTTGCCTTGGTCTAGTATTTAGCCCTACCTAAAAGATCATGGGAGTACCTTCCCAAGTTTTTTGGAGATAAGAATTAGGATCCAAATGACTGCATCAAAGTAGTCATTATTGCATTTGGTGTTCTTGGTGTATAGGAAGAAAATGTATCCATCAGGCTTTTTGTTCAAAGCCTTGTCGGCAATGTCACTAAATAGTTTCAGAATCTACTAGCTAGATGTATCACCACCTAGGATAATCTTAAGGAAAAGTTCTTTGAGAGGTTTCAACTCACAATTGATGCTTATCAATTGTTGACAAATCTTTTTCAAATTTAGATGAAAGAGAATGAATTTGTAAGGGAGTTTGTTGACAGATTTAATTGGAGTGTTGGTAAAATCCCTCTATCCCATTAGCCTAATGAAATGAATTAGTTAGGCATCTTTACTACTACAATGGATGTTGAAGTTTAGTTTGGGTTAAGGCATCTTGCAGTGCAAAGTTTCGTAGATGCTCAAAAGGAGGCAATCAAGTTGGATGATAACTTGATTCTTAGTGGACTAAAAGCTACAAGGAATCCTCAAATGAAAGAATACCTTAGTGGATAGAAAAATTATCTAAAAGTTGAGCCTTCTAGGAAGGAACTTATTTTGAAAAAGAAAATAAAATCAGCACCTCTTATCTCTTCTTATCAAAATTTAACAGTTCTCCAAGAAGAATATTTTTTATTACCTCATGTGATTGAAAGCAACCACTATGATATGGTTGGAGCATATCATCTACATGTTGAGTACAGTGATGAAGATCATCATGAAGCTATACCCATTGACAATGATTCTTTAGATATGGAAGAAGAATCTGGTTTGCATGCTGAAAAAAATGTTTAGCATTGTCCTCAATCATCTGATATGATGACTTGCTTTGTTGGGTTTTCATCAAGGAGAAACTTGATGATGATTAGTTACATGAAATCTCATCACTAGTTATGTCCTTGCAGGAACTTGAATCTTTTTCTTTTGAAATATCTAATGTTGTCCCAGCCATTGGCGATAATTGGGAAAATGTGATAAATCAACATGAGCAACAAGGAAGCTATTATCTTGATATGTGGAGGGAAAATGAAATCTGTCATCTTACTTATACATCTCAATGAGAAATATTGGATCTTAAATTACCACAAGAGCAAGAAGACCCTCTGAAGGGAATTATTGATGTTGAATCAAGTAAGATCTTGTTGCAAAGTGTTTTCTTTTTAGAATTAGAATCTTATAGATTTGATACTTCTAATATATTCAACCAGCTACTCTTATCAAGAAATTTTAATAGTTCATTAAGATCAAGAAACACTTAAGGGTTGTAATGCTAAAACAAAAAATTTCTTGCATGTTGATTATGAATGCTTCCATTTTGGTTACATGGAGATTAGTGAAAAGTTTCCACAACATAAAACACAAAAGGGTCTTGAAAATACTAAGGTGAAAACTATTAGGAATCCTTTCTTTTTCATGATGAGTTTATGTGCAAAGCCTGAATTTGAGTCTTATTAGGTTGGTCATAAAGGTGTGTGGGATACAAATCACCTCATTAAAAATCATGTTAGAATGCTACAACCAGATTTCTTTGGAGTTGTATGCCTATTTGGAATCAGTATAGTGATTCAAAGGTTGGTCCAAAACATGATGTTCAAATCTATGCTTTTATTGGTTGCTCAATGGTTGCTTGGGGTAGCGCATCTCATTTTCAAGCCACTTTTTCACATCAACATATATTTTTTTGAACTAGTTAATGGCTTTCCATAAGAAACCAAGTGCATTACTTAAGGTATGGGTTGCTTTCCCTATCCTTTGTACATAAATTTTTATTATTCTTAGGGTTAGTTTGCTTCTTCAATGTTAGTTGTGTAGTTTGTTGTTTTTCTTGCTAGTAGCTTAGTTTTTTTTGGGTCTTCCCCTCTCTACAAGTAGCTCCTTTTTGTCCTCTTCCCTATGACTCTATTTCCTAATGGCAAGGCATTGATCTTTTACCAGAGACTACTAGTTTCTTTATGTACCTCATGAATCACATCCCCAGTCAGAGCTAGCCATTACCATGCTATTAGCACCCACATTCTAGACTTCCAAGTCAACTCTATAGAGGAAATTTTGGTTGGTTTTAATTTCTAATGATAATTTAGAAACTGTGTTTTGTGAAGAATATAATGTTGTGGGGTATGTTGAACTTAAATCATCAAGTTTACGAACTTCAAGTTCATGTTCAACTTCAAGTTAAAGTTAAAGCTTTAGCCTACAAAATCAAAGTTCAAAGCACATGGATAGGTTCAAATATGTGGCTCATAGATTGAATTCTTAGATTCATTAGTTCAAATTTTTGGTTTAGAGTTTCAAGTATGAGTTCCAAGGTTCACCTTGCCATGTTTTGAAATGTAGAATTAGAGGATCAATAATTCAAATCTCAAAACTAAGATCAAATCCCATTTTATTATTCCATGCCAAAGTGCAAACTCACCAATTAAGACACATAGCATGGTGGTTCATTCATCACAACCAATGGTACACAAGTGTAGTTTTTTGTGTCCATGATTCATAGTGTTGAATCTAGTTGAGGACCTCCTTTGCAATTTTTATCTTAGAATCAAAGAATCTCATGTTCAAACCTTTATGAGATAGTATTAATGAGTCTCATATAATATCTCCAAGGGTCAAATAAGAAACCACAACAATGATCATTAGGTTTCAAATAAACATATGATTTAGAATTCAAACCTTTCACCTCTATAGTTATGCAAATCAAGTGATAAATTGCTATGGAAAACTTGATTTATTGGTTGGGGATTCCATTTGAAAAGTTCACATGCAAAGTTTGGGGAATCTATGGGGTATCAGATTTAAAAAGTGAAATATTATGTGTCAACTTAGGCTTCACATAGAAATCCACTTCATGACATGCATGCAATCTCCTTGGCACATGTCAACGCATATTAATGGATAAACAAGATTTTTTGTCCTTCAAGGGTGAGCTAGTATCCATATCAACTATAGAAATGTTAGTAGGCTTTATCAAATAACAATGTCAATGATCATTTGAGAAAGGAGAAAGGGTATTCCTACCATTCTTTTCACCCATAGCTAAATATTAAGAAATTGCTAAATATGGGAAAAAAGTGTCATATGTAGACATGTCTATGTTTGACGTCAGAATTCCATTGAGTGTAAGTATCCTCTATGTCCTTCAAAATTCAAAAGTTATTGAATTTATAGGAGGTTGAAACCAATAGTTGTATGGTAGGTTGGGGTCATTGAGTAAACAACACATTGCGAGGTGTTGTTGGCAAAAGATGGAGACTAATCATGAATAGTTGAGAGGAATACTTGATTCATTTGAAGCATTGACTGGATAGGTTTTAGTTTTTAATCCCATCAAGACCCCAATGAATGAAGTAGGCACAAACAATACCAATGTCATGATGTGTTGAGAAGATAGATTGAATGATAGCAATATTGGTGGTATTACATTAAAGACACAGACCATGCACGACACTTGTTTGAAAAAATTCCCATGAGAACAAATCCAATGGGTGCATTTGAACAAAAATAAAAGCTTCTTAGAAAGCAGTGAGGGAATCAACCCATAGCGATTATCATGTGCTCAATCAACTTGTGGATTTTATTTGTGGATCAATGCATTCCTCCCATTAGTAGGAAGAATTATGCTATGGAATCCATGAATAGTAATGCCAACACATTGTGGAGGGTAAAAAGAACTTATAAATGACATGTCTAAGAAGCAACAAGGTCAATTCCTCAAGAGACCCAATAAATGGAGGTTGGAGCCACAAATAGATGAGGTAGCAGATTTTATGAGTCCTACAATTTGAAGATGACTTTGAGATCAATGTGGAAGTTTACTTCAATTTTACATAGGTCATTTGACCAAATTTCCAAGGCCATATTGAAGAATGGTTTTGACTGTTAAATGTCATCAAGCTCTTTGGGTGATTCACCATAACCCATAGTTTGAAGATTATGTGAGAATTGTTTGACCAAATACCAATACTCATATGAGAATGTCATCGGGTCCATAGGGAGTCAATGTCCCCTTCAAAATATGATTGAAAAGGAAAATTGGATGAGGATACACTTGTACCCAAATAAGCACATCTTCATGGAGGGGCCCTGAGAAAGTGAAAAATTATGAATTGCTTGATGATGCCAAGTGTGCATATTTGTCCACACATTTAATCAAAAGAATGTCTACTAATGACAACTAGACTTGAGAGAATTAGGACCCTTGTCTTTTAGCTATCTTTATTACTCTTATCCATCATTATAAAGTCACAATTTAATGCAAAGATATTTGAGAAAAAAGATTGTAATTAAGAAGGGCTTTGCAAATAAAAGTCGTCCAAAGAATGATAAAAGTTGAGGGAATTAATTATTCCCAAGAATTAGTTATGAGGGAATTTGGTGGAGAAAAAAAAGGAGATTAATGAAGGCAAGACTGTATAAATAAGGGGAAGAAAGCCATGCTAGGGGTTCTTTTCTAGTTTGCAAGTTCTACAGCTACTATAGGGGAAAGATAGTTCTATTTTGTAATAGGGAAAAACAAAGATTTATTTTGTTTTACTGTACTTTGATTTGATTTGTAGGAATAGGGTAATCTTATGGTTATGTTGTTATGTATTTGAAATGTAGGAATTTTGTATGTCAAATTTTGGAGTCTAAAATGTGAATTTCTTAGACTAATGTTGATTATGCAGTCACTTTTTTCTCATTTTAAATGCAGTCTTTGTATAGTTGTTCATTGTTCATGAAGCAAAGAAATCTTTCTTTCATTTTCTCTGAAATAAGAAAGATTGGCCAGGTAGTCTTGCAGCTGCTTGTTCATTTTTTTTCTTCTATACAATTTATAAATCTAGAAAATGCATTCATTTCATGTCTATGAATGAATGTCAAAAAACCTTGAGTACCTTTAGGATAAAGGTACATCCTATCATTTAAATACATTGCAAATCTATAAATGAATGAGCTATATCTCTTAATTTAGAGGATAGTTATCAATCAATGATAACTAATCCAATAGTTAGTACTTTTTGTTCTTCTTTTTAGGCATATTGAGTCATTATTTACATTTCTTTTTGAAGGACAAATCTGTTTACCAATACCTAGGAACCAACTTTTTTCCTTTAGTTGCTTCATTGGTGGATAGGGAAAATTGTTTAAGGAAATCATCATGCATATTTCTATGTTGATAATCTACATTTCCATAGGAATCCCTTTATGGAGGCATTTTTGACAATTCAATAAAATTAAGACTAGAATTCTTTAGACAACAAAAGTTTTAGGCACCTACCCACAAATTTCTTTCTTCGACAAAACAATCTATGAGCAATAATTCACTGTGTGGAAAACTAAAACTCTAAGCTTTGGTTCATTGTGCTTCAAATCTCTTTTTCTTTGTAACTGGCTATGGAATGAATTGCAGATTTAATGCAATTTTCCTTCACAAGAATTCTCTTTGATACACCATTAATGTTCCAACAATAAAATTATGTATGTTACTCCATGATTTTGAAAAATGGTCATTGATCTAGGCATAATCTAATTGTCTTGATTTAAACTTAAAAATTACATCACCTTTTACCTTGTGGGACACATGTTGAAACCTTGTATTCTCACTATGGCGAAAACTTGAGAACTTTCATTATGTGAGAATATGACCATTGTTGATCCTTTTGCATCTTATAATCATGAAAGATCCTTCCTATCATTACATTTAAGAACTGGGCCGACTGAGACATGCATCACCACCTCCCATTCTCACTTTGTATAAAAACCTTGCACCTTCAGTATGTGAAAATACAACATCTGTTGATCTTCAAGCAATAGGTAGTTAAGATTTCTACCTGTGGATGTATGCATAATATGACCCACATGGACACATGGAAAGTTCTTGCATTATCACTTTGGGTAAACTTCAAACATTTTGGTTTTGTGATAATGTGACAACCATTGACCATATGAAGATTTGACAAATGATAACAATCATTAATATTTTTTATACTTAGTATACATGGAGAATTAAAACATGCCATTTGAGAACCTATGCTGGCAACATCCTTTTGCAATAAAACATAAACTGGTACCAAAAATCCTACATGTCAACACCTCACATTTTCTCTTTGGTTAAACATTTTTCATTTTATGTTTGCAAAAATATGGCTATAGTCATTCTTGATCTAAATCTACAATTGAGAAGATGCTCATTTTTAGATTGTTTTGAATGTAGTGTGGGTCTACAAGGACATGTGGAAATCTTTTGTATTTTCACATTTCTTAAACATCAAACACTTTCACTTTATAAGAATGTGATATACCTTGATCATCACTTGAATCAACAATCAAGGAAGAAAGCTAAGTCTAACTTTGATGCATGATGAACTTCTATTTCTCGAACTTCCATTAGAAGAGCTTCCATTTCTCCAACTTGATTACAAATGATAATAGGCCTTTCTTAAATAGGCACTTCTAACCCAAGACATTACAAACACAACCAATGTGGGATAAAAGGTAAATACAACTACCTTTAAATAAATATTAAATTCCCACCCAAATGCAACTAAGCACCCAACAAATATTAAATACATGATTTAAGGATCTTTCCACAAACTTCTAAATTGCCACCTATACACCTTGATTAATGGAATGACAACTATTTTTATTATTATTCTTTTTACCCCACCTATGCGCCTCGAAAATAGAAATCTTCTTTTCCTTTCTTTTCTCCTTTTTATTTTTTTATTATTTCTCCTCTAATTTTTGTCACTTTCTCTCTCCTCCACAACAATTTTTTTTTTTTTTTTTTTCTAATAATTTAATTTTCCCATGCAAGATGCTCCTGCATCAGACTCCCTTGGTAGATAGAAAAGTGTGTCCCACACTTTGATGTCAAAAGAAAGATATAGAACCATCTTCATCTTCACCACAAGCTTCCACCTCAATAAGGACAAGAAAAACAATATACAAATCTTCCACATTTTTTTTTGTTGATGCATGATGCTCCTGCATCCGACTCCCATGGTAGGAAAAATTTTGTGAATATGGATTCACAAAATGAAGTAGCCACTGTTGAAAGTTTTTTTTCTTTTCCTCCAACACATAGCTGGAACAAGTATCCGATGCCGATATATTTCCTTCTTTCTTCTTTTCCAACACCTAGTCGGAACAATTGTTTGCTGCTGAAAATACTCCTTCACAATGAACTCTATCCAAGTATAACTCTCATCCTCATCCAATCTTGTTGAATTAATCACACCTGTAATAAATCCAGCAACACCATACCAATCTTCCTTTGCATACCACACATGACTAACAAGATCCTCATGCAAACCATCATCAATATCTTTTAAACTCATATCAAAGACAACATCCCATGATTCATAAGAATTTACCTGTTTGACATCTTCATTTTCGCTTGCCTCTTTTATGTCGTCAACAATGCACGTAACTACTCCACCTGCTTGATCTCCAACGAAGGCACTATATTCTTCTTCCATTTTTGCAATCTTCAAATCATCTTTCTCTATTTCAGGTTCATAAATCTTGCCATCTTCATGCTCTTCCTCTTGTCTTTCATCTTCTTCAACTTTAGGTTTGCAAATGATTTCCTCTTCATCCACTTGCTCTTCCACTGGATCATCTTTCTTTTCTGCATCCAAATAATTATCAACATCCCTTTTATGGTGACGTGCTCTTTGTTTTCGCAACTTGGCTTCTAATTCATTCACTTTCTTCTGCAAATCAACTATCAATGCCTCTTGATTTCTTGCTCTAATTTTCTCAAGTCGAGGGATCCTCAGAATCCATCCAATCACAAAAGTCATCTTCTTCTTTCTCTTCTCCATAAGCAAGTCTTTAGAAGACAAATCTCATCGAAAACAAGAACCTCGTGCAAACTACCTCACAGTCGGCAATCTGTCTACACAATCAAGAACTTCTTCACAAACTTCACCCAACTCAAGGTCCTGGTGCAAACTGCCTCACATTCGGCAATCTATCCGCACACTCAAGAACTCCTGCTCTGATACCACTGATGAAGGGCCACACCACCCGTACCAACTAACAACAAAAAATGCAACAAGATGGAGATAGAGAGATGACAAAAAAAATGCTTCATAAAGCATCCATTAATACTTGAAATCCATTAGAAGAGATTACATTTGAAGAGCTTACAATTCAAGAACTTCTATTTCTCGAACTTCCATTAGAAGAGCTTCCATTTCTCCAACTTGATTACAAATGATAATAGGCCTTTCTTAAATAGGCACTTCTAACCCAAGACATTACAAACACAACCAATGTGGGATAAAAGGTAAATACAACTACCTTTAAATAAATATTAAATTCCCACCCAAATACAACTAAGCACCCAACAAATATTAAATACATGATTTAAGGATCTTTCCACAAACTTCTAAATTGACACCTATACACCTTGATTAATGGAATGACAACTATTTTTATTATTATTCTTTTTACGCCACCTATGCACCTCGAAAATAGAAATCTTCTTTTCCTTTCTTTTCTCCTTTTTATTTTTTTATTATTTCTCCTCTAATTTTTGTCACTTTCTCTCTCCTCCACAATAATTTTTTTTTTCTTTCTCTTTTTTTTTTTTTTTCTAATAATTTAGTTTTCCCATGCAAGATGCTCCTGCATCAAACTTTAAATCAAAACTAGATGTGACAAATGGCATATTTCAGCAAATCACACTGCAATAAGAAGTTATGGCCTCCACTAGAATATGCATCAACATGTCACATTCTCGCACTTCTTAAACATTGAGCACTTTACAATTGTGAGGATGAGAATCTGTTGAACTAGAAGGAGATCAATGACTATCGTAAAACTACTAATTTCTTTGTTTCCTTAGGTCCCATAGGATAGGTATCGTCTGTCAATTTCTTTCCTTGGTTAAAGCCTTTGCATCTTGAATCTACAAGAATGTGACATCTATTGATGTTGAAGGAGATCAATGACTATAATAACAAATTACTAGAAGTGTTACGAACAAGGAAAAACAAGACTTGGGCTAACCATAACACAACCCAGGGTTAAAATTGAGTTATGTGCTAGGGAAAAATAATAATTTCATGAAATATTTTAGAGATGATCATAGGAAGAACCTTAGAATTAAATATTTAAAAGGGTATTATAGTTTTTTCAAATCTCTTGTCTTAATTTGAAAGGTGTGGTCAATTTAATAATTTTTTAAAGAAAGCTAGGGCACAAGAGACACTAGGTCATAACAATTAAAGATTTTCTAGGGTACAATTGGTAAAGAGAATTGCAAACCTAGTTTCTTATATGAGATAAACTATATTTTCACAATGAACTTAAATGATTTCAACTAAGTGAAAAACTAGGCTAACAATCACTTTTTTTGGGGATGATGAATAGACTATATTCATACAAGGGCTTAGAATCTCTCATAGATGCAGACCACATTCTTGATTAAACTATTGGAATTATAATAGAAAAGGTAAACTTCTAATAAGGGGGATGTGAATCAATAGTTTAAACTTGGACCCATAAAACTTTCACCATACATCCATCTGATATATTTACTAAGTAAACTAAAATACAATGTAAAGCATGTACATCTAAAACAAGTAAGCAAGTAAACATTCACACACATATAACACCAAACATGATTACCTATAAACCCTCCAATGTGAAGGAAAAACTAGGGTGGGGATGACACCTACAAATCTTCAATAATGTAGTAATAAATTTTATCTAATCTTGACCATGACACATGATCTACCCTATGAAAGGTCTACCCTGTTAAAGGCTTACAAAGACTATTAGGTCTCACCCTACTAGAATGATTTAGCAATGATCACAAGATTAGCACTTGATTGTCTGATGACTAATCACCTCTAAATTTTTGTCTTCTTGATCCTTCTTGATCAGAGGCCTCTTTGTTGCGTACCCTCTTCTTTCCTATGTTCTACTCTAACAAATTATGCAATAAAATCTCACTTCTCAACTCCTTAGCCATAGTGAATGCTCTATTTTTTTCACATGCAAGCTACTCTCTTCACTCCTTCATACACGTTACACATGCTAGAGAGTTTAGGGTGTGTCCTCCTTAAGAAGGCTTTGGTGACTTAGGGTTAGGTATGAATCAACGACTATGATTCATCCATTTTGCCACTTAAACCTTCCCTTTTTCTAATTGGATGCATGTAATTTTATTGATAATCCAACATAGGATTCATCCTTACCTCCAAAATATCATAATTCATCTTTAAGTCAATTCAAAAAATAGTTCACATAGTTTTTGGTGCCATTACAAACAACTATGTCAAAACTATGTCACTCAGCATCTAAAGTCTATGATGCTCAACATATACTAGTCTCTATGCTATGACTTAGCATTTGTATCACTTGGTATGCACTACTTTCTTGGCTCTTGAATCATTCAACATACACTATTTTCTTGATACTTTGAGTTACTTAGCACATTAAGGGCTTGACACTCACTATAGACTCAGTGTGCTCTATAATATATATGTTGTGCTTGGCATATACTACTTGTTCGGCATGAACTAAGTAAATGACATAAGTGTGTGGACACTTAATTATCAAAACCAATTTGAGATCAATAATCTCCCCCTTTGACATGAGTGTCAAAAACACTTGAGTATACATTAATATCCTTAATTGTATGAGCATAACATATCTCTAACTCAACTTATGTGCAAAACTTCAAAAAAAATTAACAACTTAGATATCTCAAAATATGATAACTCCCCATGATTTGATATGTTTGTTCAGCACATTAAGGGCTTGACACTCACTATAGACTCAGTGTGCTCTATAATATATATGTTGTGCTTGGCATATACTACTTGTTCGGCATGAACTAAGTAAATGACATAAGTGTGTGGACACTTAATTATCAAAACCAATTTGAGATCAATAATCTCCCCCTTTGACATGAGTGTCAAAAACACTTGAGTATACATTAATATCCTTAATTGTATGCGCATAACATATCTCTAACTCAACTTATGTGCAAAACTTCAAAAAAATTTAAAAACTTAGATATCTCAAAATATGATAACTCGCCATGATTTGATATGTTTGTTCTATATCAAAATTTTGTACTCTTGTTGAGTAAATATGTCTTAGCTGATACTCTTTGACTTCATGCTCTATTTATGCTTGCTCCTCCTTAGCTTAATTTGTCTTTTCTCTATCCCTCTTCTTACTCTCCCTCTTGTTTCTCTTATCTTTTTTTCTCTTTTTCTTACTCTCCCCCATTTCTCATTCTCCTTATATCTCTCCCAAAGTTCTCTCTTTTTCTCTCCCCCTTTATCTTCCTATTTTATCTTACTCTCCCCCAAAATATTTCTCCCCCCTTTTGACACTTATGTCAATGGTCTATACAATTATAATGTGTTTGTCCATAAAATAGTTATGGATATCTAGGATTATCTTTAGAGTGGCATCCCAATTTTCACATGCAACATCCAAAGACTTGATTTGGATGGCCAAATCGGCAGCAAGGTGGGCTAGGTCATCTAATGTTGAAAGATTTGGGTCTTTCTTCATGAGAGTTTCAGCATAACCTAGTTCCTTGTACAAAATTTCCATATGAGGGGTCAATGTTGATTGGATGCTAGTTAGTTTAGCCCTCATATTGGCTTCTTCTACTAATAGTACAATTAACTGACTTTAGGTGATGCAAGGCTTATTCAAGTGTACCCCAAAATGAGGCAATCCAAAAACTAGTGAACAAATACACAATGGAAAATGAAAAAGAGGAATGATATTCAGATCCAGAGAGACAATATTTCATATATTCAAATCAAGAAATTTACATCCAACATGCTTCGTTGTACAACCTTTCATGTTATAGCCATTACAAAGAAGAATAGATCTCACACTCAAATACAAACTTCTATCTCCAAACAACTCCAAACTAAGACTCCGCACTCCCAAATTCTACATCTTCATGCTTTCACAATATTCCATCATCAAATCATAATTCCTAGGACTCTACATAAGACCCCTTTAAATACTTGTCAAAATGGCTTACAAAAGATTCTAGAACATAGAAAGGCCACAAGTTGGCTTGATGCAAATACCAACTAGTAAACCCTTACATTAAATGTATAAGAAAGCCACAATTTAAATCTCAATATATATTAAATACCCATCACAAAATTAAATACATGCTAGGTCAACTCAAATTAGAAATGGACATAGAAAACTAATATTAGCGCTCAACACATTTAGGAAAAATTGACACCAGTAGGAACACTCAACACATGAAAGAACACTTAGTACATGAAGGAATACTCAACACATATTGCAACTTGGAAAACACTACAACTAACCAACTTAGCACTTGAAGGATCATTCAGTCGATATAGGCAGAATAAATGTGATAACATACCAACCTAAGTTGTTAACATGATGTGGGATAACCTCAACTTGGAAATGACTAAAAATTTACTGGCACTCTACAATTTTCGTAACTTGGTAGCAACCAACAAAATCAAAGGGATAACATGATGGCTAGGATGCTCTTGCATCAAACTAACAAGGTAAATAGAAAAATGTGTCCCATATTTTGCTCCCAATAGAAAATTCTATAGATAGCTTCATCTTCACAAAAGGTTTCCACTCCATCAAAGAATATAGATCAAATCTAAAAATCAACCATCTATGCTTCATCCATTCAAAAATCAAAATCTTATCCAACCAATCAACATACGAACTCAACTAAAAATCATAATGCTCCATCTATGACATATCATCAACATCATCTATAACATTATCCTTAGATATGAAAACCAGATCAACAACAATATCCAAATCACAAACCTGATCAACAACAATATATGAACTCAAATCCATCATAAAAAAGCATATAAATGCATAATATAGGAATCCTCAACCAAATCAACAACAAACGAATCCATATTAAGAACATGCAACAATAACCCTATGTCATCCATACTCATAATAGTATATATATTCATTCTTCCAGCAACATATAGATCAGTAACATCATGAAAATCCACATTACTAACAATATATGTATCGTTTAGCATCTCAGATATATGTTTAGATCCATATCAACAATAATAGTATCATGTAATTCCACATCAATAACACCTCTAAAACCATCAACCATATTACTAGCAAGGAAATCCATCTTCTTACCACAAGCAACATCCAAATCAACATCATTCATAACATATAACTCTAGATCAACAATAATAGCAATAGATAAGTCCTCAATCACATCAATTCCAACATTAACATCATTCTACATAACAACATCCATTTCCTTACCAACATAAGGAAAACTCTCTTCTTCAACAAGCTCACTGTGCACAATAAGATGCTCTTCAATTTCCATGTCAAATCTATCCATCTACTCGTGAAAATCAAAAGATACTTTCTCCATTCTAGTAAAATCATCATGTACTTCTACGATTTGTCTTCTTCTCTTCATAATCTCTTTAACCAACCAACAAACCTTCTTTTTAATCCTTAGATGCCAACTCCAATTAAACTTTACCAAATCATCAATCCTTTCATAGAAATCATCCCAAATAGAATCATACGCATTGCTCTCAACATCATTAAGATGTCTTCCATAGTCTTGCACTAACTCAATAGCTTCTACTCTGGTTGCAAGTTTCCTCAACATGTATAATATTTCTAGATCAACATTTCTCCTTCCTCAAACCATCTTTACACATACAAACAATAATTTAATGGTGAGTCCTCTACAAGTGCAAGCCAAATCTATAGATTTACCACACTACACCAAATCATCAATTAGATAGGACTTCCAAAATCAAAACCCTTCTTTGATAAAATTTTCCCAACCAAGGTCTTGGTACAAATTACCTCACACTTTGGCAATCTACTTGCAAACTTGAGAACAAATGTACTCTAATACCACCTAATGCAAGGCTAATCTAGGTGTACCCCACAATGAGGTAATCCAAAAACCAACAAACAAATACATAGCAGAAAATGAAAAAGAAGAATGAGATTCAGATCTAGAGATACAATATTTCATATATTCAAATCAAGAAGTTTACATCCAACATGCCTAGCTATATGGCCTTCTAAGTTACAACCATTACAAAAAAGAATACATATTTCAAAGAAGAACAGATATCAGACTTAAATACAAACTTCTATCTCCAAACTAAGACTCCACACTTCTAAATTCTACATCTCCATGCTTTCACAATAATCCATCATCGAATCATAATGCCTAAGACTCTACCCAAGACCCCTTTAAATACTTGCCAAAATGGCTTACAAAACATTCTAGAACATAGAAAGGCCACAAGTTATCCTAATGCAAATACCAACTAATAAACCCTTACATTAAATGCATAACCAAGCCACAAGTTGGCTCTCAATAAATGCTAAATATCCATCATGAAATTAAATATGTGTTTGGTCAGCTCAAACTAGAAATGGACACAGAAAACTAATACTAGTGCTTGGCACATACAAGAAAACTTGGAACCAATAGGAACACTCAAAACATGAAGGAACACTTAGCACACATTGCAACTTGGCAAACACTGCAACTCAAAAAAACTACAACTTAGCAAACACTACAAGTGACCAACTTGGAACTTAAAGGATCATTTGGTTGATATAGATAGAATAAATGGGATAACACACTAACCTAAGCTATTAACATAATGTGGGATAAGCTCAACTTGGTAATGACTGAAAATTTATTGGCACTCAACAATTGTTGTAACTTGGTAGAAACAAATGGAATCAAAGGGATAACACAATGGCCAGGATGCTCCTACATCACTAGGTTTGTAGCAATGTTCTAAAGTACTTTTCACTCTGAGATGGTTTCACTGGTAGTTTTGTACTTGATGAACTATTCTAACTTTCCAAGCTCAAAATGTGACTTCAGGTCTCTTGTGTGAAGAGTGTTGGATTGCACAATTTTTTGTACAATGAGGAGATATTCTCAAGTACCTTCTTCACACTTTCTAATTTTGTTGCCAATGCAACTTGTGTTAGTGCTATATCACCTAATATATTTTCATTTACTTTGCTTTAAAATTTCTTTTCTAACCATTCTAACAATTCAGCATTTGTATCTAGATATGTATCACTAACCATTTCCAATATATGTATTAGTTGTTCAATGAGTAGCTTGGTCTTATCTCAAGTTGATAGATTGAATGCATCTAAAAAGATGTCTTTGATGTCCTACAATGCCTACTTCTACCTTTGCTCCCTTCTAAGCATTTCCTGATGCTTCTTCTTTGCTAGGGCTTCCTAAAGTATGCCCATCTATTCTATAGTCATTGTATCATAATCATACTTTGGCAGAATAATTTCTTTGACAAGGCACACATCTTTGTATTGGATTACTTTGTTAGCCTTAAATGAGTTAGGACTCAGCACTGAGATCTACAATGGCATTGCATCTATGCTCAGCATCTAACGAGTTTAACTAGAAGGTGTTCTAGATACTGGTAAGGTTACCAGGGCTTAAATAACTACTTTCTCTTTCACATTTGGAATCAACTCAATCTCTTTAAGCTTGCCCTTGTGTTCCATAGTGCCCTGTGATGCACCTTGTGCTTGTGCTGGAGGTGTAGATAAGATTATCTAACCCGCTTCACTCTATTTTGTTGTAGTGCATTATGCTTCCACTAAATCTTGTTCAACTATATCAACCTTTTTAGATGTAGGTTCTAGTATGTTGTCCAAAGTTTGTACATGAGTGACTTGTGGGGTAATAGTAGGTGTTTCTTGTGTATTCACCTTTTCTCTTTTAGTATTAGTCATTGTCTTCTACAATGAAATCCACACTGACCAATATAGGATTATCACAAAGTTTTACCTGTAATGTGTACTAATCAAGTATCTTCTTGAGTCTTCTTCTATAAGGGGATTGATGTTCTAAGCTATGACATTAGAAACATCTGTTACCAATACTATTCTAGTAATCTCACCTATTATATTTTGGGGGCTAACATTAGGCAATTGTGTGTCTTGCACACTCTATTCTTCTTGTTGCTCTACTTTAGTTGTTTCCTTGTCATCTATATGCATTATAGTTCCACCCTCAATAATGTCATCATTTTTATCATCTTCTTCATCATCATTGACCTCTATGGGTTCTTGCTCACCTTCCTTCATTGTAGTTAACCCATATGTAGGCTTCAACATCTATATGGACTTCTTCACAACATCTTCAATATTGTTTTACAAAAATGCTAAAGGCTCAGTATTTAGGTACAAACCTAACTTCATATTTCTTTATAGCCTTATCAATCTGTGCCTTATTGATTTTAGGCATCATTTGTGCAAGAGATGTCTCTCTAATCTATCTCTCCAAGTTTAGACAATAGTGTCATTTCTGCTCAACTCTATCATATAAGCTTTTGGACATTGAGTTGGCAATCTCTAGTGGGGTAGTCTTGAATTTTGCCATCATGGTATATATAGCCTCCTCCACTTGATTCTTCTCTACTTTACCAAGACTATCAAAGCGTATATGTGTAAATCCTAATAAGTATGCACTATGTTGGTGTTTTAAAGCTACTTAGCAATAAAATTCTTAATACCAAGATGCCAGTACTCACATAATCTAAAGACTATCCAATTCTTATTAACAATTGCATGTGCAAAGCATTTGGGCCCAACTTCAACAAAACCAAGGGTGGTTTTCTACTCTTTTGGCTCTGCAAAACCAGGGTGGGTATACCCAGGGATGATTCAAAACTAGGAAAATTGTATGAGGATTATTTTTAGTTTCATTCTAATTCTCATCTCAAATCCTCAAATACATACACAATTCTTGATAACTTGATAAACACATTCTATATAACAGATATGGCCAAAAATTCTCCTATAGATCTGCAAGTGTTCTCAACAAAAGTGGCTAACTAAAGCTAAAACATTCCATGCAAAAAAGTATAGGCCAACTTTTAACATCTATAGGAAATAAAAGTAAAAATTATTTTGATGTTGCATTTTGACAACCATTTATGATACTTTTCTCTTTCAGCTAGATCAAATTTGATCAGTGCCTAATCCATTAGGGTTCAGAGTCTATAGAAAATTCTTCAATCTAATTTGTTTCCTTACAAAAAAATTTATCAACAATTCTTATCAAAATTTATCATTCAAAACCCTTTCCACTACTACAGAAACCTTATCACATTCACCAAAGCTTTTACTTAATCCATTGAATTAATAGAAGTGATAAATAGATATACAACCTAACTAGATTGCATTCAATTGCACAAACCTTTACTTATAAAATATCAAGATAACCAAGTAATTAAAAGGAGACAAGATTCAGAAAGAACTGATATGGGGACAATTCATAATTTGTATTCATTTTCCTTGAAAATTGTATACAATTTATAGTAGACTCAAAATAACCTTCAGAAGAAACACAGATCATTCTATATTCATGTATTCCCAAGATCTGATAGAGAAAATACACCACAAATTTGCTCAAAATAATGGACCAAAGACAGACTAAGTATCACTTAGACAAATAGAATTCAGACCCTTTCTCTAGCCATGGAATCTCACTTATATATTGTGAGATGCAACAAGCTTCAGGCTAAGAGAAATGACATGCATCCTTTATAAGAGGAAGACACAGACATCTAGTAAAAAGAAAATGACTAACAGGAAGTTATGTCAATCACACATTCTCTTGCGAGCTTCTGTCTATCACCTCCTTTTGTTGATTTTGCTCCAATGGTGACTCTATCGTATATGTAACTGCTAAGCTTGTCCCTGACAAAATCTATTCTAATGATTGCATTCTATCCTCAGCCCATGGGTTTTGTCAAGATAACTACTTTTTGAAATTCATATTTACTTCCCACTCTTTACTAATCATGTCAGGCTTCAAAAATAATGGAAAAATTACTTAGTGTGCAACCCTTGAGTAGGGAGACAATGTGGCTGTCAAATATAACAAAATGGGTAACTTCTGATTCCCAACCACATCTACTTTATTAACCACCTTTTGACCAAAATTTTCCATCCACTGACACAAAAAAGGTGCATGCTAACAAAAGGCAAGAATGACCATACCCGTGAGTATGAAATCTTCTTCACCTTCCTCAAAAACTATGCACAGGATCCCACACATTTCTATTACCTTGGCATCAAGCTATGATATCTTGAAAATTTGTTTAAAGGATGATGTTACCATTGAAAGGGATGTTATCTTACTATATTGATTCATTATACTTCTCGAAACCTTGGTTACTTGACTACGACATCTTACTATAGTTTCAAAGAGATGAAAATTTAAGGAAACACTCAGGATTACTAGTTTTCCTCTATCAAAAATCCATATACTTCTACACAGGACAAAACACTTCTTTTTTGCAAACCAGTTTGAACTAGTATGTGAGATATATACAATCCCAGGCCCAAGTATTTTTACCTGGTAATCCCTCTACTATCCACAACCCAAGATCTAATGAACTCTTTAGAACCATCCTTTGATTAAACCATACAAGATTGAAAATTTTTTAGAAGCTGTGGCATGAGAACTTACTTGGAGTTTTTTGCTCTTCGTAACTCTGCAATTTATCTTTGAACCAATTGCTTCACACTCATGCCAAATTTATCTCAATCCTTGCAGTAATTATCTTTGTTCAGAAAAGATTTCAAAATCTTTGTTCATGCAAGGTGAAACTGGGAAAATCTTGCCTATTATACTTTGTTATTAACTTCACATGTGAAACTTTTCACATCTTATTAATGTACAGAGTGCCACCACCTTTAGTTTTTAAAACTTTGCTGTCAATTCTTAAAAATCATACGATCATGGGGTACAGAGAAAGATAACTAGGTGTTGCACTTGACAAGTTGGCCCTCTAATCCAATGAAAATTTCCCATGTACACAGCTCTTTCATTGATGGCACTTTTGTCTGGACCCACTGGCAACTGAGGACACGTGTCAATAGGTCACTACTTTTCTATACATAAAGAACGAGCACATTGCCATAGGGAAGCAATGATATCCATTGATTCACTCTCAATCTTGCAGATGATATGTTGCTTATATTGCTTAGAAGATAGCGGTGGGCTCTTGTTCGCTATCTCGCTATACATATTGTTCCAGCAACTTTTTATGGAGAGACAGTGATGGTTGGTGATCTGAGGTTACATCAGAGGTGGAGAAACTACACCAAGTACCCTAAGGAATAGTGGGTCCTACACTCACTACGTCGCCAAGACTAAACATCATGCAACTCTTTATAGCGAGATGGTGAGGATTGTAGATTGAAACTTGATCGAACGATTGGGGTCTCTTGAATGCTTTATGAGTGAGCCGTGGGTCCCAGGCATTGATGACATAGGAAGTTCTACACTGCTGGCAATCAACAAATCCTTTACTTTAGTCTTAGTCACCATCTACATCACTTGAGGTCCCATCGGATGTTCATTTCATGGAGCCTTTCTACTTTGCTAATGGTGATATGGAAAACTTTTTCGATAGCAAGATAGCGAGACAATTGGAAAAATCATCATTTTGGTGCCGATTTCTAATTGTTTCCAACTGGGTCCCTTTTCTTATTCTGATAGAATTTTCCAAGTGTCTGTGACTAAATGATCAGTTAAAAGATAATTTTTTGACTGTCATATCTTCATCTTGTGGTCCTGTTTTGTAACTTCCTGACTCTTGCTACCTCGCTATACATAAAGAATCCCCATGTTTTCATAGCAAGGAAATGACAATGGTTGATCTAATTAGATTAGACGGCTGGGAAATTTTGGGAGGAAAAGTAATTCGGGGGCACAGAGGCTAAAAGACAATAGAATATTCATCTTATATGAAAATTCAAAATTTTTATGCTTGACTATTTAAGAATGGAATGAAATGTAGGGTTCTCACAAAATTTTCAAAGGCTAACAAAAGACTAACTTAGCTAGAAACCCACTTATCAATTTATGGAGACAATCTAAAGATTCTATATCTAGGCAAAGGATTTCTATCATTCAAATTCAAACCAACACACTATTCTTGACATTTTCACATAAATTTTCAAGATCTAATAGAGGAATATGACTCCACCACTTTAAATTGGCTATTATCATTTGATTCTTTTTTCTCCTCATGTGATTCAGCTTGTGCAATGTACTTCCTTCCTGACCTTTTTTACACTTGTCCTCCCTACTTTGTAGGTTTTTTCTTCTCTTTAGCCTTTTGTGTAGTCACATGTGCACTAACCCTTGTAGTAGGTGCAAATGGTTTGGGTTGACTTAGCTTGGATACCTTCCTAGCTTTTCTCATTGGTTGGGCCTTAGTTTTCCTCTTCTTTTGTTCTATGGGAGTAGGTGCTTCCTCAACTTCTTCTCCCTTGGCAGCTTCAACAACTTTAGTCTCTTCTTCCTGTTGATCTTCTCCCATACCTTGAGTAAGTGCAAGTGGTTCTTGTGTTTGAGAATCTTCTTCCTCTTCATCCTCATCTTCTTCTTCTTCTTCCTTCTTGGCACCCTCTCCAAATTTGGCTTTTAACTTCTTCACCAATTTATCCTTCTTCTTAATGATAGAAGTAGTCTTTAGTTTTATTGTGATTTTGGACCTTGTCACATCATAGTTTCCAAATACCTTAGCATTTTTAACAACATCTTCTGCAAGTAAAGTTTTTATAGCTATAGAGGCCTCATCCACATTTATTTCATATCCAAGTAGCCTCAACCATCTCACCCTTGGTGTATCAGCTTGTACAAAAGTATAGTTAGCATCTACTAGAAAACATACATCATCATAGTGTTTTTTCTACTAGAGATACTAATATTCTCAATCTCTTCTTCATTGACTGCTTGAAGTCTTCAAAATAGCTTGTCATTACAGATTCAAAATTCTCACCCAATTATTTAATATACTCACTAACCTGTACTGCTATTGATTTGTTGGTTCTCCATGCAACTGTGCCAAATGTAGGAAAAGTGTTTTGCACATAAAAGAATATGCATATTAAAATAGAACTAGATTTTCATTGTGCACTCTTTGTTTTCCTTATTTCTCCAAGGTTCTTAACTAGTTATTGTAGTTGTAGTTCTACTAGATCATATGTGTGATCTTTCTTAACAATTTTATATCCCACATCTACTTCTATGTAGGGCACACTATTTAATCTACTATATTGATAAAATTTGTATGAAATAACCCTTACTACAAACTCTACCAAAGGATTAGTAATTGTATCAATAATCATGCTTCTCTTGATCCATATAGCTCTAGTATTCTTCTCAATTACCTCCTTTGAATCACTCCTCAATGTCTTAGGCTGATCTTTGGTTGGATAACTAATAACCCTGTGGATTATCTTCTTGGTTATTTTGATAGGTCCATTATCCAGCCATAATGAACTATCATGAATCTTGTTAAGCATTATCTTTATCCATTGTGTTTTAAACACATTCAAGAAATCTAGGGCTTGTGTTAACCATTGCTTTTCTATGATTTTGAATTCTTCCTTCAGTACACCATTGTCATAGAATCTATCATAACCTTGTCTAATCTCCATATCACCAATGCTACCAATTTTACAATTATAGTATTTCCTAACATCTTGCACCATTACAACTTTTGATGATATCATGGATAACACACTAGAGGGGTCTTGTTTGTAATAAATTTCAAGAATGTCCTTGAATATAGGTCACCTAACCTCATTATTCACTAATTGAATGTCCAAAACCTCTTACCTTGTACATTCTTTGAACTAGATGCCATTTTGTAAAATTAGGGTTTATGAAAATATAAAATGAATAGCTCAACAGCTAATAAATACCTTATAAGATATAACAAATTGGTGGTGGATCATTGATCAAACCTTCTATAATTACTTTGAATGGATTTATAGATTGCCTTCTACTCTCCTTGCTCTTTCTCAATTTTGAAATGATGAAAAAGAGTCAAAAATCAATAAAATACCCTTTGAAACTCTGTAATTAATGTTGTTTTCTTACACAATTATAAGCTTGGCATCAACCAATTTCAAGCTCACTCAGCATCTATTAACATTTCATTCGCTTGACATCCTTTACTAGCTCATCATCAACTAGCTAGTCTGTTAGCTCGATATCTTCTAGAATTTTACTTGGCACGCACAAGAAATATTCTATGCTTGGCAATAACATGAAAAACTTAAAGATTTATCTTGAATTTCTAACAACATCTTGTGTCTTTGTTCATGCTTATGTAATATTTTTAGTTCTAAATCTTTTTGAATTGATGTATGATATAACTTTTAAATATTAGTCCCACATAATTCTTGATTGCTTAGTTTGATGAGGTGTGATCACCTGACCCATTGGGTGAAGTGATCCCTTCTTCATTTGATGTGTTACAACCATCCTTTTTCTTCCATATCTTTTTCATCTCATCTCTGGTAATTTCAACATCTATCTTGCCTTTGCCTTTATCAAATTCACAACTTGGTGCCTTTAACCTTGTTGGATAGTAGTGACTAATTTGGCCAATCTTCAAATAGCTAAAACATGTGGTTTGACTCAACCACCTCTTGTAGTCACCTTTGAAGTGTGTCCTAATACAATTTTTAGGAACATGTCCATAGTCTTGACAATAATGATAGCTATACCTAGTGTTGTAATCCTAGCTATAAAAGTTTCCATTTTTCCTTACCTTTGCTTGCCTATTTGATGACGACATGGGTTTGGATCTACATTCAAAAGCTCTATGTCCATACTTTTGATAGTTGTAGCAATATCCTTCAAATATTTGTGTGTACATGGTCTTGGTTCTACATTCATGAGCTTGATGTCTTTGTTTGTTGCACTTAGGTAGTAAACCATGCTCTTATGCTTAACATTCTAATTTATAGTCTTGCTTCTACACACATTAGTAGTATGTCCTTTCTTACCACAATTATGACAAATAGGTTTGGAATTCTTACCTTTATTGTTCTTTTCTTTAGCATTTTTGAATGATTCTCCTTCTTTAGTATGCGTGTATCCTAATCCAGATGTATCATTATTGGATCTAGGAGATCTCAATAATTGCTCAAAGTATTTGATGGCTTCATTTGGTTTTTTGAAACTTTCATTAGATTCTCTCTCCCTTTTTAGATTACTTTTCAATTTCTTATTTTGTAGCTTCAATGTTGTTATCTCATATCCTTAACATTCAATTCATAGTTGGCATTCATTATTTGGCTTAGGGTATCCAATTGCATGTTTGAGATCTTGGTTAGCTCTAATGACTTCTCTTCTAATCTATTTTTCAAAACTCTTTTCTCATCTAGTTCAATCATGGCTTTGTCTTCCATAGCTTTCTTCTTTTGTTTAGTTACTTCACATAGTAGTATGGCTTGTGATTCTTGTTCTAACTTGAGATTTATAATTTCCTCAGCTTGGGCTCTATTCTTTTCCATTAGATCTACAACTGCTACATCAAATTCATTGGAGTCTCCATTATAAAATAGCTTAGTAGTGTCCATCTCTTTGTATTGTGTGTCATTTTCTACAATAGCAATTTCTTTCCTTCTCTTCAAATATTTCTTTAGTTCTTCTCTTGGTTCATCTAGTTGGTGTAGAATGAGTTATATTTCAATTCCCTAATTCTCAATAATCTTTTCTAACTTGTAGATATCCATTTCAGAGATCTTTCCTCAAAGCTTCAAAGCTTCTCTTTCTTAGAACAAGGCTCTGATACCAATTGTTGGTATTATAATAGGAAAGGTAAATTTCTGGGGGGGGGGGGGGGGGGGGTGGTGTGTGTAAATCAATAGTTTAAACTTGGATCTATAAAAATTTCACCACACATCTATCTCATTAATTTACTAAGTAAACTAAAATTCCATGTAAAGCATGTACATCTAAAACATGTAAGCAAGTAAACATTCACACACATATAGCACTAGATATGATTACCTAGAAACCCTCCAATGAGAAGGTAAAATTTGAGTGGGGTTGACACCCAAAAATATTCACTAATATAGTAATAAAGTGTATCCAATGAAGGTTACAATATCTTGACCATGAGACATGATCTACCCTATGAAAGGTCTAATCTATTAAATGCTTGCAAAGATTGTTAGGTCTCACCTTGCTAGAATGATTCAACAATGATCATACAGTTAGCACTTGATTGCCTAATGATAGATCACCTCTAAACTATTGTCTTCTTGATCCTTCTTGATCAAATGTCTCTTTTTTGTATACTCTCTTCTTTCCTCTATTCTACTCTAACTGATTATGCAATGTGATCTTACTTTTTAACTCCTTAGCCACCATGAATGCTCTATTTTTTTCACATGCAAGCTACTCTTCTCACTCCTTCATACACCTTACACATGCTAAAGAGTTAAGGGTTTGTCCTCCTTAAGAAAACTTTTGTGACTTAGGGTTAGGTATGAATCAACAACTATGATTAATCCATTTTACCACTTAAACCTTCCCTTTTCTTATTGGTTGCATGTAATTACATTGGTAATCCAACATAGGATTTTTTCTTATCTCCAAAATATTGTAATTTAAATTTAAGTCAGCTCAAACAATGGTTTACATAGTTTTTTATGCCATTACAAACAACTATGTCAAAACTATGTCACTCGGCATTTGTAATCTCTGATGCTTGGTGTATATTGATCTTTATGTTGTGACTCGATATCTGTATCACTCAGCATGCACTACTTGCTTAGCTCCTAAATCACTTGGCATACACTGTCTACTCAGCACTTTGAGTGACTTGGCACTCACTATGGACTTGGCATGCTCTCTAATATAGATGTTGTTCTTGACATTTACTAATTGTTCATCATGAAGTAAGCAAATGACTTAAGTGTATGGACACTCAATTGTCAAAACCAATATAAGATCAACAAGAATTTATAAATTTTTGACAAGCTAGGAAACACAACAAATATATAGAGAGAGGCAAACAATATGTACAAAAATTTACAAAATATACACAGGCCTATACTATTTTTCATGGAAAGAAAAGTACCATCAACAGAAGCATTTCTTCAAGAATTGTCCATGAACTAGCAATTGAAGAATGTCACATGATAGTTCTCTCAAAATACATGAATCCTCACCCCATGTGGAGTCAATTAAGTATGGGCCAAGCCAAATGGGATCAAACTTGTCATGCTTTCCTTTATCCTCAATTCTTGCATTCCACATTATAATTAGATCTTCAAGCTCAAATTTCCTTGCCACTATCTTTTTGTCATATAGGTGATTTGCCTACAATTGCAATTTTGCATTTCTAACATAGGCTTCCTTCCTGGTTTCATTTAGTCCTACCAATTCATTCATTCTCTCTTGCATGTCATATATGATATCATCTTGATATAATTGGATATAATTGTATAAGCCTACCAGGTTATTTTGCGGCATTCTTGCTTGAATTCCATATACTAGGTCAAAAGGTGAAACACCTATTGCCTTTTTAACTATTACTCTATCAACCCAAACTTCCAAATGAAGCTTGGAATCCCATGCCTTTTTATTATCATTTAATGTCCTCTTTATGACTTTAATAGGATTTTACTAGTCGATTCATCTTTCTCATTCCCCTATGGATAATAAAGGGATGATGTTGATCTTGTAATGCCATATTTGTCACAAAATTTTATGAATTCCTCTGATCTAAAACACATGGCATTATTAGTCACAATCCTTTTAGGACACCCAAATATATTTATTATGTTATTTAATAAGAAATTATTTACCACTTTGCTAGTATCCTTCCTGGTAGGAATAGCCTCTACCCATTTTGTGAAGTAATCTATTGTTACTACTATCTAGGAATAACCAATACTAGAATTAGTTGAGATTTCTCCTATGAAGTCCATTCCCCAATGCTAAAAGGGTGCTTGCACTTCTGCTGACTTCAAAGAGGTATTTCTAGAGAATTTTAACTTTTCAAAAAATCTCTAACAAGAGTCTCATTTCTTAATAAAAACATGTGTATCTTTAAACAAACTAGGCCACCAAAAGCTAGCTCTCATTGTTGGAATTACAATAGGAAAGGTAAACTTCTAAGAGGGGGGTGAATTAGTAGTTTAAACTTGGACCCATAAAATTTTTACCAAACCTTCATCTCATACATTTAACAAATAAATTGAAATACCATGTAAAGCATGTATATCTAATGCATGTAAGAAAGAAAATTTTCACACATTTAACAATAGATATAATCACCCAGAAACCCTCTAATGAGAAGGTAAAACTGGGGTGGGGATGAAACCCACAAATCTTCACTACTATAGTAATAAAGTATATCTAATGAAGGTTACAATGTTTTGACCATGAAATATGATCTACCCTATGAAAGGTCTACCCTATTAAAGGCTTACAAATACTATTAGGTCTCACCTTTTTAGAGGATTTCAATATCCTATTAGAAGTGTGCTTGGTTAAAGGACTTTAACTTACAATTAAGTAAGTACCTTTTTAGAGGATTTCATATAGCCTATTAAAACTACTTTGTTAAGAGATTTTGATTGAAATCACCTATTAGAATGTCTCAGCTTTAATCCTATGGTTAGCATTTGATTGCTTGATAACAAATCACCTCTAAATTGATGTCTTCTTGATCCTCCTTGATCAAATGTCTCTTTGTTGTATCATTTTCCTTTCCTCTATTCTTCTCTAACTGATTCTACAATGTAATCTCACATCATAACTCCTTAGCCACTATGAATGCACTATTTGAGCATGCAAATTTCTCTCATGGCTTCTTCAATACCTTGCTCAATCACTAGAGAGTTAGGGTTTGTCCTCCTTAAGAAGATTTAGGTGACTTAAGGTTAGGTATGAAACTATGGCTGAGATTCATCCATTTTGATGCTTAATCCTTCCCATTTTCTAATTGGCTATATGTAATTACATAGGGAAACCAACTTGATATTTTTCCTTACCTCCAAAATATCAAAATATAATCTTAAGTCGGCTCAAAAATGGTTTACATAGTTGTTTGTGCCTTTACAAAATAAATTTCAAAACTATCTCACTCGAGATCTAAAGTCTTTGATGCTCAGCATATACTATTCTCTATGATTTGACTTAGCATCTATGTTACTCAACATAAATTTCTTACTTGGCTCCTATGTCACTCAGCATACATTGTCTGTTCAGCACTTGAGTGACTCAACACATGAGTGACTTGGTATGCTCTATAATATACATCTTGTACTCAACATGTACTACTTGTTTAGTATGAACTAAGTAAATAACCTAAGTGTTTTGACAATCACTCTTCTAAACCAATCTGAGGTCAGAAAACTCCCCCTTTAACATGAGTGTCAAAAACACTTGAGTATACATTAATATCCTTAATCTCATGAACATAACATATCTCTAACTCAGCTTATATACAAAACTTCAAAATTTTAAAAGATTTTGTAATAGCTTAGATACCTCAAAAATCTAATAACTCCCCTTGAGTTCATATGTCCTTAAATACCTCATAATCTGATATCTTCCCCTGAGTTGATATGCCTATTTTGTATCCAAATTTTTGTACTCCTATTGATTAGTATGCCTTAACTAATACTATTTCATCTGACGGTATTTGTGATGCTTGTGATGTTGGATCTATTTTAGCTTAATCTATCTTGTCTCTACCAATTCTCATTCTCCTTATACCTCTGCCAAAATTTTGTCTCCCCAAAAATTTTGTTCTCCCCCTTTTATATCATTTCTATTATCTTTTTCTCTCCCCCTTTTCCTATTCTCTTCTTGCAAAATATTTTATCTCCCTCAAAATATTTCATCTCCCCTTTTTTGACACTTATGACAATGGTCTATACACTTATTATGTGTTTTGTAATACCCCAAAATTGGCTCATTGCCATGATCACCAATTCTAGTCTATTTCAATCAAACCTAAGTCCTATGTCACTAGGCAACTCTCATTCTGCTTCTCGCTACTTGACTTAATTATCAAATGCAGAAAAAACTAAATCTACATTCATCATACTCTTTATTTAATTCCCAAAGTATTGACTAATATTAGTCATATTAAATCTATTGATTAAAGTTTAATTTAATTTGAAGTATTTATACTTTAATTAAATTATATTATCACCTAAGGCTAATGTACCAAGGGATTAAATTTATTTAATTTAATAACTATGCCCACTTTAATTAATTGAATTAGATTATTCAATTAAATGAAAAAATAATTTATGAGATCATATCTCACTTTATTAAATTAAATAATATCTTCAAAATCTTCTCTTTAGTTATGAAACAAAAACTCTGAGTGAACTATCTCTCAAATTGGAATCAATCTAGTTAACTTGCTCTCACACTTATGAAGAGTTCAGTTAACTACTTATCACACTCAGATCAGAAATAGTTAACTTCACATGCACAAGGAAGTTTCCATCTTAACTAAATCTTCCATCTAATCCTAATTGTTCATCAAGGTTGATACTCAAAGTAATAAGCCACTTATACCTACTCCTATAGCCTCTAGATCTCCTAATCCCACTCCATGATCCATGCATCTCTCACTACTACCTATATCTATAGCTCTCTAATCTGCTGAGATGCCTACTAGATTCACTTCCTCTATTGTTGAAACTCATACTAAAATCCTTTGGTAGGTTGCTCCTACATCTCCTCATCAAGCATCTTGGGTGCCTACTCTATGGGTGCCTACTCCTCTACCCTCAGTCTCTATCACTGCCTCTACTCTCTACCACTACCTCCTACACCTGGGTTTGACCCATCTATTATGAATGGATTTACACCTGTCTAACTCTCTATTGCACCTCTGGTAGTGGGCCCTATGGTGCCTACTACTAGGGAAAATGTTGCTGCTATGTTGGTTCCTATTGTGGTGTTGGTGCTATTCCCCCCATGGGATCTATGAAGTGTGGGATGGGGTGACTGATGAAATATGCTTGATATGCTACCATCACACCTACATCCAATACCTCTAATAGGTAATCCCACTATGCTAAAACTAGGTTATGCACATTTATCATAGATTACCCTATATCTAGCCTCACTGACCATCCTCATTTTAGGTCCTTCATGACTTGCGCAGAGGCATAGAACTCCTCAAAGATATCCTGCTACCTCCCATACTACCTCCACACTCGTGTGATGGAAAATTGCTCAATAATTTATGTGGTCCTCTCCACCAATGGTCACAAGAAAAATATCCATCCTAGCTCCCTAGGAGCATCATCCCAATCCTTTGTCTCTTGCCAAGGGCACCATACGATAGAGACCAGGTCATCAAGCCAGGCCCTCCAGTGCTCTGTCTTACCCAAGCCTACCTAAGTAATCTATCCCCTATATCTACAAATGTATGGCTTTGCAGGCTCCCAGTCATCCTCAAAAATAGGTTGTGTAATTGGTAGGTACTCCAATGCCCAAATCTAGAGAACATATACACCAATGACCATCCTCTTCTACTCATGATATACAATCTCGTGCATCTCACAAAACATATGAGCCAGCATGCACTAGCCCCACCCAAATCTCTCTGGACCATCAAGTATGCATCGTAACATAACCCCCCATCCATAATCCAACCCATGCTATCCTCTATCTAGCACCAGGAAGTAGCTTATAAATATGGCCAAAACTGATGCTAATATATGTGTTTGCCCATATGTGTGGACGAGCTCATCCCAGGTGATGGCTCGTCTGATAGCTAGCTACCTCTGAAAAATGGCACACAATGCCTCTATACCTGCTTGAGGCACTGTATCATATGCTACCCTTGGTCCATGGAATGGTATGTGTAGGATCTTGTATATATCCTTGAGAGTGATTGTCATCTCCCCCTATGGCAAGTGAAAGGTGTTCATTTCTAAATGGAAATGTTCCACCAAGGTAGTCAACAAGTTGTGATTCACCAGCAATGTTGGGATCTGGCATAGAGAAGTGAGCCCCAATTTGTCAATATGGGCCATGTCAACTACATCTAGACTCCACAACAAAGATCCATAGGGTGGATAATGTAATCTAAATGTGACATCACTGAATACCTCCTGCACACACATGAACAACAATAATGCACAAACTATTAGTACTTGCTCAAAAAGTCAAAATGAGGACAAGATGAATGGAAAATTCAAGCTAAAACATCAAAAATGCAAATTTTCATTAAACATGTTGTCACAGATTTTTGCGTGAAGATGTATTTCCTTGCACAAGAACTTACTTCATTGAGTGAGATTGTGCATCTTCGCACGAGATTTTGCATCCACGCATGTGAGATCAAAACTTCATGTAAAGAGAGACCATCTCATGTGAAAAATAAAGTTCTCATGCAAAAAGAGCCTATCTTGCATGAAAGGGGACATAAACTTAAGCAAAATCCATCCAAATTCCTATGCCTCTATGTGAGAAGTGGACATCTCCTACGCGAGAACTCCCACCGATGTGCATGAAGAAATGCTAGGTTGGTGAATATTCATGTGAGAAGAGATTTCCTTTGTGCAAGAAAGGATAATCTCACACAAAGACCAATTGAGACTTCCTAAAACATGCCAAAAAATATAATAAATGACATCAAAAAGTGTGAAAAATGAAAGTAAAAAGGATGATTATCGATCACTCACCAATGTACCGTAGTCTATTGGCCGACTATGTCATTGGGAATGCTCAAAATGGTGATATCTCACATTGACTATCATCTTCCTCTCAGAGCTCCTATTCACTAAAGACAAAAGGTTCAAATGATTTGAAAATGACCCCTTCAACCCTTATATAGGGTTTGACCTAATTTTTCAAAGTGCTCTGATTTGTGCAAAAATCACCCCCTGGCTATTTTGACCATCCTGAATCCATTTTTGGGATCGAATTTGAAATTTGACACACCTAAGTAGTTCAAAAATGTGTTTTAAAATTTTGGGACTGACACAATCAAATGCTTGTGCAGTCCAAATTTTTTTTGATACTTTGTCATCCTTGGAATCTTTTCAACTCAAAATTCTTCATGTTTTCAAAATTCATTTTGGAAAAAGTCAAATTTAGTCAAATTTGGTCAACTTTTGGTCAAATTTGGTCTTCTAGACCTCGAAATCACTTCAAATCAACTCTAAATTTTCTTTTGATCATTTTGATCCCTTCTACATCTTGTTAAATCTTGGATTTCTCCTATATCTCTTTACATACTACTTTACATCATATTCTTGGTGTGTCATCTTTTGATTTTACTCCCAAGGGGGTAGGATGATTACATCATTGAATTTGAAATTCAAATCAATCTAAATCCTTATTGCTCGAGGCATCTCATTCCCATCTCATGTCCTCATCACTTGGCACATCTCATCACTCAGGGCATCTCGTTTTCCTCTTTCTAGCATCTTTTTCATCTATTTCATCTTGTCATCAGTTGATTACAAGTATCTGGACAATCCAAACCTTGACTCCTAAGGATCAAGCCTCATTTTGGGGATGGTACATGAACTCATAAATCATTTTCAGGTATCTAGATGTTCTGTCTGGATCCTTAAAGATTAAGCTCTATTCTGGAGATAGTCTTTTAAATGCTTATCAAATTTTAGGTATCTAAAGGTTCTGTCTAGATCCTTAAAGATTAAGCTCCATTCTAGATATAGTCTTTTAAATTCTTATCAACTTTTAGATATCTAGATGTTCTATCTAGATCCTTAAGGATTAAGCTCTGTTTTGGAGACAATCTTTTAAATGCTATCAATCTCAAGTATTTAGGTGTTCTATTTGGATCCTTAAAGGTTAAACTTTTTTCTAAAGGAAACCTTTAAAATGCTTATCAATTTAGGTATCTAGGTGTGCTACTTGGATTCCTTAGGATCAAGCTTCATTCTAGAGATGGTCCTTAAAATCTTGTCAATTGGTCTTCGTATCATCAACTTTGGAACCAATCTTATCTCTTGATCTTTACATCATAATTTTTAGTTTTCTTTGAATTGAATGTGGCATTCACACATTCATTCAAAGAGGGGCAAAATTTAATACCCCAAAATTGGCTCATTGCGATGATCACCAATTCTAGTCTATTTCAATCAATCTTAAGTCCTATGTCACTAGGCAACTCTCATTTGGCTACTTGCTACTTGACTTAATTGTCAAATGCAGAAAAACCTAAATTTGCATTCATCATAATCTTTATTTAATTCCCAAAGTATTGACTCATATTAGTCATATTAAACCTATTGATTAAGGTTTAATTTAATTTGAAGTATTTATACTTTAATTAAATTAAATTATCACCTAAGGCTAATGTACCAAGGGATTAAATTTATTTAATTTAATAACTATGCCCACTATAATTAATTGAATTAGATTATTCAATTAAATGAAAAAGACATTTATGAGATCATATCTCACTTTATTAAATTAAATAATATCTTCAAAATCTTCTCTTCAATTCTGAAATAGAAACTCTGAGTGAACTATCTTTTAACTTGGAATCAATCTAGTTAACTTGCTCTCACACTTATGAAGAGTTTAGTTAACTACTTATCACACTCAGATTAGAAATAGTTAACTTCACCTACACAAGGAAGTTTCCATCTTAGCTGAATCTTCCATCTAATCCTAACTGTTCATCAAGGTTGATCCTGACTGTTGATCTATTCCAGGAATTCTATTTAAGGGACTCATAATTCCTCATTACAGAGTTGAAATTTTATGCTATTGAATTTTTGTTGGATTGCATACCCACTTTCATAACTTTTTTATGTGCTTTTACTTAAAATCTTAGTATCATTTAGATTAAACAATGCATACATGTAGCTTAATTTCTTTTGTTACTTCTTAGATTAATACTTGTAGAACATATAGATTAATTTGCATAATCATACAATTACATTCAAACCCTTCATTCTAGAATAGTCTAATTACCTGTACCTCAAATATGAGAGCATAAGTAGGTAAAATCCACCTAGATAGAAGGAAATAGGTCATCTTGTAGGGATCCTCTTGGGTGAATAGTCTCATGTTCATTCTAGGATGAATCTGCATACAAGGACCATGTTGAAGTGTGTGTGTGTGTGTGAACTCTGAGGCCACATTTTGCATATACATGTTTGTCCAAAAAGGATTTATGGAATCTAATATTATCTTAAGAGCTACATCCCAGTTTTCACATGCAATGTCTAGGGACTTGATTTGGATAGAAAGCTCAGTAGCAAGGTGAACTAGACCATCTAAGATTGAAAGATTTGGGTCTTTCTTCATTAGGGTTTCAGCATAGATTAGTTCCTTGACTAAAATTTCTATATGAGGGGTTAGAGTGGCTTGGATGATATTCAATTTGGCCCTTATGTTGGCCTCATCTACTGACAATGCAGCTAACTAACTCTGGGTTTGAAGCAATGTCCTAAAATGCTTCACTCTAAGCTAGATTCAAAGGTAGTTTGGCACTTGATGAACTTATTTGACTTTCCAAGCTCAAGATGTGACTTCTAGTTTATTGGGTGAAGAGTGTTGGATTACACAACTTAGTGTACAATGAGAAGATATTCTCAAGTACCTTCTTCACATCCTCAAATTTAGTTTCTAATGCAACTTGTGTCAATGCTATGACACCTAATATATTCACATTGACTTTTCTTTGAAACTTCTTTCCTAACCATTCTAATAATTTGGCATTTGTGTCTAGTGTTGGTGTTTGAAAACATTACCAGTTTCTAATTACCTTGAGGAGAACAAAATACATATAGGGGCAGCTAACTCTCATTTTCAACATGCCCATTCAGACACCAAGCCAACTATAAGGCTAGACCCTTCTTCTTCTTCAAGCTCTACAAAACCTAGGTAGGTGGACCTATAGATTCTTTATATGATACCAGTTATCAAAGCATACACTGAATCTAATATAAAGTAGATAAAACCCTTATATCTCCTAATACCTATGTAATAACATAGATCTACAGTAGCAAATTACAACTCTATGGTATTCACAAGTTGAGTGAGGGCATCACATTTAGATTCTTCAACATGAAAGGGAAATACAATTGATTATTGATGTTGATTTTCAACAAATGCTCAAACATGCAGCAATAAGAACAAATTGATCCTATAAATGATCAGTGCCTAATCCATTGGGGAATTCCATGAATTGAATACATACATCTGTGATATCTAGAACATATTTCATACACTAAGATATCAGATCTATCCTATCACTTTGTGATTCAGACATTGGTGTTCATTAAGACCTCATTCTTATGAAATATCCTTCTCAAAATAACCAGCAACCTTGTCAAACACATCAAGCATTTACTTGGCCCTTTGTTCCAACATCAAAACATATGTGACATACAACTTTAAAGGGATGCAAATGGGTCTCAGCTCTTTGTTCCTAGACCACATAAGACTGCAAATTACTAAGATAGGAGACGAAAGTCAAAATGAAACTAAAAAAATTATGTCTCACTTGTATTCATTTCCTTGAAATTATACATTCAAATGCATGAAATTCAAAACACACAAACACCTAATAGATCTAAAACTAGCTGAATTAACTTCACTACTGATGTTCATACAAAAGAGAAATTGTTGAATGAATGGTGTCTCAGTATTGGGAATACATCAAAATTGGAACCAGAATATGGTCTCACAGTAATGTGCAAATTTTCTCCAAAAATTGGAACCCCTCAAATGATAGAAAGAAAGAAAGATATAGACAAAGGTGAATTCCTAGAACTAATCCCTGCCTAACATGTGTCCACTTGGAATTTCATCTTGTTTAGTTGCAAAACCTCTTTCCTCTCTCTACCCATCTGATCTGATTTTGTTTTCATCATTACTTGTAACTGATTTGCAAAAATCTTTAATGAAATGATGAAAACTCTTAATGCAACCAAAAAAAATTTATAACCTTATGAAATGCTGGAGGAATTGAGGTTCAACTAATTTGAAAGTGACCAAACTCAACCCCAATTGCCTTTTCCTTGTCTTTTATCCATATCCAGGTCATTACCATGCCAAAAATTAGTTTTGAACTTCCTCACCTAAATATAGTTGCACAATAGGAATCTGAGAGAAAACCTTGTGTAGCTTGAACCAATGGCATTCTGTGTATAAACTAACCTCAGAATCAAAAAGTTTGGTTTCTCCCAGTTTTGATGATATATAACATTGCTATATTAGCCTCTCAAAAACCCCCAGAATCACAGTTTGAAAAATAGTCCCCCTTCCTATAAAACCTTAAGTCTGCACTTTTGAAAATTAAAATTCAAAAATTTAAAAATCCTAAAGAATAAGCTTTAGTAAAGTAAATTTTGAATTTAAAACATTTATGTACGTGGCCATATATTCATCAAATTTTTTCTTCCTTCCTCATTGGGCCCACTAGGCGCCACCCGGGCAGCCATGTGGCATGCTTTTACTAGTTGGATTATTGCCACATCATCAGGATAATTAGGTACACTGACTAGACCTACCACATCATCACCAACTAGGCCCATGCTGCCACGTGTCAATCACCCACATGCCCGCATTTCTTAATGGTCAAGCAACTCTGAGAAGCAGGCATGCACCAGCCGTCAATCTGGACATGTGGCACAATCTGGAGGCTCCAATGTTTGATCTTCTATTTGGCACCACATCATCTCTGAGTGGGACCCGATACCACATGGCAACATCCTGCATTCCCATAATTCTTAACTACCCTACAACTTTATTTTGCTGGTATGCCCCCACCGTTTGATCAGACACGTGGCATCATCTGAACCTCCATTGCCACCTCACCACAGGAGCATCTTTGTTTAAAAACTTGACTGGAATCATGCTGACATCACCTCCAGGTTAGATACATGGGCCCTACCTGCACATGCCTTTGCCTTTACAAAAGGCTTCTTTCTTAAGACAACATACAATATGATTGTAAAAGTATTTAAAAGCACAAAACTCCCCTGGCATGAAAAATGTGGGATATTGGCTTTAAAAGAATAGATTCTCTCCTTCCTTCTATGGATGTTCAGATGCCTCCAATCTCAGAGCTTATGGGGTTCCTTCATGCTTAGCATAGATCTTTCTTTTAATGTCGTATTCAAATTCAAAACTGCTACCTAATCTCTTTGCTTTGGCGTGATTGACTTCCCTTTTATTTGCACAAGGTTTGCTCAACGTCTTCCATGATCTTCTTGTTTTGGGTGGCTTCATCTTTTATTATTAGCTGTGGACGCTTTCTTTTTCGTTGACTCCTTTTCATTACTTCATGGCGCTAACATGGGCATTATTTCCTTGCTTCTCTACACACATGAAGCTTTTGTTCCTATGTTTTCTCTTTTTCTCTAAGATATTTTATCACTTCTTTAGAACTGCCACAAATTCCAAGTCGAGGCTTATTGGACTCTTGAACATGTACAGCATGCAGATTCACAATTTTGTCTTCTTCATATGGAAGTTTGGGGTGCTCTGCTTCATGATGAAATTGCATAGTCTTGATGTCGAGGGCTCTAACTTTATAGTCAGGACATTCATACTTGGCATGACCACTCTTTTCACCACCAATATAATCCAACAAGCTTGCCTTTCCTCCTCCCCTACTAAACAAACTATTCCTAGAGTTACCCACTCTATAATAGATAGCCATGTAGTGGTATGAATGGGTTTCAAGGCAAAGGTGCATCCGTCAAAGGCAAGTGGTTGCTTTAATATGACAATGACATTGTGATTCTTTTCGCCATTCAACCTGCCAATGTTGAATCTCCATTTTTTGGCATCTTTTCTCTATTTTGTGCATCTAATCTGCATTTCTTTGCATGTGGGTAAGGTTTCATCGCAAATATGTATGCAAACGAAATGGTGCCTACTTGGATTTTCATGGAATATGCAGGGGAACTAGACTGGTTTAATGGAGATAAAAGGTTTTCTTCAGCCCATATCATACGTAAGCTATTGGACACCTCAAGTTACCACTACAAGGGATTCCTCAACCATCATCTTCAATGTGCTTCCAGAAGCTTTCAAGTTTATTTATCTACCATTCGTTGATGCCTTCCAAGACCTCTTTGGAGTGCATTGATCCACATCAGTCAAAGATCTAGTGGAATTTTAAAAGGAACTTAGGAGGCTCTCTCCCTCAGAACAAATGTACACAAGTCTCCTCATGTGAGCTACTACAAACGCGTAGACCATTTCTCCAGCTTGGACATGGATCTATCCTTTCTCTTTTGTGTGGGGGTCTGCTGCGAATTTTTGCCTTTTTATGTTGTCAAAAATATCTCTTCCTTGTAGTGGCTGTCATCTTTTTTCTTTGACGTGGGGTGCTTCATTTTACATATTGCCCTGCCCTTTGGATGCCAAACACATTGATTTGCTACCACTTTTCATTCATGCGGCTTCCTCTTCACAAAAGATGTAGACTGCTATGAAAAATGCTACCTGCCAACATGGATGGCATTTTCATTATGTTGGGGCTATATTAAATGCTACATCTTTATTTTGGCATCCCCTACCTCTTGCCTTGTGGCCTTTTCTTGGTGTGGTTTTATCTGGCTTCACACTCCATGAAGATAGTGGAAAAGGCGGCAAGAAAACTGCATGGTGATATTAAAATGGTTCAAATTTCCCATATTCAACATTGCTCCCTATATCACCTCCAAAGTCGTGGAATTTCTTCTTCTATTATGTGGGCAAATCTAATCTGATGGTACCTTTAAATGTGGATTGTTTCCATGCTAAGGATTTCTTGATGGTGTCATTTTTCTCCTACTGGGATAGTCTTCCATATCATTTAGTCAATGAGAGCTTCAAAAAACTCAAGTTTCAAATATAAAAGGTTTCTTGGTAATTTCATCCATTGGAGAAATTAAAACTAACCTTCATTGGAAATTCCAATAATGGAATCAATTCTTGAACAAGTGCGAATTGATACTATTATGACAAGCTCAACTTTATTTCGTATTTGTTAATGCATTTTTAAAAAAAAAGTCCTTCAAAATGAAGAGAAAAATGTATGTGCTAACAACCATATTGATTTCTTAAAAACATATTCCACGCCTTCCACATCTGAGTGACTTGATTTAATGAAAAAGCCCATAGCATACTGTTGATTCTGATGGAATTAGCGGGGCCCCAAAGTGGGTTCGGCCTAAACAAAAATTCATTTCTGAACAACTGTAATGGAAAATTGATTCATAGATCACCTTGAACTGACTTGAATCAAATTTGATCACTGACTGACCGTTAAAGACTCATTTTATCACTTTTTTCTAACTGTCAAATTTGCGCTAGGAGGTCCTTTGACTGGCCTTAAAAACTGACCAAATCACCTAATTGGGCTCTGGAATCTGACACACTGATTTTGTGTTCCACACATTTTCACCCTGTCAAATCTCGTCTCATGATGAATTCAAGGTCAAAAGATATTTGCTATCAAAATTGACCTCTTAGAACTGCTTGCAAGAAAACATGTCAAAAACACTAAATTGCATTCGGATTTGGCTTTGAAAATTGGGCAAATGAACACTTGGGAAAATGAAAATTGGGGTGTTGGTTCTCTGTCATGAGTACATTATGGATATATGATTTGGGCTCATGATGAATAACATGAAACATTTGGCGAGTAGTCAAAGTGGGTTTCTCAAAATTTGCAGACTAGAAACATTGGCAGAAAAGCAATTTTTGCAAATGGAATTGACCTGGAAAAGTGTGCAAATGGATTTGTCGAGATGTGAAAACTGGCATGCTTAAAGTATTTTTAGAATAAAACATAGTGGTACAATTCATTAAACCTCAGCTATCATAGATTTGGAGTTATAACATCTTGAACAGGGGTCATGATCAATCTGCATTTGTTGACACCAATAGAAAGTTAAAAATTGCATTTGGAATTGCATTTGAAAATTGATCAAACAGATTCATCATAAGCTGAAACTTGAAACATAACAAGTCTCTAACATCTATAATGCAACACAATAGGAATTTCAACATTTGGGTCAACTGGTCAAAAGTTATAACTAGTCAAACAGGGCTTCCCAGAATTGTGTGCAAGTTGCAAATGTGTGAAAACAGTAAGTGACCAACTTTGAGGGATTCAAAACTTAATCAAATGAAATCAAACTGACTCAAAATATGAAACATAAGTTCTTAAGTATGGACACTAGATGTTCCCAAAGTAGAAAATTACAAAACATTTCTGGGTGCAAGATATTTAGATGCAAACAAGGCCTCCTATCGTTGTTTGACACGGGTGAAAATGCAGAATTGACACTAGCTCAAAATAGGACTTCGCCAAATGACTCAGAATTTCAAATTAACTTCATGAAACACATAGATACAATGAGTGGAAGGTTCTAGAAGCATTAAACACCTCTTAGGCCTCAGACTAACAGTTGGGTACAATCTCATTTAAAAGCATTTATGGGGCTCAATTTTCTCAACAGTGCTCAAAATTGGGCTACAATTTTGAGCGCCAACATCTAGGTCGACATCACTTACCTTCTCCACTATATTTTTTAGTTTTTCTATTAGTGGTTTAGTCTCATCTAGAGCTGGAAGACTAAATGCATCTAAAAAGATGTCTTTGATGTCCTGCAGTGCCTACTTCTATCTATGCTTCCTTCTAAGCATTTCTTGATTCTTCTTACTTGCTAGAGCTTGTTGCAATATTCCCATTTGTTCTATGTTCATTGTATCATAGTCATACTTGGGTAAAATTATTTCTTCATCAAGGCTCACATCTCCGTATTGGATCACTTCTCATTTCTTTGATGAACTTGGGCTTGGCACCGAGATCTACAAAAGATTTTCCTCTTTGCTTAGCTTTTAAAGAGTATGACTTGACAGAGTACTAGATGTTGGAAAGGTTACCAGGGCTTGGATGGCTATTTACTCCTTCAATTGAGGTTTCATCTCACTCTCTTTAGGATTTCCCTATTCCACCTAACTTGTTTGAATCCAATCTTCTATAGTGGATTATGTATCCATTATACTCTTCTCAATTATATCAACCTTATCTAATGTATCTTCAAGTTCTCTAACAAAAGGTTATATGGTAGTGACCTAAGGGATGTTAGAAGGTGGTTCTTGTGGATTCACCTTTTCCCTTTCAGTATCAATCACTAATTTTTGCAATACATCTACACTGACCAAAATAGGATTTTCACAAAGTTTGGCCTACAATGTAGACTGATCTAATATCTTCTTTAACTTATCCTCTATAAGGGGATTGATGTTCTGATCTTGCAGGTTATAAAAATCATTAATAGTTACTATTTTAGTAATCTTATTTGTGACATGGTTAGGACTAACACTCGACAACTGTGTGCCTTGCATACTCTATTCTTCATGCTACTCTGGCTCAGTTGTTGTCTTTTCATCTATTTAATTTTTTTTCCCTTCCTCAATAATGTTATCCTTCTCATCATCCTCTTCATCATCCTTTAATTCAATGGGTTCTAGTTCTCCTTCCTTCACTATAGTCAACCCATAAGTAAGTTTCCACATCTATATGGACTTCTTCACTACATCCTTAATGTTGTTTTGTAATATGCTAAAGGCTCTATATTTAGATCTGAACTCAACTACATCTTTCTTCATAGCCTTAGCAAATTGTGCCTTAGTTAGTTTAGGCATCACTTGTGCTAGTGAGTTCTCCCCAATTTGTCTCTCCAGTTTAGACAATAGTGCCATTTCTACTCAACTTGGTCATAAAAGCTTTTGGGCATAGAGTTGGTAATCTCTAATGGAGTAGTCTTGAATTTTTCCATCGAGGCATATATGGCCTCCTCCACTTGGTTCTTCTCTACTTTACCAAGATTTTCAAAATCTACATGTGTAAATCCTAATAAATTTGCACTATTTGTAACATTTTCACATTAATTTTCTAAGTCTGAAAGAGGATTGTGACTCGCCACCTTAAATTGGCTATTGTGATCTAACTTATTTTCTCTTCATTAGACTCAACTTGTGCTATGTACTTCCTCCTTGGCCTTTTCTACAATTGACCTCCTTTCTCTACTTATCTTGTTTTTTCTTTAGCCTTTTGTGTAGTTGCACGTGTACTAGCTCTTGTAGTAGGTTTAGTAGGCTTGGCTTGGATTGGTTTTATATTTTTCTTTGCCCTTGCCATTGGTTGTGCCTTAGGCTTCCTCTTCTTTGTATCAATGGGTGTAGGTACTTCCTCAGCTTCTTCTTCCTTTGCACCTTCAACTACTTTAATCTCTTCCTCTTCTAGTTGATCTTCACCCATACCTTGATTTAATGCAAAAGGTGCTTGCACTTGAATGTCTTCTCCATCTTCTTACTCTTCTTCCTCCTACTCGGCACCCTCTCCAAACTTAGCTTTCAATTTCCTCACTATCTTCTCCTTTTTATTCATGGTAGAGGTAGTCTTGAGGTCCATTGTGATTTTGGATTTAGCCATTCATAATATCCAAATACCTTTGCATGTTTATCTACCTCTTTTGCAAGTAATGCAGTAATGGCTACAGAGGCTTCATCTACATTGATTTCATAACCTAAGGGTCTCAACCATCTCACCCTTGGTGTGGCAACTTCTACAAAAGTGTAGTCAGCATCCACTAGAAAATATACATCGCCATAGTGTTTCTCTACTAGTGACACTGGTATTCTCAACCTCTTCTTCATTGACTATTTGAAATCCTCAAAGTAGCTAGTCATCACAGATTCAAAGTTCTCTCCTAATTGCTCAATGTACTCATTAATTTGAACTACTACTAACCTATTGGTTTTCGAAGATACTATTCCAAATTTTGAAAAGGTGATTTGCACATAAAAGAATATGCATATCAATATAGAACCAAATTTGCATTGTGCACTCTTTGTCTTTCAAATGGCTCAAGGTTCTCAACTAGCTATTGTAGTTGGAGTTCTGCTAGATCATATGTATGATCTTTCTTGAAAATTTTGTATCCCACATCCACAACTATGTAGGGAACACTATTTAATCTACTAGATTCATAAAATTTATGTGAAATAACCCTGATAGAAAACTCAATCAATGGATCAGTAATTGTATCAATTGTCATGCCTCTTTTGTTTTGGACAGCTCTAGTGTTCTTCTCAATCACCTCCTTTGAGTCACTTATCAATATATTAGGCTGATCTAGGGTTGGGTAACTATTAACCCTATGGATTATCCTCTTAGTAATTTTGATAGGTTCATTATCCAACCATAATGAGCTATCATGTATTCAACTAAGCACCATCCTGATCCACTCAGTTTTAAACACATTTGGAAAATCTAGGGCTTGTGTCAATCCATTTTTCTCTAAAATTTTGAATTCTTCTTTCAATACACCATTATCATAGAGTTTTTCATATGCTTCTCTAATATCCATATCCCCAATGCAACTAATTTTGTAGTTATAGCATTTCCTTACATCTTACACCATTAACACATTTGCTAGAATCATCGACAATGAACCAGAAGGATCTTACTTATACGCAATATCAAGAATAGCTTTGAAAATGGGTTTCTTAACTTCATTAATCACCAATTGAACATTCAAAACTTCCTTCCCTTCTATATTCTTTGAACTTGATGCCATTCTATGAAACTAGGATTTACAAAAATGTAAACTGTGTAGCTTGGCTCTTGATGAATACCTTATGAAATATGATGAACTACTATAGAATCATTGCTCAAACCTTTTTCAATCACTTTGAATGGTCTTCTAGATTTTTTTCTACTCTCGTTGCTCTTTCTTGAATTTTAAATGATGAGAAATGAGTCAAGAATTTACAAAATACCCTTTGAAACTCTACAATTAATGTTGAGTGCTTACATAGTTGTAAGCTCAGCATAAACCAATTCTAGGCTCACTCAGCATCCATTAACATTTTCATCACTTGACAACTGCTAGGAGCTTAGCATCAACTAGTTAGTCTATTATCTCCACATCTTCTAGCATTTGATAAGTAGGAGATAATTTCCATAGCAAGTCAAACTGTGATATTGATATCAAGATTTAACTATGTGATTTTTTAGTCAAACTCATTGATCCATGTTTCATGAGTAGTGTTTCATTTTTTGTTCTATTTATTCTCATGAGAGATGGATTCATATTGAATTACTACTCATGAAACATGGGTCAATGAATTTGATTAAAAAATCACATAGTTAAATCCTGATAGCAATATTACAATCTTCTAGTATTTCACTTGGCATAGGAAACTTTTCATATTTGGCAAAGACATGAAAAACTTAAAGATTTCTCTGGGCTTCTAACAATGTCTTGTATCTATGTTCATGTTAATATAATATTTTCAGTACTAAAACCTTTTGGAACTGATGTATGATATAACCCTTTTAAATATCAATCCCACATACATCTAGATTTCCTAGTTTGATGGGGTGTGATCACCTGACCCATTGGGTGAAGTGATCCTTTCTCCATTTGATGTGCTACAATCATCCTTTTTCTTTCATGTCTTATTTATTTCTTCTTTGATGTGTTCAAAATCTTCCTTGCCTTTTCCATTATCAAATTCACAACTTGGTGCCTTTGACCTTGTTGGACAATATCTACTAATTTGACCAGTCTTCAACTAGTGGAAACATGTGATTTGAGTCAACCACCTTTGGTAGTTACCTCTGAAGTGTGTCCTAATAATTTTTTTAGGAACATGTCCATATTCTTGATAGTAATGATAGGTATATCTTGTATTATAATACTAGTTATAAGAGTTCTCATTGTTCCTTGCCTTTTATGTCTATTTGATGACCACATGGGTTTGGATCTGCACTCAAAATCTTTATGTCCATACTTCTAATAGTTGTAGCAATATCCTTAAAATCTTTGTGTATTCATGGTCTTGGTTCTACATTCACATGCCGAATGACTTTTCTTGTTGCTCTTGTGACAATGAATCATGTGCTTAGGCTTGATATTCAAATTTGTAGTCTTACTCCTACATACATTAGTAGTATGTCCTTTCTTACCATAATTATGACAAGTAGGTTTGGATTTCTTACCTTTGTTGTTCCTTTCTTCAGCACTTTTGTATGACTCTCCTTCTTTAGTGCTTGTATATCCCAGCCTAAATGTATCATTATTAGGTCTAGGGGATCTCAATAATTTCTCAAATTATTTGATGGCTTCATTTAGCTTGTTGAAACTTGCAGCATATTCCTTTTCCCTCTTTAGATCACTCTACAATTGCTCATTCTACAATTTCAATGTAGTTATCGCAATGTCCTTGACATTCAATTCATAGTTGGCATTCATCATTTGACTTATAGTATCCAATTACATGTTAGAAATCTTGGTTAGCTCTGTTGACTTCTCTTCCATTCTATTGGCCAAAATCCTTTTATCATCTTCAATTGTGGCTTTTCCTTCTATGGTTTTCTTGTTCTATTCAGTTACCTCACATTGCATTATGGCTTGTGATTCTTTCTCTAACTTGAGATTTCTAATTTCCTTAGCCTAGGCTCTATTCTTTTCTTTTAGATTTACAACTGCTACATCAAATTCATTGGAGTCACCATTAGCAAATAGCTTAGCAGTGTCTATCTCTTCATATTGTGTGTCATTCTCCACAATAGAAATTTCATTCCTTCTCTTCAAATATTTCTTTAGTTCTTCTCTCACTTCATCTAGTTGACATAGAATGATTTGTATTTTAACTCCCTAGTTCTCAATAGTCTTTCCCAATTTGTAGACTTTCATTTCAAGATCTTTCCTCAAAGCTACAAAGCCTCTCTTTCAGAGAACAAGGCTATGATACCAATTGTTGGAATTACAATAGGAATGGTAAACTTCTAAGAGGGAGGGTGTGTTGGATCCTGATTTAATAGATTTAAAAATAACCAAGAAACCAAACTAATATAATTAAGGCTAGCAAACTCCTATAATTGATGCACTTGACTATAGATCTTGTGCCAACTATAAGGCATAATTCCTTCTTCACTTCAGGATTTGCAACACCTAAGCAAGTTAACCTTGAGGTTCTAATATATGGTACCAGTGGAAATAAACATAAAATATAAACCTATTAATAGTAGATGAAACTCTTATATCTTCTGATAAGGAATGAAATAGCTACATATCATAACCTATGAACCCATAAGATAATTGAGGGTTAATTCCTTTCAACCCACTACAAAATATGAAAATTTGAACTAATTTGATTAAAATGATTTGTGCAAATGACATTCATCTCAACTTGCATCTAATTTAGTGATCAATTCCTGATCCATTACAACATAGAGTCACTACCAATAGGATGACCTAACTTGATTGCCTTACAATTAAGTTTATTGACTGAAATCCCCAAACTCCAATCTTACTAGCATCCCCTCCATACACCCAGAAACCCTATCAAATCATTGAATCATTTACTTAACTCCTTGAATTAAAAGCAACAACAAATCTGACACACAACTCATCCAAGCTATCTTAAATTAAATGAACCTTATTCATTCAATCACAAAGTTAACAACATATGAAGAATTAGGAGATTGAATAAGAGAACACATACAATTCATTGTAAATATCATTTTGTATTTATCCTTGGAAAGACTAAATACATTAACTGGTAACACTAAATGAAACTCAGGATATATTACATGATCTATCATTAATTTTCATTATCTCAGAGAAATAATACATGAAATGAACCCAAAAACTTTAACTAGAATGGATGTGTGGGATATGATTGAATGTTTTGATGCATTTGGGATAGTTTGGAAATATAGGACTAACAATAAGATGGAAAATTTGCTAGAAAATATAGCAACAAAGCCTAATGACATTACATTTGCTATTATAACCAAAATTAAAGTCCAAACTAGGCCCTTTGTCCTGACAATGTCCATAATTGGCAAGTCTTTGAAGATGATAAAGACATTTTGAGATTTTTAAATTGTGAGAATATGTTGTTAGGTTAGGAAGTTTATTGTGTAGCCTATGTTTAAAACATAGATGGAAGAGATACTATCTTTGGGCAGAAGGTTGTACAATTGAAAGCAAACAAAATCCCAAGGGGATTAGTTGTCTTAAAATTTCTTTTTGATAATAAAGACAGGTCCAAAATGGATACTAAGGAATATAATGCTAAGGATCTAGAGGAGATAAATTTAGGAACTAAAGAGACACCTAGGAAGGTGTATGTTGGTAAGAAGTTGTCTCCTAAAATAAGACATGGTTTGATTGGTTTGTTAAGAAAATATAGACATGTGTTTGCATGGTCATATGATGACCTTAAGGCTTATAGAGAATACTTATTTCAGCATGAAATCCCACTGAAACCAGATGCTAAGCCTTTTAGATAAAAACATAGGACAATTAATCCAACTCTTTACCCCAAAATGCAAGAGGAACTAATGAAGTTGAGAGATGAAGGGATCATAAAACCTATCAAGCATTTATCTTAGGTGTCTGATTAAGTTCCTATTAGGAAGAAGAATGGATATATAAGGTTTTTTGTTGACTTTAGGAATCTCAACATATCTACATTAAAGGATAATTATGGTTTGCCAAATATGGAGGTGATGCTGCAAAAGATCACTAGTTCTGAACTTATGTCCATGATGGATGGATTTTCAAGATACAATCAAGTAGTTGTTAAAGAATTAGAATAGTTTAAAACTAATTTTACTACTCCATGGGGAACTTATGTGTATGTTAGGATTCCTTTTGGACTTACTAATTTTCTAGCTATTTTTAAACATGCAATGGATGTGGCTTTTGCTAATATTATTGATAAATTATTGGTTGTGTATTAGGATGATTTAACTACATTTTCAAAGATGAGAATGATCATTTTATGAATTTAGAAAAAGTATTTATCATAGCCCTTAAGTATGGTATTTATTTGAATCCTAGAAAGTGTAACTTTGGTGTTACTGAGGGTAAGTTGCTAGGGCATCTAGTTGGTAAACATGGAGTGAGGATTGGCCCTGAAAGGGTAGAAGCAATAGATAAAATTTAGAAGCCTAAAAGTGTTAAAGGAATTTAGTTATTTTTTGGGAAAATAAACTTTCTTAGAAGGTTTGTGACTAATTTTTAAGAAATTAGTAGACCAATATCAAAAAATATTGAAGAAGGGATCTAAGGTAAAGTGGGATGGAGAGCCTAGCTTTGCATTCTAGAAGATTAAGCAAGATATTAAGGATGCACCTATTCTTAGGGCACCTAATTATGATAATAAAATGCATATATTTTCTTTTGCTTCATTTTACAGAATTGTTGTCGTACTGTTATAGAAAAATGAAGAAGGTTATGAATAGCCCATTGCATTTTTTAGCAAATCATTACACACAGTAGAACTAAAGTATGATATTAAAATGAGAAATAAGCATATGCACTGGTGAAAGGAGTGAAGGCCTTCAAGTGTTATCTAATGAAATAAATTGTTATTGCATTTTTCCCTACTACTGCTATTAAGGACATCTTCTCATAAGAAGAGGTATCTAAAAGAAGGTGTAGGTGGATTAATAGAATACAAGAATTTAATATTGATATTCAGATCACCAAACTAGTTAGAAGTCAAGGCTTGACCAAATTGATGATAGAAGCTAATTTAGAAGAAAATCAAATCAGCTAGTTTGATGATAATTGTAGAGATAATCTTTGTGACATGGACACTTCTAATTGGTATAGAGGTGTAATTTATTATTTGCAAAATATGAAGTCCCCCACAAGTATTAACAAATGACTAGAAAAGATCCCTAAAATTGTAAGCTATAAGGGATGTTATAGTGTAGGGGTAGTTATGGTGGAGGGATATAGAGAGGGTACTTTTCAAGTGTGTAGATGAAATTGAGTCTGAGAAAATTTTAAGAGATGTGCATGAGGGTGTGTGTAGAGGTCCTTACATGGCTAAGACCATAGCTCACAAAATTCTCAGAGCTAGCTTTTGGTGGCCAACACTCTTCAAAGATGCCCATGAGTTTTTTAAAACATGTGATGCTTGTCAAAGATTTGGTGGAAAGCTAAAGTTCTTTGGAAATTTATCATTAAGACTTGTTGAAGTACAAGCACAATTTCAATAGTAGGGAATTGATTTCATTGGTGAGATTCCAAACAAGTCTAGTGGTGGACATTTCTAGATTTTGGTAGCTACTAATTATTTTACTAAGTGGGTTGAAGCAATTCATACTAAGAATACAACAAGTAAAGTAGTGACTAATTTCATTTTGAATAACATTATAAACAAGTTTGGATGCCCACAAAATATTGTAACTAATAATGCTATGAGTTTTAGATCTGAAGAATATAAAGAATTTTGTAGGAAATATGGCATTACAGAGTGCACTTCCTCACCTCACCATCCCCAAGGGAATGGTCAAGTAGAATCAAGAAATAAGATCATATTGAAAATTATCAAAAGGATTCTAGGAGAGAACAAGAAGGCCTTGGATTCAAAATTTCCATTATCTCTATGGGTTGATAGGGTTACTATGAAAAAGGCCATTGGATGTGCTCCTTTTGATTTAGTTTATGGCATACAGGACTTCCACAGAACAATTTAAAGGAGATGTATAAATTTGTTCAAATTTATGAAGATGATATTATTGATGAAATGCAACTTAGGATGGGTGATATCCTACAACTAGAAGAAACAAGAAGAGATTCTTCTATTTAGAATGCAAAGATGCAATCATAGATGAAACATCTATACGACAAGAGGGCTATTGAGGGGAAATTTGAAATAGGTGATATGGTGTTGATGTTGAATGCTAGAATGGAAGATAAAGGCAAGCATGGTAAATTTGACCCCATCTGACTTGGCCCATATAATATTCATGATAAAAATGGTGAAGATTCATATTTTTTGAAAGATTTAACTGGAGGTATTCTTGAATTTCCAATTCATGGACAATTCTTGAATATGTATTTTTCTTAAGATATCCTTGTTTCCATGAATAGTAGTCTAGGGTTTTTCCTATACACTATGTAATTCCTTTTTGTCTTTTTGTATAGCCCTTGTATATTTCTTTTCTTGTGTGGTTTCTCTCTCAAAGTTGTCAAGAAATTTATTGGGTCGAGATTGTGGTTTGTTTTTCCTAGGGATTCGAAGCCCTCGTATGAATTTTACATATTCATCATCCCTAGACAGAGTCACTGTTGGTCATGTTTTTAACTTGTGCTTTCTTGAACATGTTTTGCTATGAATGTCACTAGTTCTTATATGAATATTAGGGTTTGCTATTTTCAAAAATTGGTTAACCCTAAGAAAATCCCTAATTAAAAAAATATTTGTACTCTAAGCAAGCCCTTTAGGTCTTATGTTTTCACCTTATAAATTGAGTGGGAAAATTATTTTGAAATAATATATAATTTGGAAACCTTTTTGCTTTGTTTTATAAATTCCTTGAAAGAATCTTTACTATTAGATCTTTTAAGATCTATAGTAGTCACCTTGTCACTATAGAAACTTGCATTATTCTTACTTCATGTGGCATGGCAACCAAGCAAGTACTACACCTACGTCCTAGTTAATGAAAGTACAATTATAAAGTGCTTTGCCCATACCATAAAATCTATTCAAATCAACAATGGTCACTATGTTTCCAATAGAAATTGCAAGGTTTCTACCCTTCACAACATGGCGACCATAGCAAAAAGGAAACACGGCAGGACTAGATTAAAAGATAGGCATCATAGTTATGGTTTGTCATTAATATGCCTCATCACCAATATGGAATGTTAGAAATATTAGGCACAATAAAGGATGTACTATGGAAAGAACATGTTATTATTTCACGTCACTAGATTTCTTTGAGGTATACGGTGGTTGCTATGTTGCCACCGAAAATTGTGAGAACTTTGTCGGGTGCGACATGGTGACTTCTCATGAAATAAGAATATAGTGGGACATAATTTCAAGAAAAGGTGCCATGAAAAATAATTTTCATAAAGGGCCTAACCAGAATTCCATTATGGTATTATGTCATGTGCCACATAGATTCACACTCAAAAAATATTGTGTTGATTGGTGCGATCAGATCTCTCCTCGATCGATGGTGGATGCCTTGTCACTATAGAAACTTCCATGACCTTTAGTGTACATGAAATGGTGACCAAAGGAAATTTAGAAAGGACCCAACACAATTGCAATAAAAAAATCATGACATATGTATCATCCAATCAAAGTTGCATCAATGAAGGTCATTATGTCACATGCAGGAGTTGATCAATGTTTATGCATAGTAACATAGTGAGAGTGTGACATTTGTCCAAAGGTGCTAGTGGATCTAGTAAAACTTTCTAGTGGTGGAAAGAAAGGCTTATGTGTAGAATTTTGATTGGGTTGACTACCAACCTAGCTGATTTAAATTGAGTCATTAACAATCTTATTCCTAGATCGTCAATTTTTTTGAAATTAACAACTTGTTTTCAAAATTGGAAGGTGATGCCACCTTATTATTCTTTACAACCCATTTATGAAAGTTAAGGCTCCTTTTATGAAGTAGAACTAGGGATATATTGAAAAGATTTCACCAATTCTTCTTTGGGAAAACAATTTTTTAGATTCTCAAAGAGCTTAGATCCTATTGAAAGCTTTCTCAAGTGATTAAAGTGCAAAATAATTCCCAGTGTTCACCTTGTGTTGCAGAATTTAGATAAAAAATTAGCAAATGGCCAAATGAAAAACTTTTTGACAAGTGGATGGTAGATGTTGTTGATACAAAATAGTTAGAACTTGATGAAATTGATTATGATCAAAATAAAATTCAAGTCATTGATACATTAGTACAAGTGAAAGAGGACAATAATGGAAAAATAGTTTTAGTTGCCAGAACTAAGGTTCAAACTGATAACACAACAACAAAAGAATCAAATGTAACTATGACTTTAGCAGTATGTGATGATGTGGATGGAAATTATTAAGTCTAATTCACTCTACAAACATATGAGCCAGGTCCATCACATGTAGTTCCATTGGTTACTTCCTTTGAGGAGTTGCAACAACATCAAGGCCAATCATGATATCCTCAATAGTAAAAGGACACAACAAAAGGTGGTCCCACTAGAGAATATTCATGATGAAGACATCCTATTCCACCAAATTTTGTTTTTTGTGATAGTAAAAACATAGATATTTTCTATCAGTTCTCTATACCTGAAGCTTTTTGCATCTCAACCTATATAAGTGAGATCCCAAGGTTAGAGAAAAGGTCCAAGAATTTTGTATAATTTTTCTTTGTTCAAAAGTATAGTTGGTCCATTTTATGTGTAGTTTTTTTGAATATACTGAAATTCTTTGTGATTTTTTGATGTTTTCATATCAATGATAGAATCACAAGATATTCTAAGTTTTATTGAGTTTATATTAGTTATTATATTAGTCTTTTCAAAGGATAATACAAAAGGGTGCTTATACTACATTTGTAGTATCAATCTTGATCTCAATTTTATGAGTTTATTTACTTTGAGATCAGTTAAATAAGGTTTAATTGATTGAATGCAATCTAGATAGGTTGTATATTAATTCTATTATTGCTTTTAATTCAAGGAATTAAGGAAGTGCTTCAAGGAATCAGTAGGGTTTGTGAGTTTATAAAAGGGATATTTCGTAAGAATGGGAATTGGTGATTATAGTTGATAAAATTCATTTGCAAGTTATTTGAATTAGATCCCCTGCTAATAGTCAACTTTGTGTAGCAATGGATAAGGTATTGGTCATATAAATCAGAGACAAACTGAAGCAAATTCTGCTACATGTATCAAATTTATACTCAAATCTAAATCAATAAAATATGGTATCAAGTCTATAAGGGTGGTCATCATCTATCAATGGGAATTTATGGGTATTGTTAGCTACTCTAGCTCATCTTTGTTTCACATATATTAGAGAAATTAGACCACTTCTATTGTTTCTTGGGATTATAGGTAAGAATCAAGAAATTAATTGAATCCCTAAGGTATTCCCACCTTGGTTTTGTAGAGCCAAAAGTGTAGGAAGCATTGTGCTTTGTGCAGTTGGCCTAGAGACATACTTTATTATACCAATCATGATAATTAGCTACCTCTAGGTATATTAAATTTTGTTGTCTACTAGTAATAATAATCACTATTAAATCAAGAGCCAATGAGATGAATCAATAGTTTAAACTTAGACCTATAAAACTTTCACCACACCTTCATCTCATACATTTAACAAATAAACTAAAATACAATGTAAAACATGCATATCTAATGCATGTAACCAAGAAAAAAATCACACATTTAACACTAGATATGATCACCTAGAAACCCTCCAATGAGAAGGTAAAACTAGGGTGGGGATGACACCCAAAAATCTTCACTACTATAGTAATAAAGTGTATCCAATGAGGGTTACATATTTTTTATCATGAAACATGATCTACCCTATGAAAGGTATGCCTTATTAAAGGCTTACAAAGACTATTAGGTCTCACCTTGTTAGAGAATTTCAAAACCCTATTAGAAGTGTGCATGGTTAAAGGACTTTAACTCGCAATTAAGTAAGCACCTTGTTAAATGATTTCATACAACCTATTAGGACTACTTTGTTAAGATATTTTGACTAAAATCACCTATTAGAATGTCTTAGCTTTGATCCTATGATTAGCACTTGATTACGTGATAACAGATCACCTCTAAATTGATGTCTTGTTGATCCTTCTTGATAAAATGTCTCTTTTTTGTATCATTTCCCTTTCCTCTATTATGCTCTAACTGATTCTACAATATAATCTCACTTCATAACTCCTTAGCCACTATGAATGCACTATTTACACATGCAAATTTATCTTATAGCTCCTTCAATACCTTGCTCACTTGCTAAAGAGTTTAGGATTTGTCCTCATTAAGAAGACTTTGGTGACTTAGGGTTAGGTATGAATCTATGGCTGAGATTCATCCATTTTGCCACTTAATCCTTTCTATTTTCTAATTGGTTGCATACAATTGCATAAGGAATCCAACTTGAGATTCATCCTTATCTCCAAAATATCAAAATATAATCTTAAGTTGGCTCCAAAATGGTTTACACAATTTTTTGTGCCTTTTTAAAAAAATATGTCAAAACTGTCACTCGACATCTAAAGTCTTTGATTCTTGACATATATTGTTATTTATGTTGTGACTCAGCATCTGTGTTACTCGGGATACACTACTTACTTATCTCCTGTGTCACTAGACATACACTATCTAGTTGGCACTTGAGTGACTCGACAATCACTATGACTTGACATGCTCTATAATATACATGTTGTGCTCGGCATGTACTACTTGTTTGGCATGAGCTAAGTAAATAACTTAAGTGTGTTGAAACTCACTTGTCAAAACCAATTTGAGATCAACACTCATTACCTTGTGGGTAGTAGTCTTTTCCATGTAATGACCTCCACATATTCTTTAATGCATCTAAGTGAGTATCTTTTCTGATTTCTTCTAATCAATACAGTTCAAAAGTATTTCTTCAAAATTTCTCCACCATAGACTTTGATTAATGATGATGTATCTAATTCCATGCAACTTCACATTTCTCTTTTCATTATCATTTAGATGGGTTGGATTCTCCATGTGTTGTAAATAGTATATCACATCTTTGTACTAATCACAGTCATTCATGTCACATGTGTCTAGTCTAAGGTCTTCACATACAACATTTATTTGGTTAGCATTCAAATTTTATTGAGACATCAATTTTTCTAATCCCTAACCTCTTTCCAATTTAGTCATTTGTATTTCAAAATTGAATTCTTGGATTCCATTAATCCATCTACTAGACACTTCCTATTGGGAGAATATATTATTGACTGTTGCACTAGGTACAAATGCAATAAAAATGGCACCAACTAGATAGAATCTAAAGCATTAACAACTTTGACAAGAACATATGTGTGATTTTCATTGATCTCATATTTCAATTCTGTAGGTTGAATTGATTTACTAAAAAATGCAATGGGTGGTTTATATCCTTCTTCATCCTTTTGAAGTAAAAATGTTGCTATGGTATGGAAGGAAGAAAAAGAAAATATATGCATTGGATTTGTATAATCAAGTGTCTTCAGTAATAGTGCATTTTTTATGGCATGCTTAATTTCTTGTATAGAAATAGATAGCTCAACTTCCCAATTGATTGTTGCTCCTTTCTTGAGAATCTGGGAAATAGGTTTGTTGATCTAAGAAAAATTTGTCACAAATCTTCTCAAGAAATTGACTTTGCCAAAGAAGGATTAAATTTTTGGGTTTAAAGACCTTGTCTATTGTTGCCACTTTCTCAAGATCAATCTTAACTCCATCTTTGGAGACTATATGGCCAATCAATTTACCCTCTATCACTCCAAAAGTGCACTTCTTTGGGTTCAATGAAACTACATATTCCAAGGCCTTTATAAAAATGTTTTCTATATGCTTAGAGTGGTCCTCAACCATTTTAAAATATTTTGTTAGATCATCCTAACAAAAACCATAAATTTATCAATGTATTCCTTGAATGAAACATCCATGGCTCTATGGAATGTAGCTCCTTTATTTATCAAACCAAAAGGCATCCAGACATACACATATGTTTTGCAAGGGGTTATGAAAGTTGTCTTGAATTTTTCCTTCTCATCAACCAACACATGGTTGTATCCAAACAAATCATCCATCATGGACATTAATTCTAACCTAGTTACTTACTACAACATCGCTTCCATGTTTGGCAAACCATAGTTATCCTTAAGTGAAGCAATGCTCAAATTTCTAAAATCAACACACAACCTAACATCACCATTTTTCTTCCTAATTGGAAATAGGTTTGACACCCATGAATAATTCCTAATAGGCTTAATTATTTCTCCATTCCTCAACTTCATAAGCTCTTCTTGCATTGTGGGGGTTAATGTGGGATTAATAGGTCTTTGCTTTTGTCTAGAAGGCTTGAAATTCTCTATTAGTGATATTACATGCTGAAAAAGGTCTTCCCTATAAGCTTTAAGGTCATAATATGACCATTCAAAAACATGCCTAATTTTTTTTAACAAATCAATAAAATATTTTCTAATTGTAGGAGACAAAGTCTCACCTATGTACACCTTCTTCAATTATTCAACTATTCCAAGGTTCACTTCTTCAAGCTCTTGTATTTTTTTATCTTTGACTTCTAAATGCACTTTATATTGATTGTCAAAGACACTCTCTAATACAACCAATCCTTTGGGTTATTTTTTCTAATTTCAAAATTTCTTGGCCAAAAATGGTCTCCTTGCCATCTAAAATTTTCAACCAAACGACTACAATCTAAATCCTAGTCACAGTATTTTTCTTCATTGAGGAGAAAGTTCATAATATCTTTATCATCCTCTAATACCTTCTAGTTCTCTATGTTATTAGGAGTGGATGGCATATTTTGTATTTCAATCTTAGAAACACTAGCAAATGACATATTATTAGGTTTAATAGCTATATTAGCTAGTAGATCAACCATCTTGTTATTACTCCTATCCATCCAAGAAATACCAAAAGCATCAAATGCTTCAATATAATCCCAAAGAACATTCCTATACTATTTTAAACTCTTTTTCTTGGATTCATATGTCTCCTTAACCTGAGATACAACTAGTTTTGAATCACCAATAGCGTGTAGCCTTTTGATACCATGATTTGTTACCACTTTCAATCCAAGAAATAATGCTTCATTTTTTGCAATTTTATTAGTACAAATGAAATTTAGGGTGAATGAGTATCTAAATATATTCTTATTTGGAGATATGAAAACTACTCTAGCTCCTGACCCATCCTTAGAGTTTTCCCCATCAAAATATATAGTCCAAAGATTCTAAGAATCCATAATTTTTTGCATCTTGTGAAATTAATGGTACTAGCTTTTCCATTTCTTGAATGGTGATTTCACCTCTAAAAGAATTCACATATGTGTTTATAAAACATGTAGCATCTGTATCAATATTGTCTTCCAACATATGGGTAGCTCTTGGTTCTCTATCAAACTTAATGGCTTTATCTCCTACATGAAATGTAGCATAAGAAAAATCACATTGTAGGCTACCTCTGATTGTAGTGTTCCACTTTCTTGAGAGAAAAATTCCATACTATGGAGGAATATCAATTACTAAGATAGTCATTGTTAAATCAACATTAGGGTAGGTAGCTAATCTAAAAGGCCATGCATTGATTATTCCTTTGACAAGGACCTCTCTTACATCCATAGCTCTACATATACCCTACTTTGCATCTACTTTCAAACCAAGGGCATCCATAATCCTAAATGGCATGACAATTATTGAGGCTCCTAAATCAATCATGCAATTGTTTAGGGTTTTACCATTTATGATTAGATTGAGAAAGAAAGGGTCAATATTTTCTATATAGGTTGTAGATGATTTATCCAAATACATCTGAGGTATTTAGGACATGACTCCTTTGTCTTCTTTTTATTTTACTACAAATATAACCTCATACCTTATTGATGACTCCTCTACAATAATATTATTGGTCCATATTCCTCCTAACCAATAGAGGTCTTTAATCTTATGTTCCTCTATCCTAAACATTTTAGATTGTGGGACTTTAACATTAATCTATAATAGCATAGAAATCATTCCAATAGGATCATATAAAAGAGGTCTAAATTGATTACCTTTAGTAGTTTGTACTTGGATAGTAGGCTCTTCCACTTGTCTAATGGCATCAAAATTTTACTTATTTTCATGTTTATTTTCCTTGACTATCTCTATACCTTAGAATTGCACTTTCTTTTTGGGTTCCCATTTCTTGTTCTTATTGTCCTTGATTTTTACTTTTACTAGATTATCCCTTTTATTTCCATTATCCATTTTATGAGTTATTTCCTTGATGAAAATACCAACTACTTTCTTAGTAGCATTTTTTACTACCCTATTTCTAAGATTGTAACTATTGTGAATCCAAGCTACCATTTCAGCAGTTATCCTATCAATTTCTTTATTAGATGGTTTCCTAAAATTCATATGCTCAACATGGAATATCATATTACACATCCTATCTTCATCTTGATCATCATCATCTAAAAATACTTGTTGATGACGAAATTGATATATATCTCTAACTACTAGCATCAGTCTCAGAGTCTTATAAATCAGATTCCTCACCATTATCACATAGATTAAGCATATTACATGCCACATCTTCATTGATCTTTTCTTCTTCACCTTCTTTCTATTGTGTTTGATAATTTTTTGAAAAAATATTGGGCAACTAACCAATAATGAGAAAAAGGAGATTGACATATAATACACCATGGCATATCTTCCATCATAGATAAATTCATTATAGCTGGTGTCCTTTATCCTTTGTACCTTTGGTATTATTAGGAATGGGATTACCGTCCTTCCATTATGTGGTACAAGGATAGTTATGCACTCTAGTTTGCTTATTGTAATGGTTATTAAATTGAGGCTTCTCACCAGGATTTGGCTTATTTGCATGATTTATTGGTGGATTTATATTCTTAATTAGATTCAAATATTGATCCATTTTATTATCCTTAGGTTTCTTAATTGTAATAGGCTTATCACCTTCTTTTCTATTACCCTTGGGATTAAATAACTTTGGATCATCTCTTCTCCCTAACATACCAGATGCTTTCTTAGTATTCTCTATGTTGATAGCTAGCTTATAGTTATCCCTCAATGTCTTGGGATCTTTATCTCTTAGAGTGTAGGCCATATCATTACCAAAAGCATTGAAATAAGTGGTAAGACATACATCATCACCCAATCTCATTATTTGAAATAACTTATACATTCCCTTCTAGAATCTTACATTTAAATCAAATGCTGACTCATTTGGATTTGACTTTATGTTATTGAACTCAATTAACATAAAACTTGCATTAGTGTTACCACCATACCACTCTTTAAATAGATTCTCTAAATCATCCCAAGAGCTAATATTGGCATTAGGTGACCTTCTAAATAATCCCTTGCATATTTAGGTATTGAATGTACAAATAACTTGATAACCACATTCTTATGCTCTACCTCATTGTAATTTAACATATCCATGAATTTTCTAAGATGCTCTTTACTAGTTATAAAATTGTTGCCTAAAAGATTAATGAATTTGTCTCTCAAATCATTTGAGATGGGATGAGGAAAGCTATGTATACCTACAAATGACTTCTACTTATATTTCTCCATGTAGACAGGTCTTCTTTGGAAATGTATAACATTTGAAGTTCTTGGTCCTATCCCTTGAGCTTGGATAGGGATTTGGGCTTGTTGGGTAGTAGGTATTTGGCCAGTTGTGGAAGAAAAAGCAGATGCTAACTAAGGAAAATGTTGGCTAGTTACTATAGGTCCATAGACATGAACAAAGGACATGGCTTGTGAAGGTTGGTTTGGCCAAGATGCTAGGATAGAAGTGTATTTGATAAAGTTTATCTTTCTTTTTTCTTCTATAGCTTATGCCTCATTTTCAAGCTATGACAAAGGTTAGGTTTACAATTGTGCCCAAATGTCCTCTTAGTGCTCCCAACCTACTTTGATCCTTACAAGATAAATATTCTTTTTCCAATCCATGAATATCAATAACCTCATGATAATCTATTATAGGATCCATTCCAAAGACTCCTTGAATTTCTTTAGTAGTAATCTTCACAAACCATTCCCCATTTATTCCCCTCACCATCCTACCTACTAGATCATAATTTTGGGATACAATAGTGAGGAAGTTTGAATCCATAAAGACTTTGGGAAATACTAACTTTCCTAAGTCAAAATTCTAAATATTTCCATGAAGGGAAATTAAATTTCTCTCTGGAAACTAGTTTTGGAATATTTGTAATCCCATTTTAGAATTCACTACATCCCAAATCCAATTCCCTTTGTCAAATAAACCATTTGCAACTTGTAGCCTAGGGTTTACAGGATATAATTTTTTTATCTAGTCAGCCTCATTGGTAGATTCACTTAGTTATTCTAAAAATTCATCATGAATATTTCCATTGGCATACTCAACCTTCCCAAAAAAATCCTTCTTTGGAGGCATATTGAATGACAATGAAGAAAATACCAAAATTATTATTCATGTGTAGAGGGAGATACTTGGCCTTTTTGCTTCTTCTTTGAACACTACAATGGATTATTGTCATAGGAAAAATTCTCAGCTCAACAAGGTGAAATAATGGTTTTTTGATAGGTACCAGGTCCAAGAATTCACAAAATCTATTTTCAGAATAAATTTGTGGACCATCTTCACTATATTTCCTATATTAGTTCACACGAGAAGCTTTTAATTCCTATAAATGGGGTGTAGAAAAAAATAGAGTGGCATTTCTCTTTAAGTTTGAAAATGGGCCATTGATTTACAAAAATTTGATGATCAGGAAATAAAATGTAGTTTGACCCAACTTTAAACTTTTGATGTGGCATTCAACCCAATTAAATTGACATATGTACCCTTCTTTGCCTCACTAGAAACTTATGTATTATTCATGTATGTAACTAGACACATGTCAAGCTCTTGTCATGTTGTTATAAATAAAGGTCAAGTAGTTTCCCTTAGTGACATAACAACAACCTTCAATCTATTGTGCATCTGAAGATCAATGATGAAACTTCAAAACTATTTTGAAAGTGGGCCACCATGCTATGTGTCACCTTGTCACTATGTTACCAAGAGTAAAGGCCTTGCAACTCTTTCTGGTGACAAAGAGACATCCATTGATCAACCTTTAATTAATGGTAAGAATAAACTAAACATATTACAACTAAGATGGGTTCATTGGACATGTGTCCTGTTATCGCTATTTCACCAAGACTAAAACCTATGCAACTTCCTTTTGCAACAAAGTGATGACCATTGATCGATCAACTTATCTAAGGTGATGATCTTGTTTGAAACCTTTCTTTTTACTAGGTCTTGCAGATAGATGGCATCTTGTCACTATGTCACCAAGAGTAAAGACCTTGCAACTCTCATTGGCAACAAAGCAAAAACCCTTGATCTTAATGAATATCAAGGGCCATCATCACTTGGTTAATTTTCACACATAAAATGTAACCCACATAATATTTAAAAAAAAAACTTGGGTTATAATTTTAAAATGAGACTTAGGGTAAGGTAAGGTAACATAGACAAATTTGAAAGGTACCCAAGAAAATAAAAAGGGGTTTTCAATTGATTTTTTAGAAGTTTCTTGCACTTTTCTTTAAAATTCATACCAAGTAAACCTAACTCAAGGATTTAGGGGAAAACTATCATTGGAAAAAAAACACAAAATTAGGGATCAATCAAGAGCATACAAGCCTAATTTTGAATGTAAATTAGATTTTCACTAAAATAGTTTAGAAATTTTTAATATTTGAAAAACTAGGCCAATAGTAGCTTTGTCTAGGGATGGTGAATCACTTGTATCCATGTAAGAATGTAGAATTTATGGAAAAAGTAGACCACATACATGAAACAAAGAATGACAACTTATTCAAAGAGTAGCAAAGTAGAACAAACAATGTACAAGGGCTTTACAAAGACTCGCAAGAATTTACAGAATATATAGAAACTTATAGCAAACCCTAAACTATAGTTCATGGAAAAACAAGTATTTATAGGAAAATACCTCTTCAAGAACTATTCATGAATTGGTAGTTCAAGAATATCACCTAATAATTCTTTCAAAATGTATGAATCCTCTCCCCATGTAGCATCAACTAAATAAGGACCCAACCATATAAGATCAAATTTTTTAGGTTTTCCTTTGTCTTCAATCCTAGCATTCCACATCAAAACTAGGTCTCTAGATCCAAACTTTTTAACCACTATCTTTCTATCATATAACACTTTGACCTATAATTGTAACTGTACATTTCTTCTTTTCTTGTCTCTACTAGTCCTACCAACTCATCCATTCTTTCTTGCATATCATCAATGACATCTTCATTATATATTTGAATGTAGTTGTCTAGGCCTATTAAATTGTTTTGAGACATTCTAGCCTAGATTCCATATAAAATATCAAAAGATGCAACACCTATTGCTTTCTTCACTATTACTCTATCATCCCAAACTGCCAGTTGTAACTTAGAATACCATGCTTTATTATTCTCATCCAAAGTCTTTTTTATGACTTTCAAAAGGATCTTATTGGTAGATTTAGCCTGTCCATTCCTTGTAGATGATAAGGTGAGGATGTTGATCTAATTATTCCATATTTATCACAAAATTTAACAAAGTCTTCTGATCTAGAGCACATTGTGTTATCAATCACAATCATTTGAGAGCATCCAAACCTTATTATAATGTTATTTAAAAGGAAATTCTTCACTACTTTGCTAGTAGCATTTCTTGTAGGAATGGCTTCCTCCCATTTTGTAAAATAATCTATTGATACTAGGATCTAGGAGTAACTAGTACAATATTTGTGAGAGATCTCACCTATAAAATCTATGCCCCACTACTAAAAAGGTGTCTAAACTTCAATTGGTTTCATAGGGGTATTTATAGAAAACTTTAACTTACTTGCAAACCTTTGACATGCATCACATCTTCTAACAAGCAGTTGTGCATATTCAAAAAGAGTAGGCCACCAAAATCCATTTCTCATTATCTTATGAGTAGTAGCCTTTTCCATATAGTGCCCTCCACAAACTCTTGAATGCATGTCATTCAATATTTTCTCAGCCTTTTCCTGATCAATGCATTTTAGCAATATTCCTTTATTTTCTCCACTACAAAATATTGTTAACAAATGATATACCTAATTGCATGTAATTTTGTATTTCTCTTTTCATTATCTATCACATGGGGTGGGGCTTCCATGTGTTGCAAGTAATATATAACATTTTTGTACTACTCACAATGGTCCATGTCACATAGGCCTAACCTTAGATCTTCTATTGCCATATTTATTTGGTTAGCGTCCAAGTTTTCTTGAGCCATTAGTTTTGCTAATCCTTGACCCTCACTAATTTAGTAATTTGGATGCCAATATTAAACTCTTGGATTCTATTAATCCTCTTGTAGCTCCTTCTAGATACCTCCCACTGAGAGAAAATATCCTTAATAGCTTTATTTGGTACAAATGCTATAAAAATGGAACCTACAATATAACATCTAAAAGCTTTGATAGCTCTAACTAAGACTTAAGCATGATTTTTCATTTATATCATATTTTAATTCTATAGGTTGAAAGGACTTACTTAGAAATGCAATAGATTGTCCATATCCTTCCTAATTTTTCTACAACAAGACTGTTGCTATAGTATGAAAAGATGCAAAGGAAAAGATATGAATTTTCTTTTCATAATCAAGAGTCCTAAGGATTGGTGCATTTTTTATGGCAATCTTAATTTCATGAAAAGCTTCTAAAGGCTCACCTTCCCAACTGATAATAGCCCCTTTTTTGAGAATCTTAGATATTGGCATACTAATCTCAACAAAATTAGTGACAAATATTCTTAGAAAATTTTCTTTCCTAAAAAATGACTATATTCCTTTTACATTTTTAGGCTTTGGAACTTTATCAATTGCAACCACTCTCTCAGGGTCAATCTTTAGCCCATCTTTTGACACTATGTGACCCAACAATCTTCCTTATGTTACTCTGAATGTGCATTTCTTTGGGTTCAAGGAAACTCCATATTCTAAGGTTTTAATAAAAATCTTCTCCAAGTGTTTACAATGGTTCTTAGCCTATTTTTAATATGTTATAAGATCATCCTAGTACGCTACCATTAACTTATCAATGTACTTGTGAAAAGCTACATCTACAGCCCTTTGAAAAGTTGCTCTTGCATTGATTAAACCAAAAGACATTCTTACATAAACATATGTACCCCATGGATTAGTAAAGGTTGTTTTAAACTGCTTATTTTCAGTCACAAGAACTTGTTGTAACCTAAAAAATCTATCCATCATGGACATTAATTCTAAACCAATCACTTGTTGTGACATGGCCTCCATATTAGGAAAACCATAATTATCTTTTAAAGAAGCAATATTTAAGTTTTTGAAATCCACACAAAGCCTTATATCTCTATTTTTCTTCTTGACATGCACTAAGTTTGATACCCAAGTAGAATGTGTGATTGGTTTAATTATTCCTCAATCCCTTAGCTTCATTAGTTCTTCTTGCATCTTGGGAGCTAAAGTGGGGTTTACCAGCCTCTGCTTTTGTCTGAAAGGTCTTCAATTCATCATATGATCATGCAAAGACATGTCTCTATTTTCTTAGAAAATTAATTAAAGGCTTCCTAATTTCAGCAGATAAACTCTAACCAATATACACCTTTTTTGGAGCTTTCGAGGTACCAAGACTTATTTCTTCAAACTCTTGTGGCTTTTGATCCCTAACATCTGACTTCACTCTATCTGGGTTGTCAAAAATATTTTCTAAGACTATTGATCCCTTGGGTACTTTTTTGGTTTGTGACTACAAAATTTATTGGCCAAATATTATCTTTTTTCCATCTATTGTCTTATTTAAAGCACTGCAATCAAGTTCTTGACCAAGATATTTGTCTTCATCAAATGAGAAGAAATTCATAATATCTTTATCATCATCAAAAACTTTCCATTGTTTTATATTATCAAGAATTGATGGCATGTGTTGCGCTTCAATATATGAAATACCAACAAAAGATATATCTTTAGGCTTAATGGCTACATTTTCTAACACATTGGTCATCTTCTTATTATTTCTTTCCATCCAAGATATGCCAAAGGAATCAAATAATTCAATTTGGTCCCATACAACAATCTTGTACTACTTCAACCTTTTATTCTTGGATGCATACATCTCTCTTACTTGAGAGACTACTAACTTAGAATCACCAATAACATGCAACATTTTTATTCCATGATTAGTTTCATTTCTTAATTCCAGTAAGAGTGCTTCATAGTCAACTATGTTATTGGTACATGAAAAATTCAAGGTAAATGAAAATCTCAAAGTATTCTTCTCTGGAGATACAAAAACTACCCTAGCTCTTGAACCTTCCCTAGAACTTGCCCCATCAAAGTACATAGTCCACAAAATCTATGAATCCATGTAGCATTCTACTTCTTGTGAAATTACCAGTGGGACTTTCTCAATTTCTTGAATAATCAATTCTTCTTTGAATGCATTTACATCAGTGTCTAATAAATAAGTAGAATCCTTATCAATATTATCCCCAAAAATATGGTTAACCCTTGGCTCCCTATCAACCTTGACAACCATGGCCTTACACTTACCTTTTTTGGTGTCTACCTCTAAACCCAAGGCTTTCATGACCTTAAAAAGCATTATAGTATAAGAAGCTCTTGAATCTGATGCAGAGTCTATAGCCTTGTTCCACCAAAACCTTCTTAAGTGCCTAGTAGTAACCAACCCACTGCAAGATGCTAAGCAAGGTTACCAGCCTTTACCCAATGCTGACCTCTATTTCTCCAAGTGGACTCCACTTCCCCAAGGTCATAACCCATCTCCAGGGCTCCTAGTAAACTTGGGTCAAATTAAGGCTTTAGGAACACTAGCCCTCAACTAGGCTAATCAGGGAAAATTAGACAAAATGCTTTCAAGGGTTCAAAAAATGAATTTTTTTGTCATTCCTATTCCTATCCCACCAATATTCATCCACTTTCAAGGTTCCACACCTTCAATAGACCTATTTCCCAAATCTAGGCCTAGAAATCCTAGTAGGTGTGTTTTTAGTTTTTTAAGCTTAACTCCCAAACTCCCCAAACAATGTGAAAAAGTAAAAAACTTTCCAAATACTCTTTACCAGGTTCTTGAAGATTCCAAAGTCTCATGATTTGATCCTACTCTAGCATGTCCAAACACCAACTAGGTTCACAGACCTAATAGGCCTAATTAGGTTGGCTTTCCAAAGCAAGTGTCAAGAAATGGATTCATATAATTAGTAAAACCACCTGGGACTCTTTATCATCATGCCAAAATTCTATTTCACCCTTCACCTTGGTCATTACAACAAGTTTGAGAGTTTAACACCAATTCTTCTTCAAAACTAGGTTAAAGACATGAGGATGTTTAGCCTAGGGCCTACAAGAAAAAATAGAAAACCATCCTTTTGCCCCTAAAACTCTACCATAACAAAGACTACACCTACTTCCCTCCAAAATATATCAAGGTCCCACCATTGGGTTGCAAGTTAGAGGCCCATATGTGCAAACTAGTCAAATTTCAAACTTAACCAGGTAGCCCTCAGTAAAATTGCAATATCTCACACAAATGGATAGATAAAACCCTCAAACCAAATGAAAATGAAATATACTTCAAATACCTATCCAAGCATGTCAAATTTCAAATTTTTCAATTCATACACATTTGTACAATGCCAAAGCATAGGAAAAATGGTAGAAAATTACGTTTTTATTGCTCCAAATGATCTCAAATCCATACAACTATCTCTCTCATAGGCCTATATAGTCATTACATACATATATGCTTCCATTCCAATGGTTATAACCATATTTCAAATGGTGGTTGCAATGTTTACTTGTTTTTTCAACTAAATTGCAAAATTGTCAGCATTTTTGCAATTTTGCTTGACAACTTTTGCAATTTTTTACATTTGACCTCCTAGACACCTAGGACTTGACCCAATGACCTCGAGGATCATTAAAACTTCATAAGAAAAACAAAAATCCTATTTGAAATGAAAGATCACCAAATTTTCTCAATTTTGACCCCTTGGTTCAGTTTGGCATTCTAGCTTATAATGGCACCTAGAGTCCAATTGACCTTACAATTTGGGTCTTATTACATTATTTTGCAACCATGTTATTAATCTACAACTAGGATGCCTATAAATTTTCCTTAGTGCCCTGTACCATACTCCTTAGGCCAAGAAAATTCAAGTCTCTTGAGTTGGCAAATCCTCCACTCTATGTCCTAGTTTGAGCAAATCTGCCTCAGTTAGGCATGTTGCATCTTTCATAGGTTGGTTTCTCCACTTGACAAGATACTGATATGTAGTTTTTCTCCTAGTCTGCTTAGTACCTTGGTGTCTAGGATTCATTCAACTTCTATTTGGGGTTGTTTAGGAAGCTCTATAGGTACTTCTACTCCATGGCTCTGACTTGTATCACAAACACTAGATCCCTTATAAGGATAAATATTAGAAACATTAAATGTATTAGACAAACCAATTCCAGCAAGTAGCTCTAGTTTGTAGGTATTTGCACCAAATTTTTGCAAAACTTTGAAAGATCCATTTTTTCTCATCATCAACTTAGTATATTTGCCTTTATGCAACCTTTCAGCCTTGAAATTAACCATGACCATGTCTTCTTCTTTAAATTGCAGATCCCTTCTAGTTTTATCTTCTCTTTCTTTATATGTTTCAGTGGTCTTCTCCAGCCTATGTTTGACCTCTTGATGCAACTCCTTCATGAATATAGAAAAATCCTCTACTTGTGAAATTTTCCTTGTAATTTGACTAACATCTCTCAACTCCAATACACCCCTAGGATGAGTTCCATAAACAATTTGGAAGGGGTTGAAACTAGTACTTCTATTGACTGAATCATTATAAGAAAACTCCACCTATGTCAAAGCCACATCACATGTAACACCATAGTCTTTTGTAAGACATATTAATAGGTTCCCCAAGGACCTATTTATTACCTTTGTTTGGCCATCTTACTGTGGGTGGTATGCTAATGAATAAGCCAAATTTGTTCCTAACTTCCTCCACAAGGTTCTCCAAAAGTGTCCTAAAAATTTAGAATCCCTATTTGATATTATGGATAATGGAAAACCATATAATCTCACTATTTCCTTGAAAAATATCCCTACGATATGTGAAGCATCATTGCTTATTTTGTAAGGAAGAAAATGGGCCATTTTAGAAAACTTGTCCACTACAACAAAAATGCAATCATAACCTTGTCTAGTCTTGTGTACTCCAAGTACAAAATCCATGCTGATAGAATCCCATGGTTTTTTTGGGATAGGAAGTGGTGTGTATAGACCTACATTTGATGTTTTTCTCTTTGTTTTTTGGTATACTATGCACCTCTCAACAAAATTTCTAACCTCTGACTACATTCTTGGCTAGTAATAAAATCTTTTGACCAACTCCAAGGTCTTGTCTAGACCAAAATGTCCTCCAAGCCCCCCCACAATCCTTCTCCTTTATTATATTCTCTCTTATGGACCCCTTTGGGACACACAATTGGCTGCCTTTAAAGAGAAAACCTTCCTATAGTATAAAGTCTACAAAATTAGTATGGTAACTATCAGTTATTTCTTTGCATACATGAAATTCTTTAGAGAAATCCTTGTCTCCTTCATACATATCCTTTATTGCATTTATCCTCATGCTCTCTAATCTAGTCTCTTGAATGGTTAGACTCCTCCTGCTAAGGGTATCTACTACTTTGTTAGAAACTCCCTTCTTGTGCTTGATAATGAAATTGTATGCTTGGATGTACTTCACCCACTTGGCATGTCTATGGTTCAGTTTATCCTATCTATTGAGAAAACTCAAAGCATGGTTATTAGTATAAAGTACAAACTCTATAGGCAACAAATAATGTCTCCACTTCCTTAAATACTAAAAAAATGCATACATTTCTAAATCATATGTTGAATAGTTTTGTTTTGCCTCATTCAAATTTTCACTAAAGAAGGCTACTAGTTTACCTTATTGGCTTAGGACCCCTCCTATGGCCCTATTGCTTGCATCACATTCAATGGTGAACACCAACCTTCTTCTTCAAATAGTCAAAGGACTAATCTACTTCTCTAGTCCATGCAAACTTGCATTTTCTTCCTCCCTTGATTACATCAATTATAGGGGCACACAAATTACTAAAACCCTTAATGAATTTTCTATAAAAACTTGCTAAGCCATGAAAACTCTTTACCGCACTTGCATTCTTTGGTGTAGGCCAGTTAAGAATGGCTTCCACTTTTGTTGGATCCATCTTGAGATTACCCTTAGAGATGACAAAGCCTAGGAACAACAACTCTTCCTTCATGAAGTCAAATTTGTCCAAGTTGATCCTTAACACCTTCTCCCTGAGTTTCTTCAATACCATTCCCAAATGTGTGAGATGTTCCTCCCTAGAATGACTAAAAATAAATATATCATCAAGATAAACAACAACAAAATGGTTAATAAAAGGCTTTAGGACCTCATTCATGAGTCTCATGAATGTACTTGGGGCATTTGAAAGGCCAAAAGGCATCACCATCCATTCATAAAGTCCCTCATTAGTTTTAAAGGCTATTTTCCATTCGTGTCCTTCCCTTATTCTGATTTGATGGTATCCATTAGAATAGAATTGTGCTCCTCCTAGGTGATCCATCAAGTTCTCCATCATAGGAATTGGAAACCTATACTATATGGTTATCTTTTTTATGGCTCTAGAGTCAGTAGATAACCTCCATGTACCCTCCTTCTTAGGTGCCAACAAAGTAGGGACTACACAAGGGCTAATAATCCTTCTTATGAACCCCTTTGCAAGCAATTCTTCAACTTGTCTTGCTAACTCTTTGTTTTGCTCTAGAGTTAACCTATATGCAGGATTGTTAGGCAATGTAGAACCAGCTATAAAATCAATACAATGGATTACCTCTCTAAATGGTGGCAAAGTATTAATAGTACAATATGAAATAACTTCCTTGTACTTGTCCAATAGCTACCTCACTTCCTTTGGTTCCACATTCCTTTCCTCTAATCTACCTTCCTTCCTTTTGTCTTCAAGTTTTGGCTTCACTACAATGGCAAAGAATGGTGTATTCTTCACCTTGAGGGTCTTCAAAAACTCCCTCTCTCCAACCACCATCACATTAGATGCATGTTGGGTCTCCTTCCCATCCTCTAGCAATGGTCTCATAGTGTACTCCTTCCCATTTTTGGAGATGATGTAGACATTGCTCCTTCCATCATGTTTGGAATTGACATCATATTGCCATGGCCTGCCTAACAACAAATGACAAGCATCCATCACTGCAACATCACAAACAATTTTGTCCTTGTACTCCCCAATTTGAAATTCAACATTAACTTGGTCATTAACTACAACCTACTACTCCTTATTTAACCATGAAACTTTGTAAGGGTTAGGATGAGGTAACCTCTTCAATCCAAGCTTCACTACCATCTCTACTGATGTTATGTTATCAGTTGAATTAGAATCAACAATTACCTTGCAAACTTTACCTTTTACCTTACATAAAGTTCTAAATAAGGTCTTTCTTTGGGAAGGTTCCTGCTCTACTATACTCTTCAGTAGGGTTCTATTAAACATCAGAGATTCTCCTCTCTCTAGATCAGCATTCCCTCTTGCCCCTTTTTCACTTTGTGCATCCTCTTCTTGTGCCAAGTGAATTCTTCTTTCTCCATCTTGATTGTTGCTACCCATTTTCTCTAGACATCTTGAAGACCTATACCCAATCTTATTACAATTGAAACATCTACCAATGAAGACCCTTGGAGTTCTCCCTCCAAATATACCTATTCCATTAGGCCTTCTTCCTCTAAATCCCCTTCTTGGATTTTATTCTCCATCTAATTTTTCTTGACTACTGCTAGGTTCACCTTGAGATCTATTTGATGAACCTCTGCCCCAAAATCTTCCTCCACCTCTATTGTCTCCTCCTTTCCCTCTACCATGGGAATCATTTTTCCTCTTAAGTTTATCCTCAAGCTTGAGGTCCATTTGATAACATTGGTGGACAGTCTTAGGATTGAACAAAACTAGTTCATCCTTGCTAGAATACTTGAGCCCATTCAAGTATATTGCCAACTTTTGCTTTTCATTCTCAAGAACTTGAGCCCTTAGAGTGAGTTTATGAAACTCCTCACTATATGCCCCCACATCCAAGTCTTTTTACCTTAGACTTTGCAACTTTTGATGCATTAGGACCTCATAGTCCTTTGGTATAAATTGTTTCTTGACCTCTAATTTCATCCTCTTCCAAGTGGCTATGGGCTCCTTCTCTTCCTATAACTTCTCATTTTGAAGAAAATTCAACCAAGGGAAAATCCTTTCATTTTAGACTTAGCAACCTTTACCCTTTGGATCTTAGGTACATTATCACATTCAAAGTGATTGTTAAGTGCTTCAATCCAATCCATGCATTCCTCTGGATTCAATTTGCCACTAAACATAGGTAGGTGTGATCTTTGATCCTTTCTCTCGACCCTTTCTAGGACCTCCAACATGGCTCTTTGATCTATAGGTATCCTATATCTCTCCTATCTTGGTTATTTTTCATCATTTCCTTCTTCTTCTCCTTCAAAGTCCTCTATGACTCCTCTAGCCATCTTGCCCTTCAACTTTTCCAATTCTCTCTTCATGTTTCTATTCTCCTCCCTTACTACTCTACTCTTTGTCATTTGCTCCTTGACCAACTTGACCAACTTCACATTAGTGATTATAAGAGGTATCTCCCTCTCTCCATCTTCATTTTCAATCATCTTGCTACCTCCATAGGTCCTTAGTGGCTTTGATACCACTTGATGCAGAGTCTACAGCCTTATTCAACCAAAACCTTCTTAAGTGCCTAGTAGCACCCAACCCACTACAAGATGCTAAGAAAGGTTACTATGCTTTACCCAATAATGACCTCTATTTCTCCAAGTGGACTCCACTTATCCAAGGTCTTACCCCCTCTCTGAGGCTCCTAGCAAACTTGGTTCAAATTAAGGCTTTAGGGACACTAGCCCTCAACTAGGCCAATTAGGGAAAATTACGAAAAATTCTTTCAAGGGTTCAAAAAAAGACATGCTTTTCCATTCCTAGTCTTATCCCACCAATATTCATCCACTTTCAAGGTTCCAACACCTTCAGTAGACCTATTTCTCAAATCTAGGCCTAGAAATCCTAATAGGTTTGTTTTTAGTTTTTTAAGGTTAACTCCATTATTCCCCAAACAATGTCACAAACTAAACACCTTTCCAAATACCCTTTACTAGGTTCTTGAATATTCCAAAGTCTCATGGGATGATCCTACTCCAACATGTCCAAGCACCAACTAGGTTCATAGACCTAATAGGCCTAATTAGGTTGGCTTTCCAAAGCAAGTGTCAAGAAATGGGTTCATAGAATCATTTCAACCACTTGGGACTCTTCTTCATCATTCCAAAATTCTATTCCATGCTTCACCTTGGTCATTATAGAAAGTTTGAGAGTTTAACACCAATTCTTCTTCAAAACTAGGCTGAACACATGAGGATGTTCAGCATAGGGCCTGCAAGAAAAAATAGAAAACCACCTTTTCTACCCCTAAAACTCTGCCATATAAAAGATCACACCCCTAAATTTATTCCCTCCAAAAGACATCAAGTTCCCATTTTTGGGTTGTAAGTTAGAGGCCCATACGTGAAAACTAGTCAAATTTCAGACTTAACCAAGAAGCCTTCAGTAAAATTGCAATATCTCACACAAATGGATAGATAAAACCCTCAAACCAAATGAAAATTAAAGATAATTAAAATACCTATCCAACCATGTCAATTTTTCACATGTGCCTATCCATACATGTCTTTACAACACCAAAACATAGGAAAAATGGTAGAAAATTAGGTTTTTATTGCTCCAAATAATCTCAAATCCATACAACTATCTCTCTCAGGCCTATATGGTCATTACATACATATATTATTCCATTCCAATGGTTATAATCATATTTCAAATGGTAGTTGCAATGTTTACTTGTTTTTGCAACTAAATTGCAAAGTTGTCAACATTTTTGCAATTTTGCTTGACAACTTTTGCATTTTTTTGTAATTTTTGACATTTGACCTCCTAGACATCTAGGACTTGACCCAATGATCCCAAGGATCATTAAAAATTCCTAAGAAACACAAAAATCCTATTTGAAATGAAAAATCACCAAATTTTCTCAATTTTGACCACTTGGTTCAATTTGCCACTTTGGCTTATAATGGCACCTAGAGTCCAATTGATGTTACAATTTGGGCCTTATTACATCATTTTGCAACCATGTTCCTAATCTAAAACTAGGATCTTTATACATTTTCCTTGGTGCCCTGCACTAGAATCTATCATGCAATTTTTTAGAGTTCTACCTTTTATAACTAAACTAAGGAAAAAAGGATAAATATCCTGCAAATAGGCTATAGATGAATTATCTAATAACATTTGAAGAATTTGAGATATAATACTAATATCTTTTACTACAATAGGGTTTTTTTGTATGGCCTTTTTCTCAACAATAGTGTGATTACCTATCCCACTCAACAAAGATAAAGCCTTATTCCTATGTTCCTCTATTCTAAACAATTCAAATAAAGGAACTTTCACAGTTATTTGAGATAGCATAGATATCATATCAATTGGATCACACATAGTAGGTTTTATAAGAATACCTAGAGTTGAGACTTTTTGAACAATAGGCACTATCACTTGCTTCGTGACATTAGATTTTGACTTCTTTTCTTGTAGATTTTCCTTAATTATCTCAATTGGCTAAAATTTTACTTTCTTCTTGGGCTCCCATTTCTTATTCTTACCATCCTTGACCATTTTTGTCACTCTACTATCCTTCTTATTTTCATCTGTCATCTTGTGAGTATTATATTTTATAAAGAAGCCAAATGGCTTACTAGTATCATTTTTTATAGTCTTATTTCTCAAATCATAGTTACTATGAACTTGAGATACCATCTTTATTGTGATTCTATCAATCTCTTCCTTAGAAGGCTTTCTCGAATTTATATGACCAACATTTGAAGATGTAGTACATACCTTATCATCATTACAATCTTTATTATCTAAAAATACTTTTTGATGATGTAATTGGTAAACAGTTCTCTGATTAGTAACATCACTTTTAGGCTCTTCTAAATCAGAATCCTCATATTCATCACATAGATTCACCATGTTGCAATTGATATCCTCGTAATCTTTCTCTTCTTCTCCCTCCTCATTTTACACATTCTAATTTGTAGCAAATGATTGTGCTACTATGCAATAATCTAAGTAATGAAGTGACTGGCATATGATGTACCATGCTAAATCATCTTTCATATTAATAGAATTTCTTTGCAGAAGGTTAGGGGTACCTTATCCTTGGTATTTTGAGTAGGGTTCGAGATAGTCTTGTCATCTTTCCACTAGGTAGTGTATGGACAATTATGCATTCTAGGTTGTCTATTGAAATTATTATTATTCACTAGAAATTTCTCACTAACATTAGAATTATTTGCCACTTGACTAGTCACCTGGCTACTAAGTGCTCTTAAATCTAGACAGAAATTGTCCCCTTCTTGGTGGAATGGGGTCTCAGATGCTCACTACATGTATGAGATGGCTGCTAAGAACTCTTCTCAGATTCCTTCTTCTGCTGGCATCTTGAAGAAGGTTCTTCCTTCTACCCCTTCTGTGGTGACTACTGGCCAGTCTCTGGTTTCTATTCCTGCTCCTAGTTTTCCTACTACTGTCCCTATCTCTAGGGTGGTTTTTGCTTTTATTTATTTTTTGTCCCCTCCTCTGGCTCATTCAGTGGTGATAGCAGGTCCGTCTCTAGACCCGATTTCTAGATTGGACTCTGCTCATATCTCTATTGATCTACCCTCTCATGAATTCTTGTCGTTGGATCAACCTTTGGCTCCCTCAGGTGTGGTAGCTATTCTTTCTTATTTTTTTTCCAAGGTAGTTCCTCCTATGATACCTTTGCTAGGTTCCACTATTCTATCTCAGGTTTCTGTTGTCACTTCCTCTTCTTCATCCTTTTCCCTGGCATCTAGGGTTTTAGGTTCTGGCTGTGATGGTGTTGATTTTCGATGGTAGAAGGATACTAGTTTGGTGAAGGATGGATGGAATATAGTAAAAGTAAAAAAGGAAAAGCTACCCACTCCCTCTTTTGACATGGCACTAAGGTCTACCAAGAAAGGCTCAAAAGGGAAAGTTTGACTCACTTGGCGTTTGGCCAGTTTTTCCCTAGCTCTTTTGGCCTTTTTCTCTTGGCAGTGTGTTTCATTTTGGGGTTTTAGGAGCCCATTAAAAACCTATTTTTGGTGGCCATTATTGTCTTGTTTTATGTTTTGCCACTTTGGTCACCTTTTGTTTGCTGATTTGTTTCTCCTTTGTTGCTTCATATAGGGTTTTAGGCACCCTTCAAAACCTAGTTGTGTGGCTGAGGTGTACTATTTTTTTTTGTGATGCAAATCTAGTCACTTCTGTTTGTGACCCGTTCTTCCTTAGGACTATATTTTTTTTGGTTTGGGCTTCATTGAAAAATCTTTATTTGTTAAGGGTTTCAAGGTCCCTTCAAAGCCTGTTTATCTTATCAAAAATATTAGAATTATTTGCATTGAAAGCTGGTGGATTCATCTTTTTTAGAAGATTCAACTCTTGACCCATTGTGTCCTCCTTAGGCTATTGACTTGGTGGTCAATACCTCCTTTGGAGTTCATGACATGGCATAACTACCTCTCATGGATCTAGAGAGCTATTGGTGCAATGGAAAACATACCAACAATTGGTATTAGAGTCTTAGATCACAAGTTTGAATATTGGGAGACCTCCTTCACTCCATCGATGTAGAATCCTTCATTGGTGCTAAGGGGGAGATTGTTGACTTGGTGGTTAGCACCCCCTTTGGGGTTCATGACATGGCTTAACTATCTCTCGTGGATCTAGGAAAGTCTAGCGTTTGTGACATTCATTGATAGCTTGAGCTTTTGGTGCAATGGAAAACATACCAACACAAGCTTCTTCCCTGTAGGAGGATTATCACTTTCTTTTTTATTGTTCCTTGGGTTGAACAATTTTGGGTCATCTCATCTTCCTAACTTACCATAGGCCATTCTATTGTTTTCAGTATTAATAGTCATCTTGTAAGTGTCCCTTGGGGATTTGGGATCTTTGTCTCTTAAATTATAAGCCATCTTACTATCAAAAGTATTGAAATATGTAGTAATACATACATCTTCATTGAGTACCATCACTTGGAAGAGTTTATACATTCCCTTCTAAAATCTTATGTTGAAGTCAAAAGTGGACTCATTAGGGTTGTTTTTGATGTTGTTGAAATCATTCAACATGAAACTAGCATTAGAGTTATCTCCATATTGTTCTTTAAATAACTTTTCCAATTCATTCCATGAACTAATGCTATCATTTGGAAATCTCCTAAACTAGTCCATTGCATCTTAAGTCAATGAATGCACAAACAACTTCATAACCACATCTTCATGCTCTATTTCAAAATCGTTAAGCATGTCTTGAAATATCCTTAAGTGTTCCTCACTAGTAACAACATTATTTGTTGAAAACTTCACAACCTTATCTCTAAGGTCAAAGGATATAGGATGTAGGAAACTAGGAATGCCTAAGAATGACATCCATCTATATTTCTTCATGTATATAGATTTCTTTTGAAAACCAATAGCATTTGATGTGCTTGTTGCATTTGTTTAGTTTAGAATAATGCTTTAATGTTTTTATAATTAAATAGAAGGGATCTGAGTACTGATGGTAGATGATTATGTAGGGGCTAATTGAGAAAATTTTTGGCTTTGTACTACTAGTCCACAAGTGGGCATTGAAGTTGTGGCTTGAGCACAAATATTAGGCCATGAAGCTAAGGCAGAATTTTATTTAATAAACTTGATTTTTCTTCTAGTTTCTATTGCATGTGCTTCATTTTCAACTTTCTCAAGCTCCTTTGCTAAATCCTCCTTCTCCTTTGTTGTCTTTTCTAAATCCAAATATAATTTAGACATAGGATGATTTTTAGATTTTTTTTGGGATAGGTTGAGGTTCATTTATTTGAATCCTTGTAGCCTTTTGTTTTCCTTTATAAGTGGGTTTCATAGTCATATCTACAAGGTCTAGCTAAATAAGCTTATAGGGTTCGACTTGATGTATGATAGGTTCTTGTCTCTAACTAAGGATTTTTTCTTTTTCCTAAACCTTGGACTTTAGATTATCTATATCTCCAAAAACATCAGCATGCAGAATAGAAGTTCTTTCTTCTAGTTTCTCATTCTTCTCTTTCAAAGTAGCTATCTTTTTAAGAAAATTCTCTCTCAATGAGAGCATTCATGGTATCTTTCTCTTTTTCCTTCTCCAAATGAATGTGTTTGGCCTCTTCTTCTACAACTCACTTCTTAAGGACTTCTATTTCTGAATACACTTCTTTGGGATCTACAAAAGTTGCTTCTGAATCTACTCAATCATCAAGATCTATGAAGTTGGTTTCTACATAAGGAACTTGCCTAGGATTAAAAGATGCATCCAAAACATTCCTATATCCTAGTATGTGATTCATTTATTTTATCACATCTAGTCTACAAAGAACATCCCCTATTGAAGATACATTCTTATCATGACATGTTCTTTCTTCCTGTAATGGGGTGCTAAACATCCCTCCCAAAAGTCTTGTGGTTTCTGATTTATAATTTAAGGAAGAAGACTCTCTCGACTACAAGCTACCAGTATTGAGAGTTTACTGACACACTACCTTTGGGTTTCCAAGTAGGATTTAGATCTACTTTCTTTTTGTTTTGATTTATCCTACCTACCTAAGGTAAGTTAGTATATAATGGCACTTTTTGATTGGCTCTTGTACAATCTCATGTATTTTTTCTCTTATCTTCCATCTATGAAAACACTTGTAAATGAGCACTACCTTCAAAACCTTGATCAAGTTTCTACCCTATTCTAGAGAAAATATAACATGAAATAGCTTTGGACTCAAAGAAAAAATCATGAAAGAATATAAAAATAGATCTGACACACAAAGGAGCTAATCAAAAAGACTTTTGGAAATGCAACTCTTTCTTGAAAGGTAAGACACTTTGCAAGGATAGTATACATTAGTATGCTATTGCAGTGTTGGGAAATTTATAAATTCTCAAGGTTTATCACTAGAAAAGTCCAATACAACCATGGGAAATATTTTAAAGAAACTGAAAAGAGATGTATGCAAATATCACTAGAAATTGTAGAACATTTCACACAACAGCATGTATTGGACAACTCCCTAGTAGATTCACCATTTTGTTGGTGTTTCAAAACTACCAAGTAAAAAAAAACTTGATACTAGGATTCTAAAGATAAAACTGTGTATAAGGTTTAGCAATCTTCTATATTCAACTAAGAAAACTTTAGATCTAGACCCAATTCCAATAGGATCTACTCTTTAGGTTCTGCACAACCAAGTTAGGTGCACCTGGGAGAGATATGGACATATAACTAGTTTATGGTTCTTGATTTCAACATATGCTCATTAAAATCATTTTCTATTTCACTTCTATCCCTTTCAATAGACAATGGTCACAATTCTTCTATACTTCACAAACAATCCTTGACAGTAGTAGCTAACAATGACATACAAGGGATTATAGCAAATAAGTGTTGACCAGCAGTTTAACTCTTCATACAATGAAGCAAATATTGAATTGATTTATATTTATGCTTTATGTAACTTCATGACTTCTTTAGCATGCAACTAAATAAATGATCAGTACCCTATCCATTGGCATTTAGAGTCCACCCAATAGTTTTGACCTAATTAATTGCCTTACAATCAATTATATCAGTAATTAACCCTAAACCCCATTCTTAAGAATATCCTTCCTATGTAGCTAGCAATCCTATCAATTTAATGGAGCATTTACTTAATTCCTTGAATTAAAAGCTGATGAGGCCAAATATTGGCTTTATTTCATGATAGTTTTAAAACACTTTGTTGATACTCTATTTTATCTTTGTCAAAACATTTGTGGACCTATGTTTACTGAAACCTGTGATAAACCTATGGGTAGATACTATGCCATCTTTCGCTAGTATTATATATATTATGTAGTATTTCATATAGTTATCAAAATGTGTGTTCTTATATTTAAATCTAATTTGATAAATGATTATTTGCAAAAATGTCTCTGCATAATAACTAACCAGTTAGTAATGAAGCTAAAAGATGATTGGAGGAATTCAAAGATGAGCCCCAATAGCATTCAAGGAGAAGAGAATGCTAAGGAGTAGGCATGATGGAGGAAATTTGTAACAGTTCCAAAAGACATGGTAGTGAGTATGGAGGAGCTATGAAGACTTATTTCCTTCTCTGCATTTATTCCTATGGTGAGTGGATGTTTAGACTTTATTATTCCTGCCTTAAGCCATTATTTCTTCTTCCCACCTTGAGTTGTTATTTTCCTTCTTTCTCTCCTATGTATTTAAAGATAGGTTATTTACTTTTCTATTATGAGAATAAGTGCCAATCTCCTATATATAGGAATTGACCCAAGTGTGTTAGTTTAGCCAGTTAGAAGAAAGAGTTTATGAGAATAGACTATTAGCTTTTATAGAGAGTTGTGTTTTTACAGTTCTATGTGTTATGTAATGAATTTCTAAAATGTAATGAAATTGTTTTTGGCTTCTATCTTGTGTTAGTACTTTAGTCAAAGTTGACCAAGGGGGACCACTTGGAAGGTCAATTAGATTAGGATAGAATAGATTTATTTCCAAGCATTCTTAGTATTGTAAGTATAAGTTATAAGTTCCTTCCTCTAGCATCACACTTCATGAATGTTCCTGGAGCATATGTGAGAATAGTTATAGTGGATGAATTAAGTAGGAATATTTGTTAGCCTTGCATTGTATTTCCAGTATTCATAGAGTTAAGTGTGTTAGTTTCCTACAAAAATAGTGTAAGTTCTTTTCCTTTCATTTTACTTTCCTGTAGCATAATCTTAGTGACTCATTAAGAGACCTAGTGCACATGTTCTGCCAACCATTTCAAGTATACATCCTTGGGTTTACAAGATTAAATGCACCTCATAGTGGGAAAAATAGTCCTTAGATTGAATATATTATTCCTAAGCATGGCCTAGAGCATGACTATGATACACCTATTATGAGGTAGACCATTTTTGAGTCATAGTTCTTAGATAAAGTTTTATAGAAATTTATAGTTTTGAAGATTCTTTCACAAGTGTGAAAAGTTTAATTGCATGCATTGAAGAGGAAGACAACAAGATGAATATGGTAGATTTCTTCCATAGGAGTCTATTAATTTGAACAAAGAAATTAAAGAAGAAGAAGTTGAGTTACCTTTTGAAGACACAAGCCCTATTTTTTCCACAGCATCATCATCAAGATCTGAACCAATAGATACAAGTGGTCTTCAACCTTTTACTAAAGTTTTGGTAAGTTTTTTTGATAACACTACTTTGAATCCACCAGATGTTAATCATCCAGTACCCAATGTCCCTTTTTAGCAGCAACCTCATAATCTCATATCTCCAGTCATGGCACAACCTACTTTTCCATTTCCTCTCCCAAGCCTTTTAAATACTGATAATCTCAAGAATATACTTGCAGCTACCCTTCCAAAGTTCTATGGACTTGCAACCAAAGATCCTAATACTTTCTTGTTTGAATTTGACATACTTTGTTGTAGTTTTGACAACAACACTAATGCCCATAAGCTTAAATTATTTCTAGCAACATTGAAAGAATTAGCTCTATGATGGTTCATGGGCTTAGGAGCCAATGTAGCAGGAAGCTAGGATGAAATGCAAACTTTGTTTCTGGATAAGTACAATGAGTATTACAAAGCATCTAGTTCAAGAGGAGATGATGTCTTTAGGATATCTTAGAAAGAGGAAGAAACATTGGAAGACTATGTTTCACATTTATTATATACAATACAAAAGAACCCTCAGCATGTGTTGTTTGAGGATTCACAAAAGCTAGTCTTTCTAAGAGGTGTGAATGATAATTGTTTAGAAGCACTGGACCTGATGGCTAGTGGTGATATATATCAAGCTTCCTAGGAAGACCTCAAGAAGGTCTATCAAATCTATTCAAGGTCAACCATGAATAAAGGAAGAAGACCTCATTCCATAGTCACTAAAGGAATTAGTCAAGGCATTTCAAAGCTTGAGATATCTAACCTATTATCAAATTTCAAACAAGACAACATCAATGATGTCACTACACATCTTGACATAATGACTACAAAGAAGAAGTATGTAGAATCCAAGCTACAACTAGTTGAATAATGCCCTCATTGCTAGAAGAAAAAGAAGAATTGCCAATGTAAACTAGTCAAAAGCATGGAGAAGCAGCATATTTCAACTGAGTACATCAAGATAGATGGAGATGATGAGCAAGTATTCTTTGTTGCTCAATGTTGACCATGGGCCCAATGTCAAGTTATGCCTTAGGACCCTTTGCAAAATTGAAATTCATATGGTAATCAATGGAAAAACCATAATCCTCAAGGTCCTCCACAATATCAACCTAATTGGAACAATGCTAGGCAAAACAACCCATAAAAATTCCAATGGCCTCAGAATTCCCAACCACCCTGGCCTAACCAATAGAGTAACCAATGGTAGAATCAATAGAACTACTGGTAGAACTAGCAAAACTAATGGCAACCATCCCAAGGGAATTGGCAATCTATGAACCAATAGAGGGGATCTCAATAATGGCCTAACCAAAATGCTAGTACCCCACAATTACCACTTCCAATTCAACAACCTACTCTAATGCCACCACCTACAAATCCTAGACCTCAAAATTAGACATAGTTACCTACACAATCTTAGCCAAACCCAAATAACCAATAGCCACAATAGCCTATGTATAGTGTTGATGCTTAGCAGTATCCTACTTACACTTTGGGTGTTGCAGATATACATCTAAGATCTAGTACAACCTTACCAGTGCCTAAACTGCCTCTTATAACTAAAATATCAAACCCTCCCATAGCATCAGAACCCTTAGTTACTGAAACAATTGACCCAACCAATGTTACCATGTCAACCCAAGCTCAAACAATAGTGGAACTCCTTTTTCCAGAAAAGCTTATACAAAAGAAGCCTGAAAAAATAGAGGAATAGCCTTTTGATATTGTTGATCAATTGAAAAACTTACATGTCCAAATACCCCTATTTCAAGCCATTAATGATGTTATAGTTTATGGAAAATCCATTAGAGATGCTTGCCTAAAGAAGCTTGGAAGGAAGAAAAAGGACCCCACCATAGTCCATGTTGTGGGATAATTGGCTAAGATCATGTTAGGGAAATTGATCACACCAAAATATTCTGATCTAGGAAGTCCAATAGTGAATGTTAGTATAAATGGTCAATTTGTTAAAAATTCTTTAATAGATCTTAGAGCTACTATAAATTTCATGACCAAGGATACTATGAAGAAGTTGAAAATAGAAGGACTAAGGGCTACATGAACTATTCTGCAACTTGCAAATAGTTCTACTATCACCCCTGATGGGATGATAGAAAACATAGTCATAACCTTAGATTCTTTAGAATATCCTACAAACTTCATGATTTTATTACCCAAAGTTAATCTATCTAGTTACCCTATCATCCTAAGTCAACTATGGTTAGCCACAACTGATGCAAATATAAGTTGTAGATCAGGGAATATGACCATATCAAATGGCCAAGCAACAAAGAAATTTGATTTATATCCTCCAGCCCAACCATTACCAAATTTGGGCACATTTGTTTGGCTTGATTTAGGGGATGAAGAAGAAGAGTTAAATTCTATAGTATATCTCATGATGTTACATAGGCAGTCTTTTCTATTTAACTGCAAGAGGAAGATTTAGTATTTTAGAGTATCCCAACTAATAGTTGTGTGGTAGAAAAAGATGCATCTAAAAGTTTTGTGTTGGAATTAATCACATATGACAATGTGATAAGAATTTTAATTTTCTCAAGAACTTGATATTCTTTATCCACTCTTACCATGTGAATTAGAAGAAATTCCAATCTCTAAAGCTAATATGATAGAGTCCACCACTACTGTTAAACTGACTAAAGGTCATAATCTCCATCTTAATCCCAAATTAACACCTACACAGATGGAACAATTAAAAGAATTGTTGGAAAGGCATGAAAAGGCCTTTCCATGGGACTATAGTGATATGAAAGGGTTGATTCCTACACTCTACACCCATAGGATATACATTAATGAAGGCTTTCTACCACTCTATCAACCCTAAAGAAGGATAAATTCAAACCTTAGAGAGATAGTTAAAACTGAATTGCAAAAATTGTTTGATGCTAGTTTTATTTATCCTATATCTAATAGTAGATGGATGTCACCCCTAGTCATAGTGCCTAAAAAGGGAGGAAAATGGAGGATTTTTGTAGATTATAGAGAATTGAACAAGGCCACTAAAAAGGATCACTTTCCTTTAC